>JAPFBL010000359.1:0-340979 GCA_026182355.1 Hermatobates lingyangjiaoensis
CCCCCAAGCAATGTGTACAACAAGTTGTAACCTTCCACTTGTCACAGTGGACTTGTTTTCACAATGATTGTCTATTTCTATAACCTCTTAATTTTAATCATTTTAATGTCCAACCTTTTCAAAATTGTTATTATGTTAATTTAATCTGTTTATACCATATACCTGACGATGATTTCAGTGAAATCGAAAGCTTGTAAGTAGAAAAATATATTATTGAGTAAGCTACGAAATTATTTCTTCGATGTCTCTGGGACAACTCCTTCACGCAATCACTCCCTACCAAAGAAAACTAGTTAGAAAACTAGAAAACACCAGCAAAAAAGTCGTGAATGCGTAAGCTGCCGTCTATTTTAATAAAATATGTTTACAGGAGAATCTGCTGCCAATGTGCACTAATATATATATATATTGGTTATATATATAACCAATTAGATGAAGCGATTCTTCAAACTGAATAAACTAGAAATTTTGAAAGAACACACAGAAAAGAAATCACTGAACTAACTACTATATTTCAATCTCCTCGTCGTCAGGATAAGATGTGAATCGCTCCAAAGGCTTATAATGACTCCTTAGTCGTTATCAGCTTTTGGAGGGATTCACATCTATTCCTGACTTCGAGGACATCGAAATATAGTAGTTAGTTCAGTGATTTCTTTTCTGTGTGTTCTTTTAAAAATTTTAGTTTATATATATATATATATATATATATATAACAGATTCAATAATATATCGGCCGTTTGATAGAATAGGTGTGTTATCTCATCGGGATTCGGTAAAATTTTCTAGGTTCAAAAATCAAACTCTTATTGACGACGTTTCGGTTTTATTTTAAAACATTTTTCATAGGCAGAAGTAAGAATTTTTTACTTTAATATAAGAAAATGAAATTTACATTATCTAAAGGAATAGCAATCTTAACCGGACAAAAACTTCGACAGTCGAAAATTTTGTCCGGTTAACATTGTTATTCCTTTAGATAATGTAAATTTCAATTTCTATGTATCAATATAGTTTATATATATATATATATATATATATATATATATATATATATTATGAAAATAAGCAGCAGCTTCTGCATTGACCAGTTTCTTGTTGACACTCTCTAGTTTTCGTACCACTTTGCGGTGAGACTCTGGTAGCTTCCAAAGAAGGTTAGCAAAAGACATTAACACACACAATAAACATAGGTCAAACACGAAAAACTAAATTTTAATCACTGTTTTAATCACTAAATTAACAAACTAAATAAAAATACGTACAAGCTTTCGGCTCTCATTCGCCATCCTCAGGTATAAACTAAAATAATTAAGTCTAATACACTATAGTTAAAAAGAATAAAATATTTGAACGATGTCTACAAAATTACTGTGTGTATTTGTAAATACACCTGCACCATAGGAAGTAAAGCTAAGGTGGGAGTGAGGGGGGGGAGGTATGCCTGGCGACAGGGTCGGCCAAAAACTACCTGTGGTCCGTTCACCTCCCCGTCTCCTTTACAAGCTTAAAACTATTGTCAAAATTCTTAGAACTAGGCACAGAGTTGAAATCATTGCTTTGGACAATTAGACTAGGGTTACAATCTTTAATATATAGAGCTTCCAGTATATGTAACCTGCTAGGCTCGTGGTACACTTGTAGTATGGAAGTGCCCTCAATCAGGGCCTGCCTCGTCAGTTTTACTCGGTGAGCGTCCTCCGTATGGTTTTTAGGGGCCCCAGTGCTCAGGTGGACAGTTAGACGCCGTGAAAGCTTCGTAGTAGTCATCCCTACGTATGAGGATGGGAGGGTTGCACAGTCCCCTATACTGCATTTGTACTCATACACAAGGTGACTACGTTGTAGCTCCGGGGTCTCGGTTCTCGGTCTATTGTAGACTAGTAGGTCCGATGTCTTTTTACTTCTATAATATATAGTCATCCTTATCTTGTCCTACTCGTTGGTAGTCTGAATATTGTTATTTACAAGTTTTTGTATTGCACGTTCCTCTTGTCTATGTTCCGTACTAAAGTATCCTTTGTAAAAAAGGCGGATAGTCTCTCCTGTAGGCGAGGCTGTCTCGTTACTAGCATACCATTTATTGCAAAATGTTTTAATTGAGTTGGCGACCTCCTGGTTCGAAAAGCCATTATTAACTAGCACCTGGGTTGAACGTTCTAACTCTTGATGTATGAGGTCCCAACTGCTGCAATGTGTGAATGCCCTTTTTATGTAGGCATTAATAGTGGCCTTTTTATACCTATTAGGACCCTAACTATTGCCATTAAGACAAAACCCAGATTTGATGGTTTTCTATAAACATCCGTCCTAAATCTTTGATTGTCTTGCTTCACCAAGACGTCCACGAATGGCAACTGGCCATTCACGCTACTGTCTATGGTGAATTTTAGCCCGGACTCACATTCGAGCTGGACTCTAAGCAGTTCAATTTGCTCTTGACTGTCGGCCAAGATATATATATACATATATATATATATTATATATATATATATATCCAAGATGTGAAAACTTTTTATATATATATGTATGTATATATATATCGATAAAAAGATTTCACATAAACACGTGAAACAACAATCAATGATCAAACGACAATAAGAAATGGGAAAACAAGACTAAGATCTTTCAACCGTAACAAGCGGTCTTCGTCAGAGTCAAAAACCAAAATTTATTGTGGTTTTATCATGTAAATTTTATATATATATTATTATATATATATATATAAAAGATTTCACATAAACACGTGAAATAACAATCAATGATCAAATCAAATAAGAAATGGGAAAACAAGACTAAGATCTTTCAACCGTAACAAGCGGTCTTCGTCAGAGTCAAAAACTCAACTGAGTGTTCTTGACTCTGACGAAGACTGCTTGTTACGGTTGAAAGATGTTAGTCTTGTTTTCCCATTTCTTATTGTGGTTTGATCATATATATAAACTCTATAAAATAAAACTATATAAAATACATAAACTACATAAGCACTTTTATATTAATCGATGAAATACCGTCATGATACATGGATTGATTTTGGAGTCATGGATCGGTCAAGTGGTATACCATACAGAGATCTCAAGATGATATCACGACCTACGACAGTTACTTTGCATATTAATATAAACTGTTCTCAGTGTATAGAAATATGTTTGTATATAAATACTTCTTGACTTCAGTCATGACTCACCAGGTTACATCACTTAACCATTTCATCTATTCAATGAAGAATAGTTAAAAACATTACATATTAGTTACAATAACTTTCTTAAAGTTCTGTAAGTGTAAAATAATTTTCGTTCCAAGTCAAACATTGAAAGGATATAACAAACTCTTTTGAATAAAACCCATACATTAAATTACTTTTCAACTTGTGTGATAAAACGTTTAAAAATAATAAACTGGACCATAGAGTACTCAGGTCTCTTTTAATTAAAACAGTTGTTTGAGTAAGATTAGAGTTTTCAATATCAACCGAAATAGTTCTGACAATGTTTAATGGATTATTTTTTATGGCCACAAATAATATCTGACAATAATAACCTATGTTCCTTTTTTATCACATATTTATTTCTTTTGTTAATATTTACATGTATAAGTACATAGTGTATTAAGTATATATTTATATATAATTATGTTATATCCGTATTTATTTTTTTTGACCGGATTACTATACAATTCCTGTGTCAAGATCTAAAACTTCAGTTTTCTCACTATCAATTGTCTGGCTTAACCTTTGGTGTCTCTAGGATGAGACTGATTTTATGACAAGTTTGATGGGGTCTTTGACGTTGGTAATGAGGGTACTGGCCACCAAATTCATAGGGACCTTCGTCTCAGAGCAAGCCTCTATTCTGTATCGGCTGATGATTGTGGCTATTCCCATTTTAGTTTGCAACATCCCAAACCGCAAACCTGCAAAGAAATAACATTTTTCATCAATAATGATATTATTTGGATTACACACAATGGACTGAAGAACGTAACTCTGAACACAAGTAAATATCAAGACTGAGTAACCAATTGAAGAAAGAAATATTATTGGAAGTAAATGTTTTGTTGTTAAACAAGTAAACTTTATCAAACCTTTAAATTTTTTTTGTTATAATCATATATAAGACAATATAGGTGATATATTTATATCTCACTATATATAAGTAAAGTGCAGTGGTTGTGAAAAAATTCCATTTCGAGATTTTGACGGCATTACATATTTTGAGATCCCAGAAGCCATTTTATCAATTTTCTAAGTGATGTATATGTGTGTGTGTGTGTGTGTGTGTGTGTGTGTGTGTGTGTTATGTGGGTGGTGGGTTGGTAGGTGAGTGTGTGAGTATCTATCCAAAGTTTGTGGAAACACTATAGTCTAGAACCTTTGACGGATCAAATTGATATTTTACACAAAATTGGGCCTCATAGTGTAGATGAGCCCTGTTGTTAGAAAGCGAATTACGGATGACAAGTAAATCACTTTTTTTTAGCTAAAAACCTATTTTTACACAACATTTCTTCACCTAAACTACTAATTCTAGAGTCATTAGATTTAACATTATTTTTGAGGATACAAGAGCAATAAACGAAAAACATCATCAGATTTTTTAAACATAAATATTTTTTTCAATAAAATTTAAAAATTTTGATTTTATACATAATCAGAAAGCTTATGTAACAATATCTAGAAATAGAACATTATGTGGAGAATTAATAGGGATAATTCTTTTCAAAATTATATTAACAAAAGGATTGTTACAGTACACTCTTCTCTTCAAAAAATTTTTTTTTATAGTAAACGGCTCATTCCAAAATCATGAATGTATGCTAAAAAATTGAACACTAGGAACTTATGAAAAAAATTCATGAAATCAATTACAGCAACGAGCAATAAAGCTATAAAAACTGAATATTGAACCTGTACTAATGGTTTGCTAGCATACTTGTCATATTTGTTTACATTTATTTAGATCGTTCAGATTGAGTTAAAAAATTTTTGAGTTAATTCACTGATCTAAAATTTATGTTAGAGGTTTAATGAATTTTTTTAAATAATTGTATAACTTAAAATGAGATGCAAAGAATAAAAGTATTACATAAAAAAATTAAACGCCAATCGACTAACAATTTCTGATGCTTTCTAATTATTATGGATTCGTCTCACGAAATGCTCTAATCAACCGATATTATGCACCCTTGAACAAAACTTAATATGATATGTACAATTTTTACTTTACTATAAGTAAAGTATAGTGATCGTGAAAAAATTCGATCTCGAGATTTTGACGGAATTACATGTTTTGAGGTCCCAGAAGTCGTTTTATGACGTTTTTACGATGATGTCTGTGTGTGTGTGGGTGGGTGGGTGGGTGGGTGAGTGTGTTAGCATTGCTTGTTACCACGCTACGGTCCAGAATCTTTGATGGATCAAGTTCATATTTTACACAAAAATGGGCCTCATAAAGACGAAGATCCCTATTGTTTGCGAAGAATTATGCATGATGGGAAAGTCACTTTTTTTGCCAAAAACCGTTTTTTTTAAAACATTTATTTCTCCTAACCTGATAACCCTACAGTTTTGAAATTTTGACATTATCTTTGAGGTTACAAATGGAACAAACGAAAAATATATCCAGAATTTTAAAACAACAGGAAATTTTTTTTTCAATAAAATGTAAAAATTTTGACTTATAATTCAATCTCAAACCTTGTGAGAGCGATACAAGCCATACTGTTTGATGGATCAAAATGAAACTATGTCTAAAAATAGAACATTATGTGGAGAATGAGTTGAGATATTTTTTTCTAAAATTACATTCGCTAAAGGGGCGTTAGAGTACGATTTGTGTTTTCAGAAAATGTTTTTTTGACGTTAAACGGCTCGTTAAAAAATAATAAAAATTTGACCAAAAATGGAACAAAAAATTAGCAATTCATAAAAAAAAATCGTGAAGTTTCAATTACGGGAAAGAGCAATAACGATATAAAAACTCTTTGTTTACCCTAGACTAAGAGATCACCTGCTATACTTGTCGAATTTTTTGTATTTTTTTACATTGTTTACATTGACTTAGAAATTTTTTGAGCGAATCCACTGAGATAAAACTGATTTTATAAAGGAACAGTTTAAATTGTTTATTGAATTATATGAGATGTAAGAGAAATAATATTGTGCTGGAAAATGATAACACTCACTCAGAGAAAATTCGTATATATGTTATTTGACAAAGGGGAAGGAAAATGATCTTATTAAATACTAAGAAGCTTATTATTATTATTATTATTTTAAAGATTAAAATTCCCAGTATGATAATTCTATAAAAGACCAAAAATATAAATGATAATTCATAATCTGAATCTTTCGTTTAGAGATTAATAAATGTAATTATCGTACATCTTTAATTAACAAATCACCTTAAAACAACATTTTCTTCGCAGTTTAAGATGTTTTTCAGAGAAAAAGAGGGTATTTTCCTGTTTTAAATTTAAAAATTTTACTTTAATATTCAATGTAGAAGGATGTCAAGTAAACGATGTAAGAAATCTACTGGCTGTTTTAACGAAAGCCATTCTCTTGTAGGAGAATAAATCGTTTCAAGAAATGTTCACTTTGGTTTTTCAAAAATGTTATTACTGCTGTAGTTATACTAATGCAATTATTTGCAAATAATAAATTATCTGTGATGTACAAAAATAAGCTTATAAAATGATATGTCCTTCAATCACTATCTGTACTACCTCAGGAATGAAAGGCTAATAATTATATCCCATTTAGATGTTTACGTTATGCTTAAATGAGACGTTATGTTTTATATACTCAAGAAATTTGACATTAAGTTACTTATAGTAAAGTAGAGTGTAGGCCACTCCAGATTTTTTATTTATATGATAATATTAACTTTGGGTAACATTCAAGTATGTTAAATCGACTCTTTCTTATTATGTTGTTGACAGATATTAAGTTTTCTTTTTTTATTCTAGTCTTATAGTTCATACAGAACAGAGAGTATGACATAAATAATGTTTAGAAAACGCACAACAATGTTAGTTAAACTTTCGTGAAAAAGGTCTTCATCTAAAAAAGCAATGGGGGACACAAGAAAAACAGCTTGAATAGAAGAATTGGAGTTTATAGATATGATATAAACGTACATCAATGATCAAGCCACCATATGAAATTTGAAAAAAAGACTACGATCTTTCAACTACAACAAGTGGTCTTCGTTAAAGTCAAAATCCCAACTCAGTTCAAACTCAGTTGGGTTTTCGACTCTGACTAGGAGCGCTTTTTGTGATTGAAAGATCTTACTCTTTTTTACATACTATTTCATATTATGGTTTGATCATTGATTCTTATTTCACATAAGCATGAGATATAATAATCAATGATCAAACCACAATCAGAAACTGAGTTGATTTTTTGACTCTAACGAAGACCGCTTGTTGTGGCTGAAAGATCTTAGTTTTTTTCCATCATTTCATATTGTGGTTTGATCATTTATGTACACATATATCAATATGCAATTAAGTAAACATAAAAACATGAAAAAAACTGGAAAAAAAATAATTTTAACACACATTCATGTTTTTAAGGATTAGATATTCATTCGGAGAAGCAAACCAAGACGCTATATACTGGAATGTACATATTTTTGGAGACAGTACCTCATATATAAATGTTTACTGAACAGTGTCATATTTTCCACCAAATGGTTTCACTGTACTCTTCACAAGGTTGTACAATATTATCATTACGTTCTCGTCAATTCGATTTAATCCATTTCCAATTCATTTATTATCTTCATGTTATGAATGTTCTTTAGTCATATTCAAGAGACTGAGATTTTTTTGCTGAGTCGTGCCGTTTTGTGATAGCTAAGGATCATCTGCTAGTGATATGATTGGTGGGTTGTCTCAATGAGTTTCTGATTGGTCGGTGATAGGCTTGGAGCAGACGTTGTAATGCATCTGCAGCCTTCTAGTCGCTAGTTAATAAAAGTAACGAGGCCAGAAGTTGATTACACTGACGCTACAATAAAGTTAAATATTTCGTGTATTTAAATAGCTTCCAGTATTTCCAATCTGCATAGATCATTTCTTATTATAATAATCTTGGTGTTCTTTACAGGGTAATGCCTTTGAATTCGATTCTTGTGGGCACATCCTATATAGTTTCTTGGAGCACCACGTTTAAGTTCATAACTAACGGATAGTCACGCCAATGTACGAATGAATGTCGGTTTCACAGTAAATGGCTTGGATTAAAGTCAACATTCCAGTTTCAATAAGTCACAGGAAGATATTGTTAAATTATCCATTGCAAGACCAAATTCTTCTTTGTAGAAATAAGTTTTAATTTGAAAATTGCAATCAAACATACTTAATATTATTATCTCGATTACAGTTGGCATGAGAATAATGAATTAGTTTCTCCTGTAGCAACATCAAGAGATTAGTAACAGGTACATTCGTTAAACGGGGCACTTTCTGTCAAAACTAATCAAAACGTCCTTTAAAATACCTTTCTTTCCTCCCTCTCCTCTCACGATACCACAACTGATCTTGTGCATCATTTGTTGTCAGGATGAGGAGGACTCTGACTCTGACGGAGATCACTTGTTGTCATTAAAGTTCTTACTCATATTTAAAATCTTTTTTACTAATTTAGACGTTTATTTTTATTTGAAGTGATCACTGCAAACTCTGGTCATGTTTATTAATAAATGTTATTTCAAAATACAAACGTGATGGTTTAATACCTCTTTATTAAACTAAAATTTACAGAACGCACAATACAAACATGCACATAGTGTAATTGATATTTGTAATGTCAGTGCGATCTGAATAGGAAGTAAGGTTAAAATATAATGAGAGAAATTTTAGCACCCTGACTCAACTCGCCCGCGTTATTTTCACAATGAAAAGGTCTCTCACGCTTCATCTTCTCTTTTCATGTTCTACTAAAGAGAAACCCTTGTTTGAAACATCCACCAAAGAAAATTTATATATTTTCTACTTTACACAGAAATTGATTTTCCTCTTTATATAAGGAGTTAGAGAGAAGTAGGATCATTAAGGTTTTTTTGTTCTTTAAGTTTATTAATGTTGATTTTGAAGGAAACTACCATTTTAGTATGTAATGTTTGATTACATAGAGTAGTTTTTAACATCCTATCTGATTAATGGTCATTCATACTAGGCGAAGAAGTTTGATTGGCTTTGTGTAACGATCTATACATGTTTGATAAATTATTACTACTTCCTAAAAAGTGTATATCTGACTTTTAAAACAAATATAAACTATTAAATCTCTTGGATTAATACAAAGCTATGCTGAAGATACGAGTATTACATGAAGAATACAGGTTGCTATATTACTTACACCATACCTCTACGTCCCCACTTTTCACCGCTAAGACCGACATATTCCCATCCTCTTTACATAAAAGTAAAAAAATATTACAAAATCATTCCTACATTGAGGAAGACGTTATGTTGTCCAATATAGTGTTTGGATTCATATTGTTGGGATGCCATTTCTCTTTCTGGTTCAAACGCACCGTCAGACGTCAATCAAATATTCCCGTTTCCACGTCTACTGGCCAAAGTGACCTACCAACATTTTCTGCCAAGTCGTCACTTTTGTTTTTAATATCAGATAGAGAGAGAAAGATATATATATATATATAAAGAGAAAGAAAAAATAATTTATAAATATTACACATAATAATTATTACAAACATAATACTAAACTTTAATTTAATATAAATATTTAAACAATACCTATACAAATTCTGGGACCTTCTCCAAAAGGCAGAAAGGCGAATTGAGGTATTTTGCCCTTGTTTTCTGATGAAAACCTGTCTGGGTCAAACTTCTCGGGGTCTGGGTAGTACTTGGGATCGTGGTGAATGGCATACACAGGAATCAGAACCCTGACGTCTTTCTCAAGGACTAGATTTGGTTTTCCAGGCATTGTATACGGCTTTGTACATTTTCTTGTAAGGACAGGAATCGTTGGGTACTTTCTCATAGTTTCTGTATTAAAATATATATATGTTAATATTTATTAAAACGATTTCACAATAAACACGTAAAACAACATTTAACATCTTAACCTAAAAAAAAGAGTGAGATCTTTTGACCACAATAAGTGGTATTTGTCAGAGTCAAATACTAAGTAATTTGATCAAATCCATGTCAGTAAGGATTTGACTCTGACGAATATCCCTTGATACAGTTGAAATAACTTAGTCTTTTTTCTCATTTCTTATTGTGGTTTGGACTGCATTTAAATATATTCATATTTAAATTAAATTATTATAATTTTTTCAAAAGTCAACATTAATTCAGGTAATTGTGTACTGAAGAATCATAAAACATTTCTCTGCTTATAAACATAATATTTGATTCATTTTAACAAGGTCATCGATGAAAGAAGTTGACAGAGATATTACACTAATTGATACTGATGAGTGAAACTGGGAACCAATACAACCATGGCGAATTTTACTGAAGAGGACCATCGTACTTGTTAAAAAATATACTTTACCATTAATGACTTGTTCTAAGTACTCCATTTCCTGAAGAGCGGCATAGGTGATTCCTCCGTGTTTCTGTGACACCTCTAGTATTTCTTTTCGAAGTTTGTTTTGAATGCTTTGATCGAGAGCCAATTCATATAGACAGTAACTACTCACTGAGGAGGAAGTCTCAAATCCTGCAGCGAAGAATACAAACACCTGAGATGCTAAATCCTTATCGCCAATTTCTGGAAAAACATTAATTCTATATGCCATCAGACATTCTTCTAATCCTATTTATTCATTTGTTCTTTTTACTTGAAAAAAAATATAATTACTTTACTGATTGTTTCCAAAACATTATACCAATTTATTGGTTATTAGATTTCAATAAGTTTATATTTAAAATACATGAGAAGTAATTACGCTTTGATATCAAATGTAAGTGAATCAGCATTGTTCATGGAAAATCAATTGTGTATAGACTACGCACGAAAATTTTGATCGATTGTCAATTTCTACTCTTACATGATACATTTTTAAATTTCGAAATTTAATCTAGGCAATTTAAATTTTTTAGCTTGTACTATGAGTATTTAATGGTTATGAAGAAACTACACCGGATTATATTAGTATTTTGAATGAGACGTGGGTAATAAAGTAATTATATGAAAGATTTTCGTTACTAACCACGTGCAATCAAGAACTAAAAAGAATGCTGGAAACATATTTTTTTGTCAAGAATTTGGATAATCAATAATTATGAGGAGGGTTATTATGTTATATACTAGGCAGTTTGTCAAACATATAACTTTTAGAATCACTTATACATTGTACACTTATAGATCGGTTTTAAAAGTAAAACGTGGGAACACCTGTCCAAAGAATCCTATACAGAAGCTGCCATGGTTAAAAAAAAATGCTTAGTATTTATCTAATGTGGTTATATTTCTCTTATATTACATTTGAAATGATTCTTTTTATATTTATTTCTATAAAAATAAAAAATTGTTAAGAAAAGTTCCTATTGTAAATTTTTTTATACCAACTAAAGTTTATTGATAAAATAGAATGTTTCATAGTTAATTTTACATTCACCTAAAGAAACATATGTTTTTTAATTTCTCAAATAACTCTCAAGGGGTCCACAAGCTAATAAAATTTAGTATTCAACTCCGGATCTATATGATTGGACATTTAGTTCTGTTAATAAAGTATATTTCTTCTTTTTGTAATTACTATACTTATATTGTCTGTTCACTATTGTCTATATTTTCCTTTTTTTATATAAAACGTTTTATACATACCGATTGATTTAGCTTCAGAGTCACCAATAATAGAACCAGAAGCACTGACGGTGCCCTTACTACGGATCTCCATAAGTAGATCAATGAAATCGTTCCTTTTGAAATTTGTACTTTCTCTATGTTTAATAGTGTCACCTACAACTGTGAACATAAAATCTGCTATCTTTTTAGGGAAAAAACTGAGTCTAAAAAATTGATCTAATTTGGGAAATATATGATTAACAAAGTTAATTATTTTCCTTTTTAAAGGTACTTCTGTAGGAAAAAAGAGTTTAGCCACTTGTCTGAATTCACTGTCGGGGTTGTCGATGGAATTGATGTCCAAGCCGAATGCACAAGTGCCGATGATATCTAGAGTGTATCGTGCCATCACATCTTTGACATCTGTCGGGATTCCATCCTTGACTCTAGCGTCCAGTAGGTTTTCTAGACCTTTTGAGCACATCTCAAACAGGTGAAACATGAGCTTCATTTTTCCAGAACTGAAAGTTGGAGTCAACTTGACTCTAAATCCTTTCCATTTTTCACCTCCCAGATTAAACAAGTGCTCTGATAAAGGATCTTTAGGAGTTATGTTGTCTACGTTGATTCTGTCTGTAAAATGGATAAAGTCTTTTTGCATAACACATTTTATTATTTCCAAATCTTTCACCATCAGATATCGTCTGCGAACGATAATCAACCCCATGTATGGTTTGTCTTCCATTTCATTATAGATATCTTGTAAAACATACCCCTGATAGCGGTCAAACCTGCTGTATGAAGAGATGTTTCCAAAGGGGATTGATGGTTCCAAGTATGGATAACCTTTATCTTTCCAATAGCTGAAGTTCCATGTGTACCATTTGTAAAAGAGCCAGAATAAAAGTGGGAGGCCATACACCAAATATAGCAACATTCTGTAACAAAATGACACTATTTATGGTAAATAAATATGCACATTTCACATTTATTTTATAGATTAATAAGTCTATATATGAAGCAATATGTCATTATTAATATTATTATTACACTAGAATAGCCGTTATCATTTGTGTCACTCAAAAATTATGACAAGAGGTATTGAAAATACTTCACTGAACATGATTGATAAGGATAATTTTAATTGTTTTTCTTGTTATTAAGGCACGGAAACAAATTCTGTAATAGCCCAAGATGTTGATATAGTATTCATCACAAGATTCATGATATAAACACTGTAAATATATTTAGCTAAATAAAAATTATTTTAAGTAAAAAAATATTTATTTTATCATATAAATAAATAAAACATCAATTCAAGTCATATATAGAATGAAATATATTTAAATCAAACGAAACTTGTAAACTGAAATATTCAATTTATTTACCTAATATAAAATAACATTAATGAAAGGAATATGTCGTCTAATATTACTTTAGAATATTCGTACATTATCTGACAGTTCTGTTGAAGTTTAATTCTAAAATTATTTATTTTTAACTTCTAATGCAGTAGTTTAATTATTACTTTTATTCCTAATACATTTTCACTATTGTCAAAGGCGAGTATGCAAGCCAGTGGGCAACGCTGGCTCCATGCCTTTAGTTTATTACCAGTGTTTATATATACGCAAACATTAAATTAAAAAAAAGTATTTTTTTTTGTTGCATTTATTTATAATACATTTGCACTACTGTCATCGGTGAGCACGCAAGACATTTGTTAAGCTGGCTCCAATTTTGGGAATCTAGTAATAATTTTCTGTTATTTAACTTTATTCAGATAATAAATAAGATATTTAATTTCAGGTCTCCATCTCCACGGAAAATGGGTGAAGAAACAAACAAAAAATAAAGAAACAATTATTTTATTTTTTTAAAAATAATAAAAAATAATAATAAAAACATTTATTATTTTTAAAACTGATGTATATATGTCCTTATCTTAATTTTCCATAATAACACGCGTTTTCATAGTTTTTGATAAGCCATTCCAATACATGTGACCCTACAAGTATAGAACAAAGAAAAAACTATATTTTTAACATATTTCAAAAATGAATATTTATTTTTTATATAAAATTAGGAAATTACAATAATATGCTAAGAGACTGTTCCAAGCACTGCAAAAAGATGCTCCTAAACGAAAACAATTGGTCAAAAGCTGCAAACTTTGTAGAGGCGGTTCTCCATCATAAGAAGAACGAAAGTGGTGTGAGGCAAGGGCAATGATTGAACGAATGGGGACAAGAAGGTGAATCCTATTCAGGAGGACTGAGGCACCGGCACGAAGTAATGTGCAAACGGTTTCTGTGTCGGGTATTGCCAGGAAATAGGATGTGGTTTTTTAGTGGGTCGAAACCCCCAACCCCACATACCCTAAGCAAGACGTCTTGCTAAGGGATCTGATGAACAGATTTTTCCACATCCTACGACGAAATAAAAAAAAGCACTGCAAATCACTGTTAATCATAACATAAATACTGATTGACGCCACGTATTATTTACAAAACACCTCGAGGTGAAAAACATTATTCTAAAATGTAAATGCCTATCTTCCCAACAACCAATTTAAACTGAAATAAAGCTAATAATTCGAACTTTTCTTTCTGAAATAATCATTGCTATTTATGTCAATAGACAGTTCGTACATAAAATATAATGATGAATGGTAGTACAAACTACAATTTTAAAAATAATTGTATTTTTTTTATTATTTTTAAAATACAATTATGATAGTTTAATAGTATTAATCCGTTTAATAACATTATGTATTTAGAAATAAATCAGTAAATAGCTTAGCAAGTAGACAAAATATTATTTCTCTTTTTAAAATCTCACATTAAAGTCATAAATGTTTCTTTTATTACTTGTCTGGAAATCTCCCATGTCTTTGCTTGGAAATTTCAAAGACGACATATGTTATTTTAGACAATGTCATTGTTTCATATGACAAATCAGTGAAATTTGAGTTCAGATTTTATCATGTAACAGAATCCAATTAATTAACATCTAGCTCTTGGATTACTATATGCATTCAGAACTTCATTTCCTAAATTCCTAGAATCTTTTTCATCAACTTAAAAATACATTAAACTTTCTATATCAATAGATGACAAACACATCCCTAAAAGCTCTTTAGGATTCAAATTTATGTTCAATAGAGACTTACACATATTTTCTGGGAAAAATTACTAGCATCTGAGGCTACACTTTATTTTACATAAGAGCTTTAAACAACAATTAAAATCTGAGGCTCCTAACATTCTATTTAGTAACTCATAAGACTTTATTAGGAACAATTGCCTAAAATTACTGAGCATATCTGGCTTTCCTCAAGATTAGTCCTTTCAGTCACAAAATAAGTTAGACACAATGCTGTCCTAAGTTACTGAGCAATCATTAGTGTGCCTCCTTCCTTCTCATTTCAGCACATAAGATGCTTAGAACAATCTGTCCAATACTGAGCAATCTGAGGCTCCTCCTTCTCATTTCAGTACTTAAGAGCTTAAGACACAATGCTGTCCTAATTACTGAGCAATCTGAGGGCCTCCTCCTTCTCATTTCAGTACTTAAGAGCTTAGACACAATGCTGTCCTAATTACTGAGCAATCTGAGGGCCTCCTCCTTCTCATTTCAGTACATAAGAGCTTAGACACAATGCTGTCCTAATTACTGAGCAATCTGAGGGCCTCCTCCTTCTCATTTCAGTACATAAGAGCTTAGACACAATGCTGTCCTAATTACTGAGCAATCTGAGGGCCTCCTCCTTCTCATTTCAGTACATAAGAGCTTAAGACACAATGCTGTCCTAATTACTGAGCAATCTGAGGGCCTCCTCCTTCTCATTTCAGTACATAAGAGCTTAGACACAATGCTGTCCTAATTACTGAGCAATCTGAGGGCCTCCTCCTTCTCATTTCAGTACATAAGAGCTTAAGACACAATGCTGTCCTAATTACTGAGCAATCTGAGGGCCTCCTCCTTCTCATTTCAGTACATAAGAGCTTAGACACAATGCTGTCCTAATTACTGAGCAATCTGAGGGCCTCCTCCTTCTCATTTCAGTACATAAGAGCTTAAGACACAATGCTGTCCTAATTACTGAGCAATCTGAGGGCCTCCTCCTTCTCATTTCAGTACATAAGAGCTTAGACACAATGCTGTCCTAATTACTGAGCAATCTGAGGGCCTCCTCCTTCTCATTTCAGTACATTAAGAGCTTAAGACACAATGCTGTCCTAATTACTGAGCAATCTGAGGGCCTCCTCCTTCTCATTTCAGTACATAAGAGCTTAGACACAATGCTGTCCTAATTACTGAGCAATCTGAGGGCCTCCTCCTTCTCATTTCAGTACATAAGAGCTTAAGACACAATGCTGTCCTAATTACTGAGCAATCTGAGGGCCTCCTCCTTCTCATTTCAGTACATAAGAGCTTAAGACACAATGCTGTCCTAATTACTGAGCAATCTGAGGGCCTCCTCCTTCTCATTTCAGTACATAAGAGCTTAAGACACAATGCTGTCCTAATTACTGAGCAATCTGAGGGCCTCCTCCTTCTCATTTCAGTACATAAGAGCTTAAGACACAATGCTGTCCTAATTACTGAGCAATCTGAGGGCCTCCTCCTTCTCATTTCAGTACATAAGAGCTTAAGACACAATGCTGTCCTAATTACTGAGCAATCTGAGGGCCTCCTCCTTCTCATTTCAGTACATAAGAGCTTAAGACACAATGCTGTCCTAATTACTGAGCAATCTGAGGGCCTCCTCCTTCTCATTTCAGTACATAAGAGCTTAAGACACAATGCTGTCCTAATTACTGAGCAATCTGAGGGCCTCCTCCTTTCTTATTTGAGTACACAAGAGCTTAAGACACAATGCTGTCCTAATTACTGAGCAATCTGAGGGCCTCCTCCTTTCTTATTTGAGTACACAAGAGCTTAAGACACAATGCTGTCCTAAGTACTGAGTCATCTGGGTACATTTCCTTTCTTCGGTATACAAAAGGAATTATAGTCCATTTCTGGGTTATAATACTGAAGTATGAAAATCAGAAGTCTCTCATAGAATGCTTTATACGGATCGCTTACTTGCAAGCCATGCAGAATGATTGCAGTACATGGGTCATCAATATGATAACGGAAATAAATAAATATATATGTTTACTGTTCTAATAGTTTACACTATGCTTTATAGCAGTAAGTTGTGTTTTCTTAATTTGTTATTTCACTTTTTGATCCACTAAGAGTAATTGCATTTGTAATATTAAAGTTTTTTAACTATTTCAATATTTATCAGGTTATATGGTTTACACTAGTTTATGTTATAAAAATTATTTAATTAAAAAATTGTTATAGTTGAAACAATTTTATGACTTCACGATCAAAGGGAATTACTTAAAGATTTGTCTAATGAAGACATGTTAATAATAATATTAATAAGTAAAATGACATGTTCTTCCGGATTTCAAAATTACAGCAACACAGAGAAGATGTGTGCAAAGGTGTTTATCAAACAGCATGTTTTGATTCCATGAAAAAACATCAACCTTTAAAATAAAAAGTAAGACCAAAGTTACTTTTCATCATACGTATTAATATGTGTCAATTGCGGTTGGTTTCTTTATATATATCTGTACAGTTATATATATATTTATATATGAAGCAAAATGTTTTACTACTACCAATCGAGTATTTATTTTATCTCATTTACTTTGAAATATAAATCCTTTTTTAAGAAAACAGAATAAAGTTTATTGTGAGGTACGATATAAGCATTATAATGATGACAAGCCTGTGACCCAAAGAGGGTGGTGAGTATTTAGAAAGTATTAATGAAAATCTTTTATTAATAATGAATATGTATATTAAAGCTCATAAAGTCCAAAATACAATGTACTAATGTTTAGTCTATAAAATAAATTTACGGGAATAAAGTCAATTTTTTTATTAAATTTAGCTAAATAAAGATTAAAAAAAAATATTTCATGTGTTCCAATTGTATAAATTTGGAAGGCTCTATGGTAAAGAAAGAGATTTTTGTATAAGAAATTTCTGCCTCAAGGCTTGTATTATATTTCCAATAAGAATTTTTCTTTAGTTTTTAGATGTAATTAGAATATTGATGAGTGTTATCATAATATTAAACTAAACATGGAAAAAATAATATTAAGTTTTAGTGGTATTGGACTTGGTATAGATAGATTGGTTTTACAACTTGCAATGTTCAGTGAATCAAGAATAACGCAATTAAATGCTTTGATAGAAGGTGTTAAATAAAATGCCTGAATTTTTCAATTTGTGACATATAAATGATTGTCGATAAGGCTATTTGTTGCTTAAGTTGTAGTTGTAACCTTCTATTCGTGCAGCTCAATATGAAACTTGAAGCATGCCAGATTACGGAAAATATTAGAATACAGGTGGTTGTTAAGTAAACACGCCGGATAGCCATAACCAACTATTAGAGTAACTTGTTTACTTTTCATATCTAGAATAGTAAGCCTTGAGAGTTATGTAATCTGACAAAGTTTATACCACACTTCTGAAAGATCAGAACTGTGAGATAATGCCAGTATAATTACAGTGTGATATTGAAATTCAAATATATTTAAAATATATATATATTATTAACTTTTTTAAAGTATGTTGAATAAATGCAAAGAATAACTTTTGAATATAACTTAACATAGTAACAGACTTTTTAACAGAGAAAATAATAATAAAACTGACAAGGATATTTACTTTTTGTTTAATTTATGTTTGAATGTCTACGGTCAGCCTGCTTCGTTTTAATATATTTATGGTAAGCCTATGATGACTTACTCTTATAAACTTACATGGAACCTAACCAGTTCTTGGCCCAAAAAATACTATTTCTCTCGTAGACCCATAGTAATCCTTTGTGGACTTTGTTGGAACCACTGATCTAGTCTATGTAGAATAAGCAAAGTATCTACCATTTTTTCTTTATTACTTGAGATTACTCTGTCAATCTGTGTCCTTGAGACTTCTACCAGTTCTTATCCTATTATCTACTACAAAACGATATAGAGTTTAATAAATTTTGTTTTCATCTTGCTTAAATGAATTGTGTATTTAAAAAATCTATCTACCTATACAAGTCTATCAAATTCGATAAAAAAATATAATACAAATAAAAAATATGTTTTTACTGGAGAAGATAAGAATTAAAAATTTTTTAATACAATATATTTATAAAAGTATAAACACTTTTTGAAAACAGTAACTTTTTGAAACGATTATCCTAGGAGCTTTGTAAAACATAATTTTTACTGTTTATTAACATTACTTATATTAAGTAAAATTTAAATTAAAACTACTAAAAAATATTTTTATTTCTTCCTAAAACTCTTAAAGCGAAGAATGTTAATGAAAATATTATAAGTAAAATGACATGTTCTTCCGGATTTCAAAATTACAGAACACAGAGAAGATGTGTGCAAAGTGTTTATCAAACAGCATGTTTTGATTCCATGAAAAAACATCAACCTTTAAAATAAAAAGTAAGACCAAAGTTACTTTTCATCATACGTATTAATATGTGTCAATTGCGGTTGGTTTCTTTATATATATCTGTACAGTTATATATATATTTATATATGAAGCAAAATGTTTTACTACTACCAATCGAGTATTTATTTTATCTCATTTACTTTGAAATATAAATCCTTTTTTAAGAAAACAGAATAAAGTTTATTGTGAGGTACGATATAAGCATTATAATGATGACAAGCCTGTGACCCAAAGAGGGTGGTGAGTATTTAGAAAGTATTAATGAAAATCTTTTATTAATAATGAATATGTATATTAAAGCTCATAAAGTCCAAAATACAATGTACTAATGTTTAGTCTATAAAATAAATTTACGGGAATAAAGTCAATTTTTTTATTAAATTTAGCTAAATAAAGATTAAAAAAAAATATTTCATGTGTTCCAATTGTATAAATTTGGAAGGCTCTATGGTAAAGAAAGAGATTTTTGTATAAGAAATTTCTGCCTCAAGGCTTGTATTATATTTCCAATAAGAATTTTTCTTTAGTTTTTAGATGTAATTAGAATATTGATGAGTGTTATCATAATATTAAACTAAACATGGAAAAAATAATATTAAGTTTTAGTGGTATTGGACTTGGTATAGATAGATTGGTTTTACAACTTGCAATGTTCAGTGAATCAAGAATAACGCAATTAAATGCTTTGATAGAAGGTGTTAAATAAAATGCCTGAATTTTTCAATTTGTGACACATAAATGATTGTCGATAAGGCTATTTGTTGCTTAAGTTGTAGTTGTAACCTTCTATTCGTGCAGCTCAATATGAAACTTGAAGCATGCCAGATTACGGAAAATATTAGAATACAGGTGGTTGTTAAGTAAACACGCCGGATAGCCATAACCAACTATTAGAGTAACTTGTTTACTTTTCATATCTAGAATAGTAAGCCTTGAGAGTTATGTAATCTGACAAAGTTTATACCACACTTCTGAAAGATCAGAACTGTGAGATAATGCCAGTATAATTACAGTGTGATATTGAAATTCAAATATATTTAAAATATATATATATATATCTTTATTAACTTTTTTAAAGTATGTTGAAATAAATTGCAAAAGAATAACTTTTGAATATAACTTTAAACCATATGTAACAGAACTTTTTAAAACAGAAGAAAATAATAATAAAACTGACAAGGATATTCTACTTTTTGTTTTAATTGTTATGTTTGAATGTTCTAACGGTCAGCCTGCTTCGTTTTAATATATTTATGGTAAGCCTATGATGACTTACTCTTATAAACTTAACATGGAACCCTAACCACGTTCTTTGGGCCCACAAAATACTATTTTCTCTCGTAGACCCATAGTAATCCTTTGTGGACTTTGTTGGAAACCACTGATCTAGTCTATGTAGAATTAAAGCAAAGTATCTACCATTTTTTTTCTTTTATTACTTGAGATTACTCTGTCAATCTGTGTCCTTGAGACTATCTACCAGTTCTTTGATCCTATCTATTCTACTATCAACAACGATATAAGAGTTTGAAATAAAATTTTCGTTTGTCATCTTGCTTTAAATGAATATAGTGTATTTAAAAAATCTTAAATCATTCACCCTCGAGATAGCCAATGGAGTCTCATTTGACAAGAGTTACAAAGAAAGTCGAAAAAACAAGAATAGTATAGAAAATAAACTAACAAAAAAAAAACTACTAATGTTTTTTTAAGCTCTTGTGGAATCGGAAAGGACAGGTTTGACCTTCATCTCTGTTCTGTGAAAACAAATTAATTCCTCATTGTGTGAATCAAGCAGTATGCAAATAGTTTTTTATAAAAGCATATTAAATGTGAAAACAGTATCGCTAATTCACCTTGAATGTGGTCCGGTAGAGTCTGTTCTAGACCGGTTGTTATGAGTGTTAAGGCAGACTGATATACCATAAAGTCATGAACGCCAGCTCACGTCATATTTGGAGAATAGAATAGCCATACTATCCTTTTCACACATTAAATATATGAGTTAATTTGCTCAATTCTAGCATATCATTGGTAACAACTATGATAACTAATAATAGATCAGACTTGACCTTCAAAAACTGATTACGTATATTTAATTAGTATCATTTTACCGCAAAAGCGTTCATATACAAAGTTGCACTATATTTATTATTTGCAATAATAAAAGATATTAAATTTATCTTTGAAATTAACATAATGTAAATAACAAAAATATTTTCAGTTTTATAATCGTATTAATAAGTTAGAGGTATTTCCTAAAAGTTCACGTTATTCCTGTTACTAATAGTTTTCTGCACAGTTAATAGAGTTACGTTATTTTCAAACAGTCCATACATATATATTTTATGATTTTCTCATTTTAATTCCCAACAGTGAAGAAGAGAATCTCACTTTCGTCTGAGTTATCAGCAAAGATATATTCATATTACAAGAGCTCTTGACCTTCAACTTGCTTCAAACATGAAAGCAAAACAGAGACGTGACTGAGATATTGCACTTTAAATTAATGAATGAATTCTAAATATATACGATATCTTTATTCATAGACACTGAAGATGACAACTAAAACTAATATAAGAACAAAAACATGTTCGTTAAATTGCGACTATATTTAAATCCATTGTATTTAAAAAAATATTATTGATTTTCTAGCGTATTAATGGAGTTAGTGTCTGTATCAACGCATTAATGTTTGTGTGTCCTCATGTGCGTGTGTGTGTGTGTTTGTTTGCACGTGTTATTATGCAGACCTTTGTTTCTTTAAGGGAAAACAGCTATTCGGTAGTCAAGGATATGGAGAGGAACTTTTCTTTATTTTTTATTTTTTTGTTTAGTAGGTAGTAATTTTCTCCATTATTAAACTGAATCAATCAGTTTTTTTGAAAGAATAAAGGTTATATAAACGTTTCAATTCGTTAAGAAAATCCTATTTATCATGCAATAAGTTTTGGATAATCTGAACTAAACACACGGCACACTATTTATTTTAAAAGATAATTATTATACAAAAAATCAAATCGAATAAACAAGGAAAATAATGGAAACATTGCTCATTAAAATGGATCAATTAAAGTAATTACAAAATTATTTTATCTAGATTAAATAATAATATTCAGAAGTTAATTATTATACATAATATCTATTTCGTTAAAGTAGGTAACTGCTGAAATCTCACATATTGACAGAGCTTTTCTTGTATGTTTACTTGGTCAGATCCCTAGATTGAATTAATGCATGATTGATAAGTGAGGTTATGTAATCAGTTGACGAGCCGGTTTTGCATTCTTTCACGTGAGTCTTTCAAAATGTTCATGGTTCCTAATTATTCTTATTTCAATAAGTCTTCCATATGTAATTACTTATAGTTAAACTAATTTCTTCTACCTCTAACAACTTCATATGTAATATCTTTTTTTGTTTATTTTTTATATTTGTTATCTAATTTTTCTATTTAATTAATACTGTTATTTAAGCATATTTTCAGGAAAAATTTTAAATTGGAGATTTCAGTTATTGTAATTATTGTTATGATAATTTACATAGGATTATTATAAATTTTAAAAGAATTTAAAATCAAAAATTATTTTTTCATATGCCAAATGGAACTTAGATTTTAGGACTTAGGACTAGGACTTAGAGCCCTAGTCATTGAAGCACTGTTTAAGTGTTTCTCAGCTGAGTGCTATGATGAGTGAGTCACTGCTTATGTACAATGTCTTTCCTTAATTTGAATTCAATGTATTCTCAGTGGCATGATCATTAAGACAGCTACGTGGGATTGAGACCATTGACTTTCCTTGTTTTATTTATCTATATAAACAAAAGAAAGGTTTTGTCTGTGCATTGATTAGAACTGACTCATTTCAAGTAATCATTACGTTTCCTGTATAAGAAACATCGAATCTACCTTTTGAACAATTTTTATCTATCGGATTGTCCGAAAAATTTTGTAACAAGTAAATAAGCCACCATAAGACTTACCAAGCAGAAACTTTGACAGTAGATTTGTGACTGTCTAATTTAAAGTCTTAAGCTTTGAATCAATTGAAAATTCAACGTAGAAGCAAAGTTATAAACTTTTAAGCAGTCTTTAGCTAACTTAGGGGGGCAGGCTAGCTCAGTGGTTACGTGCTCGCCTCTGATCTGATAGGACCGGGGTTCGATCCCCACCTGGCTCTCGATTTATTCATACGGGAGGTGAATAAATCTGAGCACGTCCTCCCTCGGAGAAGGACATTAAACTGTCGGTCCCGAGCCTGTACGATGTCAGGTACTCGTTAAAGTTCCCTACTCTAAATACACTTGAGTTAGGCAAAATTTAGGACTTCCACTGTAGAATCAATCTTCATTGTGTGGTATCACAAAGGACCAATGCTCGGCCTAAGTGTGTTCCCTTGTGGAACTGCCACTGCAACCTAACCTAACCTAACCTAGCTAACTTCACACATATGTTTATTTAAAAAATAACAGGTATAAGAAGTAGGTGTTGTTAGTTATTTCAATTTTCTTTGCATTTATGCTCCCAGCAAGAGATATTTTACATGATGCTTCCCGAAGTTCAAGATCTGTCATCTACTCAGAATAACTAGCTCTGTGAGAGAGTAATTCTCACTCCTACAAATGAGCATGCAGAAAAAATCAATAAACAAATTCTTCCACTTATCAAGCTGAGGAAAGAACGTACAAGTCAGTAAACAGTGTGATTAGTTATTAGGAAGCAGTTCATTATCCAACTGAATTTCTTTACTGCATGACTGCTTCTGGACTACCTGATAATGAGTAAACACTTAAAGTAGGAGCACCAAACATACTGCGATTTAGTATCAGTAACAGATTTCATGTTACGAAACTTAAACGCCCCAAAAATGTACAACAGGCCATAACTCTGAATTTGTGCTCTGCACAGATATACCATAGAGGTGAACATCATGTCTGTGTGTACACGATGCACATCCATTGATTGAGAGCCACTGTCTGTTTCCATTCAAACGATTGCAATGTCCCGTCAGCGTCTGTTTCGCAATGATGGTAACTAAGTCACAAAGGAAACTTTATCTACCATAGGAATTCAATTAAGTGAGACCAAGTTTTTCTCACATGATCAACTGTAGTTTGCTTGCTGTCAAGAGTCAAAGGTTCCAACTATCTGTTCTTACATGCACCTGAAGGACAGGCAATTACAGAGGCACTTACTTAACGCTGTGCTAATAAATATATTTTTTTCCTATTCTAAAATTTTTTTAATAATATTTTGAAATACCTTATATCATCTCTGACTTTTAGTAAATTCTCCATCAAAGACGGTTACGTCTCCTAGTATGAAATAAAAATATCATGAGATAACCATTCTAGATAACAAAATTCTCATCTTATCTTATATAATGTTGTAATATTCACATATATCATGATAATTAATGGTAAAGTATAGAACATGTCAAAATTCGATTACAAAATTTTGACAAATTTACATGTTCTGAGGTTTCTAAAGTTCTTATATGATATTTCTTCAGTAATTTCTGTTGTGTTTTTGTTTTTCTCTCGGGTAGTATCGCAGCAATGAGAGAGATTATTTATTACAATATGTTATAGCCATTTATAGCTTATGGATAGTCACGTCATGTTTTACACAACTTATAGTATTGTTACATTCAAGGCCACTCTGATTATGTTGAGGTTTAAATCTGTTTTGGATAAATATAGTTAATAACAACGTCTTGATTTGCTCTGCCCTAAAAACACAATATTCAGTTTTTTATTTACATTATGTCTGTTAATCTCAATGAATTAAAACTGTATTACACTTATAATCGAACAGTTTATGCTTTTACGTGGGACATGTTCCACGTTGAGTCATTCCTTCCCGCATGTGTGTGGGAAGTAATACACAAGCTGTGTATCCAAAAGCTTGTGTAAAGGCTACAGATTACAATCAATCTTTGCTGGATCAAATTCCTGTTTCACACAAAAATGGGCCTCACAGTATAAGTAAATAAGTTTAAAGGTAATAAAATTTGGAATGATTTAATAATTTAATATAAGACGTAAAAGAATAAAATTTTTACATGTAAAAAATCAATGCTAATGAAACATATAATTCTTAATGCTTTTTATAGTATGATGGCTTTGTCTCACAAAATGCTCCAATGAATCTATATGTTCACCGTTGAACAAAGTTTAATATCAGGTGTACATTTTTTGTGTGTTTATGAATCATATTATCTTTGGGTAATATTGAAGTTTGTGGAATAGACTCTTTCGTTCTATATTACCCAAAGGATACTTTGAAATTCTTCGGTTATTCGATAACAGTGACATTTTTTAGACGAAATTAGATATTTTGAAGTTTTAAAAAGAAAGCATTAACTTAAATCATCAGTCTAAAAGGAGGTCACTAAACTGCATCAAACTGTAACAGATTTACTGTAATATTACAGATGGCCAAGTTAAAGATCCACTGGATATAGGAATGAAAGTCATGTGCTCCTGTAAGAGATTATTTCGTAACATTAAATACTCACTTATGGCATTTACATAAGTTATATTACTGCTGTGGTAATACCAATAATATTATACCCATCAGTTTTGTGATATATCAAAAATAAAGCGTGCATATTGATACTGGACAATCACAATATGCACTACCTCCAGGAATAAAATACAAATAAACTTCTTCCGTATAGATTTTTAAATTATTTCTAAAGTGAACATCATATATTTTATACCAACAAGTTTGATATTATGTTTACTTATAGTAAAGTTATTGCACGCCACTTCAGATTTCTTTGTTGAAGGTTTTAGTACAAATAATTATTAATTATAGCATACATTACGCCACTTTATTGCAATGATAATTTATGATGGCGATATCGCAGCTTTTTTTGCCAGAAAGTCTGAACAAAATCATTTATCAGCCATGTGAATAATTATTTGTTCATTTCTACATTCAAAATCACAATCATTTGGTCGTTAATATAGATAATAGAATACAGACAATAGAAGCACTGTTGATATGTATTACAGAAGTTTAATATTACTTAACAATTATTTATATGATATAAATATTAAATTTTATAATATTTTTTTAAAAAACCGTTATATATATACAAAACACTTTTTCTTTTTCTCGGAGTTTGGTCAGGGTAAATATATGGAATCACCTTTTTGCCAACGTTTCGTCTTTGTTTCAAGACATTCTCAGGGCTATAAACTAACAAAAAACAATAAACAATGGACATTTTTTCATTTTCTACTTTAAAAACATCATAAACAAATTGAAAAAAGAACTTACTGAAGGCTTGGTTCTGTTACATTTGCAAACAACCGTTAACTGTCATTACAGGTGCTGTTTCCAAGCGACATATTATTGAACCACTGTTTTTTTAGTACAATCCATTATATATAAACATATATACATATAGACATATTATAATATATATCTATTATAATATGTATCACCATAATATATATCTATAATACATTTATAATACATTATTATTTTAACAATCCTTAAAAATATAAACTAGATAACATTGCATCTTTAACTATTTATGATGGAACTATAAATCCTACTTAAATTGTCTGTATCTGTTTTTCTATTGCAAGTATTATTACATATCAAAAATACTAATAATACTTGCAATAGAAAAACAGATACAGACAATTTAAGTAGGATTTATAGTTCCATCATAAATAGTTAAAGATGCAATGTTATCTAGTTTATATTTTTAAGGATTGTTAAAATAATAATGTATTATAAATGTATTATAGATATATATTATGGTGATACATATTATAATAGATATATATTATAATATGTCTATATGTATATATGTTTATATATAATGGATTGTACTAAAAAAACAGTGGTTCAATAATATGTCGCTTGGAACAGCACCTGTAATGACAGTTAACGGTTGTTTGCAAATGTAACAGAACCAAGCCTTCAGTAAGTTCTTTTTTCAATTTGTTTATGATGTTTTTAAAGTAGAAATGAAAAAATGTCCATTGTTTATTGTTTTTTGTTAGTTTATAGCCCTGAGGATGTCTTGAAATAAAGACGAAACGTTGGCAAAAAGGTGATTCCATATATTTACCCTGACAAAACTCCGAGAAAAAGAAAAAGTGTTTTGTGAATATTTTGTGGTCAAGAAAACAGTACCGTATATATATATATATATATATATTAGTTATTAATCCATCATTAAAAATATACAGTGTCTTTTCTTATGAAATACAATAGATAATGTATGGCGTTTGTAATAAACGTTTGACTTACTTGGGTTTTTGGGGAGCAGCCTTTTGTTAGTGACAAACAAAATTATATTCGGGTAACAGATAGTAACTTGACTCCCACTACGTTGTTTACCCAATTATCACTCCCAAATCTCTATCTGTATGTCACAGTAATACTATCTTTTAATGTAGTTTGTTGAAATTGTTTGATGAAATTTACTACACACAATTAATATTACATTTAAGCAAGAGATAGAAGTAGGAATTCAAATCCGCATTTATCTGATCAAAATTAAATAACATCTGGCCTTCTCATCTGTGAAATTGATAAGAAATGTATACCCAAGATAATGAAAATCTTATATGTGATATGAATAAACGGGACTTTTATTACAACAGTTATATTGTTAGAACAACTTAACATTACTGCATCTAACTATGCCTGATCTTGTGAAAGAAAAACTGCAGTGACGAATTTAAAAAGAACTTAGCAAAACTAATTTTGTAAAAAAACATATCTGAATTGAGTCAAAAACGAATTATAGTAACGAAGTTGTACTTACTTTCGTTAAAGAGATCTCTTTAGTTAAAGATAAGTTTGAACTTATGAACTATGTGATATAAAAACTCACAGAACTATGTGATTGAAGCACTGTCTTTATAAAAGGAGTTGATTTGAATTAAGCCTTAATCTGAGAAAAGAAGTAGAGAAATTTGTACACAAGGTCTAGAGAAGAGTATAGGAGAGACGAGAACAGGACTGAATATAATAGACAACTAAACACTCAAGGAGTAGACATTTTGATTAGCTAACCGACCTTGGTTACACTTGACCCTGAAAGTCCAATAATCTGCAGTGTTCTAACACAATTATATGACATTAAAATCTAGAGTAATCTATTATCATCAGTACACAAGAATAATATTATTAAATGACTAATAAAACATAAAACAAGTAAATAATTTTATTCATCCATGTTACCAGGACTGATGACCTGAGAAGTTAAAATCAGTTCAATAAACTCCGGAGCTAATCATTTAAAAAGTTACTGCTCTCGCTCCATCTCCGGAGCCAGTGTTTGACCATCGTCGGAGCCATCTCCGGGTTCATTCAAAATGTTAAGTAAGGTTTTACAGTATTAAAGTATACGCAATAAAATGGAATATTTTCATAAAAAATATAATTATAAATATGAAACTATTTATAAAATATAGCCAAAAGCATTGTTCTATATTGTAAATACAATAACTTAGTGTCTATAATCTGCATCATACGAATTTTAACTGCTAACATTATAATTTGGTGGCTTCTATGGAATGTAGTGATTATTGTGTCTGTTCTAGTGTGCGTTTCTGGTATGAAGTACATCGTTTTTGATATGTTTACTAGAACATTACTTATCAATGAATTAAAAGCCTCATTATGTAACTATTTAGATAGATGGCCAAAGTTCTCGACTTTAGATCAAATTTCTACATAAAGAGATTGTTATATAGAGATAAAATAACCTAACAACGCTAACATAACAACCTAACAAGGAACATCTCATGGTCAAAAGTTAAGAAGAGGCAGTCAGTCTTTGGTTTGGAGACAGATCCAAAGAATACTCTAGAACTAACATTATTCTATAAAATTTAGATTAAAAAAAATGTTGATACCCTGCAAAAATTCTCAACCGTTCTCAACCTGCAAAAATGAAAATAAGTTTATCTGTAGAGGATCTTTTGCTGCTATAGGTGGTGGATAATCGATATTGCTGCAGTGTGATGTTATAACAACATCTCTGATGCCGAATCCGCAAGGAAAATTGCATGGTTCAAACTGTTCTACGTTGGTAATTGTACCTTTCTTTTAACTCATGTATATTTAAAATAAGAATCGTTATAAATTACCTCAAAGAACTAACAACAGCTTAATGTACTTTTTGCGGAATAACCCCGTCAGGTTTTTTTCACTTATCAAGGGAATGAAATCTAGGAGAGTGCTTGAAAACTCATGCAAAAGGATGTCAAAGTCCAGAGGCAAAAGTGAAGTTTTATAACTTGACTACATCTACGTCATTAAAAAAATGTAATTAACTTGAGATTGTAATAGCAGCAAACGTAATTATAGAAAGCACTAGAAATTAAGGAAAAGAAAAAAAATTCGTAAACCACTGAGCTACCATCAGCCTGAACGTATATACCATATTTTAAAAAGATATTGAGTAAAATTAGCACATTCTTTTTGCATTTGAATTCAGACTTTGTTGCTAGTAATAAATTGTTATAACTGTGGTACACAGTTTCACTTGTAAGTTTTATTTTAAGAATTTTGATGTTAACGACAGTTCATTTTTGGAAAATTTGTCTTAGTTATAACTTCTAGTTCACCTACTAATTTGTTGAACAGAAGCGTAATATTGTGTCTGTATTATTATTTAAAAACTGTTTATAATTTGTTAGTATACATTTTAAATAGAACTTCAGTAAGCTGAAAAATGAAAATAGTATATATAGAAATAATTATATGTGATCTAAATTTTTTTCATATAATTTGCTACTAACTATTGTAAAATCTGTTACATTTACATTCAAGGTGTGTGAAATCAGGATTTTAAAAACTCAATGAGCGCTCATTAAATGTAAGACATTTTCATTAATATGTACTTATGTACTGAAGTTTATATGTACCTTTCAAAAATTAAAATATATAATTCAAAGTTTAAAAAAATAGTTCTCAATGTTTATTTCAACTCTGTAAATTTCCCTGGAATTTTACTTGAAATGAGGACCAAGGACTGCTAACGAAGAACAGTTGTTAAATATTCGAATATATATAAATAAACTCTCAATTTTATCAAATAAAATACATAAACTACATAAGCACTTTTATATTAATTGATGAAATACCGTCATGATACATGGTTTGATTTGGGAGTCATGGATCGGTCAAGTGGTATACAGAGATCTCAAGATCAAATCACGACCTACGACAGTTACTTTGCACATTAATATAAACTGTTCTCAATGTATAGAAATATGTTTGTATATATAAATACTTCTTGACTTCAGTCATGACTCACCAGGTTACATCACTTAACCATTTCATCAATTCAATGAAGAATAGTTAAAAACATTACATATTAGTTATAATGGCTTTCTTAAACTTCTGTAAGTGTGAATTAATTTTCGTTCCAAGTCAAAAACTCAAAGGATATAACAAACTGTTTTGAACAAACCAGTAAATTAAATTAATTTACAACTTGTGTGATAATATGTTTAAAAATAGTAAACTGGACCATAGAGTACTCAGGTCTCTTTAATTAAAACAGTCGTTTGAGTAAGATTAGAGTTTTCAATATCAACCGAAATAGTTCTGACAAATTTGAATGGATTATTTTTTGATGTTCACCAATAATATCTTATAATAATCACCTATGATTCTTTATTATCACATATTTATTCCTTTTGTTAATATTTACATGTATAAGTACATAGTGTATTAAGTATATATTTATATATAATTATGTTATATCCGTATTTATTTTTTTTGACCGGATTACTATACAACTCCTCTGTCAAGATCTAAAACTCCAGTTTTCTCACTATCAATTGTCTGGCTTAATCTTTGGTGTCTCTAGGATGAGACTGATTTTATGACAAGTTTGATGGGGTTTTGACGTTAGTAACGAGTGTACTGGCCACCAAATTCATAGGGACCTTCGTCTCAGAGCAAGCCTCTATTCTGTATCGGCTGATGATTGTGGCTATTCCCATTTTAGTTTGCAACATCCCAAACCGCAAACCTGCAAAGAAATAACATTTTTCTTTAATAATGATATTATTTGGATTACAAACAATGGACTGAAGAACGTAACTCTGAACACAAGTAAATATCAAGAGTGATTAACTAATTGAATAAAGAAATATTATTGGAAGTAAATGTTTTGTTGTTAAACAAGTAAACTTTATAAGACCTTTAAATGCTCTTTTTGGTGGCCTTGTACCGTTTCTGAGCCCTATTGTTTGAAAACGAATTATGAATGATGGGAAAATTACTTATTTTTGACAAAAAAATTTTTTATACATCATTTGTTCACCTAAACTACTAATTCTAGAGTCTTTAGATTTAACAATATTTTGGAGGCTACAAGAGCAATAAACGAAAAATATCATCAGACTTTTTAAACATGAATTTGTTTTCAATGAAATGTAAAAATTTTGACTTATAATTTAATCAGAAATCTTTTGCAACAATATCTAGAAATACAACTTTATGAGGAAAATTAATAGACATAATTCTTTTCAAAATTACATTAACCAAAGAAGTGTTACAGTATATTTCCTCTGTTCAGAATTTTTTTTTGATGCTAAACGGCTCATTCCAAAATCATGGATATATGCTAAAAAATTGTACAATAAATTATCGCCTTGAATAGAAAGTATGGTTAAAATATAATGGAGAGAAATTTTAGCACCCTGACTCAACTCGCCCACGTTATTTTCACAATGAAAAGGTCTCTCCCGCTTCATCTTCTCTTTTCATGTTCTTCTAAAGAGAAGCCCTTGTTTTAAACATCCACCAAAGAAAATTTATATATGTTCTACTTTTAACAGAAATTGATTTCCCTCTTTATATAAGGAGTTAGAGAGAAGTAGGATGATTAATGTTTGTGTGTTCTCAAAGTTCATTAAAGTTGTTTTTAAAGTCCACATCTTGTTTAGTACGTAATTTTACTGATTCCTTAGAGTAGTTTTTAAGGACCTCCCTGGGTAATAGTCATTCCCACGAGTAGTAGAGGTTTGGTTGGCTTCGTGTGATCATCTAAAGATGTTTGATAAATTATTACTATTTTCTAAAAAGTATATATTTGACTTTTAAAACAAATATAAACTATTATATCTGTTGGTTTAATAAAAAGCTAAGGTGAAGATATTACATGAAGAATACAGGTTGCTGTATTACTTGCAGCATACCTCTACGTCCCCACTTTTCACCACTAATACCGACACATTCCTTCCTGTTTACGTAAAAGAGTAAAAAAATATTACAAAATCATTCCTACACCGATTAAGATGTTAAGTTGTCCAATATACTGTTTGTATTCATATTATTGGGATGCCATTTCTCTTTCTTCTTAAAGGCATCTAGTTCAACCATACCGACAGACAGCAATGACATTTTCGCATTTCCATGTTTTCTGGCCAAAGCGACTGACGAATATTTCCTCCTAAGTTGTTGTCACTTTCGTTCTTAATATATAAATTTATCCTTTCCCAATCCCACTATCTAGACACTGTCGTTAATCAGAGATAGATAGATAGAGAGAGAGAGAGAGAGAGGAGAGAGAGAGAGAGAGAGAGAGAGAGAGAGAGAAAGGACGAGAGAGTGAGAAAGAGATACAGTGAGAGATAGACAAAGAAAGAAAAAATAATTTATAAGATTTACACAAATAATTATTATAAACAGAATACTAAACTTTAATTTAATATAAATATTTAAACAATACCTATACAAATTCTGGGACCTTCTCCAAAAGGCAGAAAGGCGAATTGAGGTATTTTGCCCTTGTTTTCTGATGAAAATCTGTCTGGGTCAAACTTCTCGGGGTCTGGGTAGTACTTGGGGTCGTGGTGAATGGCGTACACAGGAATCAGAACCCTGATGTCTTTCTCAAGCACTAGATTTGGTTTTCCAGGCATTTCATACCGCTTTGTACATTTTCTTGTTAGAGTTGGAATCGTTGGGTACTTTCTTATAGTTTCTGTATTATAATATATAAATGTACATATTTAGTATTAAGATTTTTAACAATAAACACGTAAAACAACATTTAACCTCCAAACTACAATGAGAAATGAGAAAGCCCTGTGAGATCTTTCAACCACAATAAGTGGTATTTGTCAGAGTAAAACTCTAACTAATTTGGTAAAACCCATGTCAGTAGGGATTTGACTCTGACGAATATCCCTTGATACAGTTGAAATAACTTAGTCTTTTTTCTCATTTCTTATTGTGGTTTGGACTGCATTTAAATATATTCAAATTTAAATTGAATGATTGTAAATTTTTGAAATGTCAATACTAATTCAGGTAATTGTGTACTAAAGAATCATACAACATTTTTCTCCTTATAAACATAATATTTGATTCATTTTAACAAGGTCATCGATGAAAGAAGTTGACGGAGATATTACACTAACTGATAATGATGACTGAAACTGGGAACTAATACAATCATGCCAATCTCATGTGTACTTAAAAAAACATGTTTCTATATGGTTTTCTTATGATATCTGTGCATTTTTTTTAATTTTGTGGCCAATTTTACTGAAGAGGACCATCGTACTTGTTAAAAAATATACTTTACCATTAATGACTTGTTCTAAGTACTCCATTTCCTGAAGAGCGGCATAGGTGATTCCTCCGTGTTTCCGTGACACCTCTAGTATTTCTTTTCGAAGTTTGTTTTGAATGCTTTGATCGAGAGCCAATTCATATAAACAGTAACTACTCACTGAGGAGGAAGTCTCAACTCCTGCAGCGAAGAATACGAACACCTGAGATGCTAAATCCTTATCGCCGATTTCTGAAAAAACATTCATTCTATATGCCATCAGACATTCTTCTAATCCTATTTATTCATTTGTTCTTTTTAGTGCAAAAATTATATAATTACTTCACAGATAGCTTCCAAAACATATACCAATTTATTGGTTATTAGATTTAAATAAGTTTATTTTTAAAATTCATGACAAGTATTTACGCTTAGATATCAATTGTAGGTGAATTATTGATTTGTTCATGGAAAATTAATTAAGCATAGACTATGCTCGATTATTCTGATAAATTGTCAATATCTACTCCTTCGTGATACATTTTTAAATTTCAAGATTCATGCTAACCAATTTATTTTTTTTTTTAGATTGTAGTATGTGTATTTGGTGACTATGGAGGAACTTTACCGGTTTATATTAGTATTTTGAATGAGTCGTGGGTAATGAAGTGATCATATGAGATTTTCAATACTAACCCCGTCTAATCATAGAATTATAAGTAATGCTGGAAACATAATTTTTGTTTTCAACAAATTTTGATAATCAATAAGTAAGAAGAGGATTAGTATAGTATATACTAGTCAGTTGGTCATTCAAGTACTTTTAGTCCCATTGTACACTTATACATTGAATTCATGCATTTTTTCATTACCACAGAGGTTAGTAACATTAATATTAAAATTACAGTAATCCGTCTTACCTCGTACCCTGCTGCTGAAGCTCTTAGACCGGTTTCGGGCGTCACCCATCTTCAATAAGAACTGATCAACTAAATCTACGGAGTCCTACCTTCCTGTTTAGTTTTAAAATATATAGGAAACCCACCGCGACCGATATAACCATACATAAAACTTCAATCCATCCTAGGCAACAAAAATTAGCAGCTTTCCGTTATATGATAGATAGATTAATAAAAATTCCGATGAATAAAACTAACTATAATAGCGAGTTAAATATAATAAAAACAATAGCAAATAACAACGGGTATAATACAAACGTAATAGATAAAATGCTAAAAACCAGAAGAAATAAAATAAATTTTAATAATGAAAGAATTAATAACGATAAATACGCGTGTATAACGTTTATAGGTCAAATAAGTCATAAAATCGCAAACTTACTAAAACAATACAATATAAATATAGGGTTTAAAACAAATAATTCAATTAACCAAAGATTAGATAACTCAACAGAAAATAAAACTAATAAATATGATAAAAGCGGGGTATATAAAATAAAATGTAAAAATTGTAATCATATATATATTGGACAAACGGGAAGGACCCTAAAATTAAGATATAAAGAACACATTAAAGATTATCTAAATAACACAAATAAATCTAATTATGCTAACCACCTAACTGAATATGGACATGAACCGGACAGTTTAGAAAATTCAATGACCTTAATAAAAACAGGACAAAAAGGAAAAAGACTAAACGTAAATGAAGAATTAGAGATATTTAAAAATAAAGAATCGGGTAAGCTAATAAATGAACAAATAAATCACCAAAGCGATACACTATTTAAACCGTTAAAGAAATTGAAGCGACGACTTGACAGACTGGACAATGACGAAAATAATAAGAAAAGAATTAAACTAAATAATAATAGTTAAAATTAAAAGTAAAATAAAATAAAATAAAAATAAAAGTAAAGGTAAAGTAATTAAATATTAAAATCTAGGCAGCATTGGGAAGTAGGTAGGTTATAAACAGGAAGGTAGGACTCCGTAGATTTAGTTGATCAGTTCTTATTGAAGATGGGTGACGCCCGAAACCGGTCTAAGAGCTTCAGCAGCAGGGTACGAGGTAAGACGGATTACTGTAATTTTAATATTAATACTTATACATTGGTTTTAAAACTAAAACGTGGGAACACATGTCCAAAGATTCCGATGCAGAAGCTGCCATGGTTAAAAAAAAAAGTTTAGTAGTTCACAAACAAGACGTAAAGGTCCGAAAACATGGACCAAACAGCTACACTTGTACTGGGAGAGTTATAAAAAAAGCAAGCACATTGGACCACGTCTAGTCTACTCGGACGAGTTTAAAGCTCCCGACTCTGTCTGTTGCATCCGAAATCCGTTAAAGAGAGGTCCTTAAAACCAATGTATTAGTGTACTACTATATATTTGGAACAAAATGCATAAATAATTTTTACTTTGTAAGTTATTTAAGTATTCATTATTTCAAATCATGCAAGAAAATATGCTATTTTCTTATTGTATTCATGGCGAAAAACAATATTGGTCTTTTCACAGACAACAAAGTATTATAGCTATTGATATCTATTCTAAAGCTCACGGTCAAAGTTGGCTTTAATAATATTTGAAGTTTAGCTTATTCAAAATCAGCTATTATAGCTGGGTTACTTAATGATCATTATAGAAGCCCAAAAATACAGGCTTGAGGTGAAATCCCAATCAAGTTTAGACCTTAAAATCTAGTACTTCGTATAAGGCGTTAATATTGTATATATATTGTTATGACTAAGTTTTCCCTTATCAATTATATTTTATAATACCTTAATTACTATCCTTTTTTTATTTATTGTTTTTTCCTAATTCAGTCATCGATTATAGCTTTTTTTTTATAAAAAAAACTCTCAACGAGATGTTGACAAACATTCATTATGTGTATCGAATGCATATAATATTTTTTCTTGCAAATTATTTCATGCTATTATCATTTTAAATTATATACCAGTACAATTCAAATCATATTTTGCTTCTAATCATATTTGTTTGAACTATTATCATCATCTTCTGGGAATGACGTTGGTAATTCCAAGATAATGATGCAACTCAAAATACATTTATCTTGGAGTTAAGATACCTTCCAAATTATTAAACACTAATAGTACTCAATGTTTTTTAATGCAAGACGAAATCACTGTCATTTACTTTAATCAAGATGAATATCTGAAACTGAAATGAATAGTTTAATTGGACTGTATCAAGGGTTTTCAACATGTCCCACATAGACCCAAAGGGTATTAAGGGAGGTCTACTTTGTAAAAACGTATTTTCATGGTCTATCATACCCAATTAGTAGTATATCAAGTTTGTACACATCTATTATGAAAGCATAACCTTCAGTGTATCTACAGCGTGCAAAGTTCTGCTTCTGAATATTCATGCATATCATTAAAAATAGTTAAAAAACAATGCTTTCACCAATTTGCTATAATGTTCCAATATTTTAAAAAGGTTATATTTCTCTTATATTACATTTAAAATGATTTTTTTTTCAATTTATTGCTATAAAATTAGAAAGCTGTTAAGAAAAGTTTCCTATTGTAATTTTCTTTATACCAACCTAATTTTATTGATAAAATAGAATGTTTCATAGTTAATTTTACATTCACCTAAAGAAACATATGTTTTTTAATTTCTCAAATAACTCTCAAGGGGTCCAAAGATAATAAAGTTTAGAATTCTACACCAGATCTACATGATTGGACATTTAGTTCTGTTAATAAAGTATATTTCTTTTTTTTGTAATTACTATACTTATATTGCCTGTTCACTAATGTCTGTATTTTATTTTATTTTTATAAAACGTTTTATACATACCGATTGATTTAGCTTCAGAGTCACCAAGAATAGAACCAGAAGCACTGACGGTGCCCTTACTACGGATCTCCATAAGTAGATCAATGAAATCGTTCCTTTTGAAATTTGTACTTTCTCTATGTTTAATAGTGTCACCTACAACAGTGAACATAAAATCTGCTATCCTTTTAGGGAAAACACTGACTCTAAAAAATTGATCTAATTTGGGAAATATATGATTAACAAAGTTAATTATTTTCTTTTTTAAAGGTACTTCAGTAGGAAAAAAGAGTTTAGCCACTTGTCTGAATTCACTGTCGGGTTTGTCGATGGAATTGATGTCCAAACCAAATGCACAAGTGCCGATGATATCTAAAGTGTATCGTGCCATCACATCTTTGATATCTGTCGGGATTCCATCCTTGACTCTAGCGTCCAGTAGGTTTTCTAGACCTTTTGAGCACATCTCAAACAGGTGAAACATGAGCTTCATTTTAACAGAACTGAAAGTTGGAGTCAACTTGACTCTAAATCCTTTCCATTTTTCACCTCCCAGATTAAACAAATGCTCTGATAAAGGATTTTCAGGAGATATGTTGTCTACATTGATTCTGTCTGTAAAATGGATAAAGTCTTTTTGCATAACACATTTTATTATTTCCAAATCTTTCACTATCAGATATGGTCTGCGAACAATAATCAACCCCATGTATGGTTTATCTTCCATTTCATTATAGACATCTTGTAAAACATACCCCTGGTAGCGGTCAAACCTGCTGTATGAAGAGATGCTTCCAAAGGGGATTGATGGTTCCAAGTATGGATAACCTTTATCTTTCCAATAGCTGAAGTTCCATGTGTACCATTTGTAAAAGAGCCAGAATAAAAGTGGGAGGCCATACACCAAATATAGCAACATTCTGTAACAAAATGACACTATTTATGGTAAATAAATATGCACATTTCACATTTATTTCATAGATTAATAAGTCTATATATGAAGCAATATGTCATTATTTATGTTATTACACTAGACTAACCGTGATCATTTGTGTCATTCAGAAGTTAATCACTGAACTGAATTAATATGATTGATAGGGATAATTTTTATTGTTGTTTCTTGTTATTAATGAACGCTAACTGATTCTTATATGGCTCAAGCTTTTGATACAGTATTCTTTACATAATTCAAGATATATACACTGTAAGTATATTTAACAAAATAAAAATTATTTAAAAGTAAAAAAAAATCATTTATTTTATCATATAAATAAATAAATCATCAATTCAAGTCTTATATAGAATTAAATATATTTAAAACAAACGAAACTTGTAAACTGAAATATTCAACTTATTTACCTAATATAAAATAACATTAGTGAAAGGAATTTGCCTTCATAATATTACATCAGAACATTCGTATTTTATCTGGCAGTTGTGTTCGAGTTTGTTTCTAAAAGTATTAATTTTTAACCTTTAATGTAGTAATTTATTTGTTACATTTATTTATAATACATTTGCACTACTGCCAGCAGTGTGCACGCAAGTCAGTGGGGTACCAAACCAAAGGAAATGGCTCCATACCTTTTGTTTACTATTGGTGTTTCTGGTAATAACGCAAAAATCATAAAGCTTTCTTTTTACTTAATTTAATATTACGCAAATATTAAATTAAAAAAAAATTGTTGCATTTATATATAATACATTTGCACTACTGTCATCGGCGAGTACGCTAGATACTTGCTAGTCTGGCTACAATTTTGGGAATACAGAGATATTTTTCTGTTATTTAACATTATTCAGGTAATAAATAATATATTTCATTTCAGGTCTCTATCTTCACGGAAAATGGGTGAACAAACAAACAAACACACTCAAAACCTATATATATATAGAGATACAAGTCATTATTATTTTTAAAACTGATAAATTTTTTTGGTACAGCATAGATATTTAAGAAAAAGATAATTAATTGTTGAATTATGAATGAATGTAAATAAGTTAAAATAAGTACTTTGTAGTGTTAATGAAAGTATTGCATATGTTAATGTCATATTAATGAAGTATTGCGTATAATTTGACTATGATGCATGTAATACACAGTGGAACATGCTGAAATAAAATAAAAAATAAAAAAAAACTGATAAATTTTATGACTTTATCTTAAATTTCCAAAATAACGTGATTCTCATATTTTTGATAAACTATTTCAATACAAGTGACGGCTACAAGTATAGAAGAAAGGAGGAACTACATATTTCAAAATTAATATTTATTTTATCTACAAAATTAGGAAATTACAATGATATGTTAAAAGACTGAATGTTTCAAGCACTGCAAATAACTGTTAATCATTACATAAATACCGATTGACTCCACGTATTCTTTTACAAGACACCCAAAGGTGAAAGTGAAAAACGAAAAACATTACTCTAATACATAAACATGTCTATCCTTCCTATTAATACTATTAATATGTTAATTAACATTATTTTTTTAGAAATAAATCGGTCAACAGATTAACAAGAAGACAAAATATTATTTCTCTTTTTAAAAATTTAACATTAGAGTCATAAATGTTTCTTTTATTACTTGCCTGGAAATCTCCCATGACACTATAATAATCTATAAATATTATAGTCAATTTCTATAAAATATTCCTAATATTTAATTTAAATAATATTACCGATAACGTTATAAGAGTTTCAAATAAAATTTTTGTTTGTCATCTTGCTTTAAATTAATATTTTATATTTAAAAATCTTAAATCATTCACCTTCAAGATAGCCAAAGCAGTCCCATTTGACAAGAGTTACAAAGAAGTTGAAAAAACAAGAATAGTATAGAAAATAAACTAACAAAAAAAAACAACTAATGTTTTTTAAGCCGTTTTGGAATTGGAGAGAACAGGCTGACCTTCATTGCTATTCTGTACATCAAAGTAATTACTCATTGTGTGAATCAAGCTGATGCAAATAATTTTTTATAAAAGCATATTGAATGTGAAAACAGTATCGCTAATTGATTGTTTATTATTATTATCTGGCAGTTTTATTTATTTCATTATTAAATTTGCATGCTATTTTGTTAATTGGATATTTTGATAGATTATAATTTTTCTCGTTGTAGGCAATCCAGGAAGTGTAAAACTGGTTAAACGAGGATAAACAAAATAAAATTAGAATTTGAAAACGAAACAAGGACATTTGAATAACTTCAGCATGCATGATTTACTTTGTTTAAACGAGTTTTTTTTTATACTTTTAATATATGTTAAAGTATAATATTTACTGAAAGGGAGATAAGTTGCAATTATAATTTGAAACCGTCACTAATTTTGATAGCAGAAGTACTATTCAATGTGAGAAAAGCATTTAGAAAATGCCAGACCAATTTCCAGGTTGTGTGATTCGATGGACAAAGGGACATCTCTTGAATGTGGACCGGTAGAGTCTGTTCTAGACCGGTTGTTAGGAGTGTTAATGCAGACTCCTGCCTCGGCTACGGGTAGACAGCACAATGATTAGCTTCCTCACCTTTAATACATAATACTTAATACAGTAAACAGCTATTATGAATAAAGAATAGCTGTCGATTATCGGCCTCGTGGAAAACGGCCGCTTAACAAAAGTTTTCACTATTGCTACATATCTAACTTATACATAATTAAATGCATAAGTTAATTATGTTATTTTCGTGACCTCGAAAATTATCAGAAATAACTAAATAGAACAACGTTTTAGAGAGTTAGTCAAATATACAACATGCTTTGCATAGGTTAGTGTTGTTCAAGCAGGTAGGACGGGATTATCATACGTGAGGACTGGACAGCTGTCTAGGTTTGAGCTTTTGGGTGAAGAAGATCCTCAAATACACTTTTTTTATACTGTACAGCAGACTCTTAACCTCTTTGTAACATCAATGCCGATCCTTTGCCTAGTCCCGGTAGTTCAATCATGCTATGGATTATTCCACTGACAATGATTATCAATACGTCGCGGCTAAGATCCTGATCTGAACTGGCTAAATATGTAACACGATCATCTGTGGACTCAGGGGATAGCTTGTGCCCGGTATATAAATTATTTCTGCAGTATAGCTGCACTAATACACTTCACATGTGACAGTGAGCCTGCACTTCTTGTGAATCCTATGAGTCAATAATATTTATTATTACTCAAATACTAATTTCGCTATTAAGGATTATGCCCAAAATTCATAACTTCTTATTACAAACCTCCAAACTTAATAACTTCTGATTACAGGCCTAATTCTTAACCTAACTCTCTTGGACTTAATTCTCAATAACCAAATTAGTATTTGAAGAATTGGTGGTCGAGAAGCTATATAAATACTTTTTATTTGGGGAAACTAATTGGTTTGTTATGCATATATATTTCAAAGTTATGCACAATCAACTGTCGTTAATCGAATAACACAAAGTCCAATTTATAAATGTTTTGTTTAATAGCACATGTAAGAAACCACAACAATACAAAACTTAGGATACAAAACTATTACAACCTTTTTTAATCTCCATCATCTGTTCATCAGTGTTACCTCAGTCACACAGTGTTGTCCCTACACAAATATTATTCCCACATTATTTCTGATCCTTTCTTAGTGTACTGTGTCGTAATATATACGATTGCCAACATGCAGGTCGAATGACATTCTGATTGCGTATACACAATATTTTTAACCTGGATATAGTGTATAACACTGCACCGTAATTCATGAAATACAATGAAAGATCGCTAACGAACTGACATTTTTTATCTTAAGACAATAAAAGAAACCTATTAGAAAGTGCCATCATTAAAAATAGCTTTATGACCCTCATCCACAACAACCCAAGGCTATTCAAGTTGGATAAATTTTTAATTTACGATGTATTTGAACCAATTACATCTCTTGATAATTTGTAACCCATTGTTATTAATCCTAATCTGTTGGTACTTATAATAAATCCCCTGTAATACAGTGTTTTCTTTATTTTGTATTTTGAGCATACTAATATATAGTATTTTGTTTCCTATATTTACGTTATATTTGTAGCTTTTTGATTGTCCTGAAACTTATACATATTTATTTCAACATTTTATAGTCATTTATAGTAAATGCATAGTCACGTCTTTTTTTACATAACTTATAGTATTGGTACATTCAAGTGTCACTCTGATTATGTTGAGGTTTAAATCTGTTTTGGATAAATATAGCTACTTACAACGTCTTGATTTGCTCTGCCCTAGAAAAACAATATTCAGTTTTTTTATTTCAAGAATTAAAAGTGTATTACAGTTATAATCCAACAGTTTATGCTTTTACGTGGGACATGTTCCACGTTGACTCATTACTGCCTGCATGTGTGTTACATTGTTAGAACAACTTAACATTACTGCGTTTAACTATGCCTAATCTTGTGAAAGAAAAACTGCAGTGACGAACTTTAAAAATATTTAGCAAAATCTGAATTTTTTTGTAAAAAATGTGTGGGTGGGCCTGTATGCAAAAGCTTTTGTAAACGCTACAGATTACAATCAATCTTTGCTGGATCAAATTCCTGTTTGTTTTGTTTCACACAAAAATGGGCCTCACATTATAGGTAAATAGGTTTAAGGAAATAAAGTTTGGAATGATTTAATAACTTAATATGACATGTAAAAGAATAAAATTGTTACATGTAAAAAATCAAGGATAATCAAACATATATTTTCTGATCCTTTCTATGATATGATGGATTTGTCTCACAAAATGCTGTAATGAATCTATATGTTGCACTGTTGAACAAAACTTAAAATCAAGTGTAAATTTTTTGTTTGTTTATGAATCATATTATCTTTGAGTAATATTGAAGTTTGAGGAATAGACTCTTTCGTTCTATGTTACCAAAGGGATACTTTGAAATTCTTCGGTAATTCCATAACAGTGACCATTTTTAGACGAAGTAAGTGATATTACTGCTGTGGTAATACCAATAATATTATACTTATCAGTTGTGTGATCTAAGAAAATAAGCGTGTATATTGATACTGGATCAATCACTATATGCACTACCTCCAGGAATGAAATACAAATAAGCATCTGCCGTTTAGATTTTTAAATTATTTCTAATGCGAACATGATATACTCGTATTATATACCAACAAGTTTGATATTATGTTGACTTATAGTAAAGTTGATTGTAGGCCACTTCAGACTTTTTTTTTTTTGAAAGTTTTTGTACAAACAGTTATTAATTATAGTATACATTACGCCGCTTTATTGTAATGGTAATTTATGGCAGCGTTATCGCAGCTTTTTTTGCCAAAAAGTCTGAACAAGGTCATTTATCAGCCGCGTAAATAGTTATTTGTTCATTTCTATTTTCAAAACCACACTCATTTTTATTTGAAACAATCTTTGATACACTGCGAGATGTATGACAGATAATAAAAGCAGTGTTGATATATATTATTGAAGTTTCATATTATTTAACAATTTTTTCCATAAATATTAAATTTTATATTATTTTTTGAGAACCGCTATATATATATATATATATATATATACATAAAAGTTGGGTTTTTGACTCTGACGAAGACCGCTTGTTACGGTTGAAAGATCTTAGTCTTGTTTTCCCATTTCTTATTGTGGTTTGATCATTCATATATATATACATGGGCTCGAGTATACAACTGTGCTCGACAGTTGTGCTTATGGACCGCTGTACTTACAACAGTGAATCCATGAGATAACTGTCCGACTCCTCTTTTTATCGCCCACTCACTTGCGACCTCACCTCTGACTTTCTATCTGAACTTAAGACCTTGCTCAATAACAGTGCCCATGTTGAGGGCCTCTCCTCTGATGACATCAACATACTTATCCCCTCCTGTCCCCGAATTTCTGTTTTCTATCTATTACCCAAAATTCATAAACCGTTTCAAATACCCACCTCACCTACCCCTGGAAGACCCATAGGGTCTAGCTATGGGTGTTTGACCGAAAGGCTATCTGCTTTCGTGGACTATTTCCACTTCCTCCAACTTCTTAACAATCTCTCTCTCCCTACCTCCCTTGATCATCCTCTACTCATGGTTACCATGGACGTTACCTCGCTTTACACTAATGTCGATTACGAAGAGGGCTTAAACTCTCTTCCCTACTGCTTAAACCGTAGACCTTCTCCTCACACCCATTCTACTAATTTCCTTACAAAACTGGCTCTTTTTGTCCTGACACGTAATGTCTTTCGGTTTGATGGTGATTTCTATATCCAAACCAGAGGCACTGCGATGGGCACGATTATGGCCCCTTCATTTGGCAACATTTTTATGTCCAAATTAGAGCAGTCTTTCCTTTCCAGTCGTCAACTTCTCCTCCTTATGTACACCCGTTATATTGACGACATTTTTCTCATCTGACCCCATGGTGAACATGAGATAGACCTTTTCCTAGAGATTTTCCAATTTTTCCTCCACTATTTCTTTCACTCATCAGGTATCCCATAGTTCCCTCTCTTTCTTAGATGCTGATGTTACCCTTAAATATGGTTCTTTTTCCACTTCTGTTCATATAAAAGCCACTAACTCTCAATAATACCTGCATTATAACAGTTGTCATCCTTCTCATATAAAGAAAGCTATCCCTAGATCCTTATCAATTAGAATCCATCAAATTTGTAATTCCTTTAATAGTGGAAATAAATTAATCCGTTATAAGAAAATTTGTTGAACGAGGATACCCTCGTAATATAATCAACAGTTTCGTCGTTCCTGCTGAGAGTGTTCACTGCCCTACACCTAGAAGGGATCGTAGGATTACTTCTCCCTTCATATCTACTTTTTTCCCAGGCTCCCACAAGCTCGGCGCTGTTATTGGGGAGTTCTTTCCTATACTTTCTTCTTCTCTACGTTCTTTCGTCTACTTCTCCTATTCTCAGTCAGCCCCCTACTTTTTCCTATCGTGGACCTTCCAACTTTAAATCCATTTTCTCCCATATTTCCAACAGCCCCTGTCCTAGCAGAGGGAGCGGTGATGTGAACGGCGTAACTGCCAAACCTGTCCACTAATTAACTCCAGTCGTTACTTTACATCCCCTCTCAGTAACAATTCCTATCCTGTTCCTTCTGATACATCTTGCATCTCCTGTAACTGCGTTTACCGTTTGGAGTGTACTCGATGTGATGCCTTTTACGTTGGCTTGGCTTAAACCAAGCTGATCCTGCATATGAACAATCACAGGGCGTCCGTTGGTCAGCGAAGTGACTTATCACTTAGCTATCCATGCTAATTCGCATGACCTCCGTTTCAATGATTGTTTCAGGGTATAAATCCTCAATGAAATACCTGAGTCTAATTCCCATGTCACCGTTAGAGCTTCCGAAGAGGCATTCATATGCCTCCTTGGGGCTCGCTCTCCTCCTGGTCTTATCCTCTACCGTTAATTATTATTTTTATTATTATTATTATTTTATATTTTTTCCTCATTGTTTATACTTTTTATTTTTTAATTTTATTTGCTTTCTTATTATTGACTTCATTATTATTTCGTATTATATATTTTTTATCTTGTTATTTAAATAAATATTGGAGGGATTTCTATTTTTCCTCTCCCGGGGGGAGGGGGGGGGGAGCATTGCAGTGGCTCCATGAATTACTCTGGAGGCCAGCAGCAGTTTGCTTCTCACGAAGTGAGTTCTGTAGTGTCTTTTCTATGTGTTAAAGTTTATATATATATATATATATATATATAGCATATAAAAAACGAAGAAAAGCAACACACAGAGAAAGAGACACACTTACGAACTCAAATTTTCGGATGACCCATCTTCAGGAGAAAATAGAATGGGCGACCAAGCACGCCCGAAACACAATTGGTTGTATTGATAAGAAATGTACACCCAAGATAATGAAAATCTTATATGTGATATGAATAAACGGCACTTCTATTACAACAGTTACATTGTTAAAACAACTTAACATTACTGCATTTAACTATGCCTGATCTTGTGAAAGAAAAACTGAAGTGACAGAATTTTAAAAGAACTTAGCAAAACTAATTTTGTAAAAAAACGATATCTGAATTGAGTCAAAAATGAATTATAGTAACAAAGTTGTTCTTACTTTCGTTAAAGAGATCACTTTAGTTAAAGATAAGTTTAAATCATTAGTTGTGCAATCCGTAATTGTGTGGTATTTACTCATTCTGAGGTAAAATGGATAAACCAACAAATGTCTTGAATTCTCTTAATTGAATTTTATTATTTCACTCTAATTTTTGTAACTAATTAGATATAATTTGTATTATAGTGTCTTCCTGATGATGAATACAAAGTGTTCGAAACGCGTTGAATAAAACTTCATTCGTGTGGAGACTTTTGTTGGTTTATCCATTTTACCTCAAAAGATAAGTTTGAACTTAAAAAAAAACTCACTGAACTATGTGATTGAAGCACTGTCTTTATAAAAGGAGAGTTGATTTGAATTAAGCCTTAATCTGAGAAAAGAAGTAGAGTAATTAGTACACAAGGTCTAGAGAAGAGCATAAGAGAAACGAGAACAGGACTGAATATAATAGAGAACTAAACACTCAAGTAGACATTTGTATCAGCTAACCGACCTTGGTTACACTTTACTTTGAAAGTCAAATAATCTGCAATGTTCTAATACAAATATATGACATTGAAATCTAGAGTAATCTATTGTCATCAGTTCACAAAATAATATTATTAAACGACTAATAAGACATAAAACAAGTAAATAATTTTATTCATTTATGTTACCAGGACTGATAAGCTGAGAAGTTAAAATCAGTTCAATAAACTCCGGAGCCAATCATTTAAAAAGTTACTGCTTCGGCTCCAAATCCAGAGCCAATGTTTGACCATGGTTGGAGCCATCTCCGGTTTCATTCAAAATGTTAAGTAAGGTTTTACAATTTTAAAGTATATGCAAGAAAATGGAAAATTTTCATTAAAAAAAAAGTAATTTAAATATAAATATAGCCAGAAGCATTGTTCTACATTGTAAATCCAATAACATAGTGTCTAGAATCAGCATCACACGAATTTTAACTGCAAACGTTATGATTTGGTGGCTGTATACAAACTATGGAATATAGTCATTATTTAGTCGCTTCCGGTATACGTCTAGTATCACGTACATTGTTTTTGATGTGTTTACTCGAACGTTACTTAAACTTAAATGAATGAAAAGCCTCATAATGTAACTATTTAGCTGGATGTCCAAAATTTTCCACTTTTGATCAAATTTCTACACCAAAAAGATTTATATATAGATTTAAAATACACCTAACAATGCATTAACAACTCTTGGTCAAAAGTTAACAAGAGGTAGTCAGTTAATCAGACCGAATATCGGTTCCCCAAATCTAGTTATTAAGGATTTTGCTTTAATGTAAATTTGTCAATAATTTTTGGTTTCGAGACGGAGCCAAAGAATACTCTAGGATTGACATTATTCATTAAAGTTAAATTAATAGTTGATATCCTTTTTCAATAGAAATGAAACGTACAAAAATGAAAGTAAGTTTATCTGTAGAAATTTTTTTGCTGCTATAGATGGTAGATAATGGATATTGTTGTCGTTACATACAAGTAGTGAAGTTATAAAAATTATTATTACTTTTATTATTATTATTTTTGAGGGTAGGTTTGATGTCGGCCAGAAAGCAACATCTCTGATGCTGAACCCTCAAGGAAAATTGCATGGCTCAATCTGTTTTACATTGGTAATTATACATTTTTTCTAACTCAAATATATTCAGAATAGGAATCGTTATAAGTTACATCAAAAAACTACCAACAGCTTACTGTACTTTTTGCGGAATAACTCCATCAGGTTTTTTTCACTTATCAAGGGAATGAAATCTAGGAGAGTGCTTGAAAACTCCTGCAAAAGGATGTCAAAGTCCAGAGGCAAAAGTGAAGTTTTATAATTTGACTACATCTGCGGCATTAAAAAAATGTAATTAACTTGAGATTGTAATAGCGGCAAACGTAATTATAGAAAGCACTAGAAATTAAGGAAAAGAAAAAAATTCGTAAACCACTGAGCTACCATCAGCCTGAACGTATATACCATATTTTAAAAAGATATTGAGTAAAATGACCACATTCTTTTTGCATTTGAATTCCGACTTTGTTGCTAGTAATAAATTGTTATAACTGTGTTACACAGTTTCACTTGTAAGTTTTATTTTAAGAATTTTGATGTTCACGACAGTTCATTTTTGGAAAATTTATGTAAGTAATAACTTCTAGAGCAACAACTAATTTTTTCAACAGAAGCATAATATTGTGTCTGTATTATTATTTAAAAACTGTTTATAATTTGTTAGTATAAATTTTAAATAGAACTTTAGTAAGTTAAAAAATGAAAATAATGTATATATAAATAATTATATGTGGTCTAATTTTTTTTCATATTTTTTTGTACTAACTAATGTAAAATTTGTTACATTTATATTCAATGTCGGTAAAATCAGGATTCTAAAAACTTGAGGAGCGCCAGGTTAAAGAAGCCAATTAAATGAAAGACATTTTCTTTAATATGTACGTATGTACTGAAGTTTATATGTACCTTTCAAACAATTGAAACATATCCTTAAAGTTTAAAAAAATAGTTCTCAATATTTATTTTACCTCTGTAAATTTCCCTGGAATTATACTTGAAATGAGGACCAAGGGACATCCTTCAAGCATGGCAGCAATGGTAGATATCCATGCCTCGATGACAGATATTATTTATGGGAGTGGATTTGTTACTTCAATTTGTAAATAATGTATTTTTTTTTAGATTTTATGTATCACCATGAAATTTATATTACAAGTAATCAATACCTCTTGTAAGAAGTGTACAGTTTTTTGACAATATGAAAGTGTACACAACTACTTTAGCATACTTTACATCAAACCTTTGTTTTATATCTACTATAGTACAAAATCTTATATCTTTTGATAGTACAAAATTGTACTATCTTTATACCTAATTCAAGTTTTATCTTTTAACTATATCTGCGGTATCAGTAAAATGAAATTACCTTGAGATTGAAATAACGGTAAACATAATTATAAAATAATATAATTGTATAATTATTATAAATTAAGATATAAAAGAACACGAATAAAAGTGTATACGAATAAGTGAATGTGTTACCTGTTAAGGAACTTTAACAATACAAACTAAAGAAATAAACTAAATTAAAAACTCATTAAAAAAATTCATTTGCATTATAATGTATTATAATTATGAATAATGAATAATAAATAATTATAATAAATTATATTCAAATTAATTTGGATCAGAAATTCATCCAAATTAATTTCGACAGGAAAAAAACAACAACGTAGTAAGTTATCATCCTTATCAAACTCTTCTTGTAGAGGTGTTTATTAATCCATGATTAGTCATATAAATATTTTTTTTTCAAACTAAGATTTGAGTTTATTTTAATTAATTTTTTATTCCAAACATTTAATACATATTCAACGATTCTCAAATGGTTTATGGACTAAAAGCAGAAATGTTATTGGTCTCACTATCCTCCCAAACGGAAATTGGCTTCGTTTCTCCAGTTGAATTGGTCTCGTTTTATTGTAGTTAGTCAGCAATTTATTCAAACAAAAATCTATGTAATTATCAAAAAACTACAGACCATTTACACGTAATTGAAGAGTGTTCCATGGCATTGATTAATATACTTTCATTTATTGCCTGCTACAAAGTGAAACATCACAGGTTGTAATGGCTGTGTTTACGGTTCATTACTGCTAACGCAATATTTATTATTTGCAAATATTGGATATATACTTTCGATATTATCCATTTTTATTCAACATTCATTTATCTCACTTTAATGAGGTTTAACCAACTGTCCACCTTCAATTATTTCCCTTCAAGAAACAAAAAAGTATTTCACAGTGATATAAAGAAATATTATTTGACCAACCACTTGTAATTGGAATACAAAAAAGTTTAACTAACTCATCAGGAGACATAAAAATGGCTGCCTACCATTGGATGTTGTGATTTCAGGTTCAAATAAATGGTATTTTAGACTTTGATATGATTAGTTTAGTTCTTTTTAACCTTTGCTGGTTCAGTTTGGTTTGAGGCATGAACAACAGTTTCTGTTGTTCAGCCGTGCAGCTGTGCAGTTGTTAAGGGGACTTTCGGACGTCCCCTTGTTCCTTGTAAGCGGCCCTATCATACCCTCTGTTTGAGTGTATTGCCGTCCGTTTTAGGCAAGGGTGACAGTTTTATCAAGGCCATAAAGCCAAAAACATTGCTAATTTTATGTTTAATTAATTCGCAAACACACACACACACACACACACACGCACTCACGCACACGCACGCACGCACACACGCACTACACGCACACACACGCAAACGCACGCACACACACACACACACACACACACACAAACAAACAAACATCATAAAAACATCAAAAAAGGTCTTTGGGAACCTCAAAACATGTAAATCCATAAAAATATCGAAATATAATTTTTTAATTATTACTAGGCTTTACTAAGAGCAAAGTAAAAATTGACAATGTAAAATATCAACAATTGATTGAATGTGTTTATTTGCATAATATATTTAGATTAAAAGTATATGAAAATTAATAATTTTACTAAGCGAGCAAATATATATCACAATAAAACAACTGCATTTTTTTTATACTAACCCTTTATCCCATTGGGACGTAAATTTATTCCGTTAATCTATCATTAAAACAAGACAATATAAATTGTTTGATAATGCGGTTGAGCTTACTTTTCATTACTTTTTTTTTATTCTAAATGATAATAAATATTCAAGGACTAACAAATGGTTTATTAACTAAAACCATTATTTTAGTTTAAAACTAAAATGGGAAGATCGTACGTGTTATCGATCTTCCCATTCTCTCAAAGTGAAATTGGCTTCGTTTCTCTAGTTGAATTGGGCTCAGTTTGATATAGCTATTTAGCAATTTATTCAAACAAAAAGTATATGTAAATTATCCAAACACTACTAAGCATCATGAAGTAAAACAGGAATAAATTATAAAAGATTTTATATTGAACTATTTTAATTCTCTGATTAAGTGTAATTTGCTGTAATTTGGAGAATGCTGTAAATTGAAATATTAAAACCAAGAGTTGATCAGGATGTAATAAATGAGTTTCATTCATTCCCTTCTTTGTAGTTTACTATAAGTAAAGTGTAGTAATCCTACAAGAATTCAATTTCATATCTTAACATTTTAAGTAATAAAAGTATAAGAATATTATGAAATCATAAAACATACTATAAGAATCATGTTGTTAATGTAATTTTTAAAACTAATTCATCCTGCAATTCTGTTTTTGTGTAAAATATAAATTAGATCCACCAAACCCTCTTTTATTATCATATTAATGATTTTACTATTTAATTGATCTCTTTTGACATTATACTAAAAAATAGCACCTATATTGAAGATATAATGTATGTATACATTATATATATATATTATATATCAATCACAATATGAAATGTGAAAACAAGACTAAGATCTTTCAACCGTAACAAGCAGTCTTCGTCAGAGTCAAAAACCCAACTCTGACGAAGACCGCTTGTTACGGTTGAAAGATCTTAGCGTTGTTTTCCCATTTAATATTGTGGCTTGATCATTGATTGTTGTTTCACATGTTTATGTGAAATCTTATATATATATTTCTTGGAAAATATTGTCTCATGAGACACCATTATATTTTTTCTTTTAAATTACCAACTTTATAAAGTTAAAGGTTTTCATCAGTAAAAAACTTTTAAATTAATTAACTGCAAGAGTTACCAAATTTCTTTAATGAAATAAAGGATTCATTTGCACTTTTGTGCAAAAACTTGAGAAGAGTTTGAGTTATGAGAAGAGGCAGAGAACTAGTAAACACAATACGGAACACATAGTCTAACGGATTATAATTAAAATAAATAAACAAATCTGGAGTGGGCTAGACTCAGTTTAACTATAAGTCATAATAAACTCGTTGACAATCAATTGAATTTGCTTTTATTTTTATGTGGCCATAGTTGTGATGTAATATAGTATGGTATAAATAATGACAATCACAGATTATTAGTTTAATAAATTCATCAATTTGAATGTTATAACACACCTGAAATTACTGATGTAGAAGGATCTGAGATATTATTACTGTTATTATTATCAAACTGTGACATGCGTATCATCGGACTTGTGCGCACCGCTGATATATCTTCCTTCTCTATCGGACTTGTGCTCACCGCTGATATATCTTCGCTATTGTGCTTCCTTCTCTATCGGACTTGTGCTCACCGCTGATATATCTTCGCTATTGTGCTTCTTTCTCTATCGGACTTGTGCTCACCGCTGATATATCTTCGCTATTGTGCTTCCTTCTCTATCGGACTTGTGCACACCGCTGATATATCTTCGCTATTGTGCTTCTTTCTCTATCGGACTTGTGCTCACCGCTGATATATCTTCGCTATTGTGCTTCCTTCTCTATCGGACTTGTGCTCACCGCTGATATATCTTCGCTATTGTGCTTCCTTCTCTATCGGACTTGTGCTCACCGCTGATATATCTTTGCTATTGTGCTTCCTTCTCTATCGGACTTGTGCTCACCGCTGATACATCTTCGCTATTGTGCTTCCTTCTTCTATTTTCTATTTCCACTGAATTTCTGCTAGAATATTTTCAATGAATGACTTTTACTTTCTTTCTAATTGAAGAAGGTATAAAGACTATTTTAGCAGAATTCATGTCTAGATCATTATCCTTTGCAGATCTTTCAACAATTTGGAGAGCATACTGGTGGCATCAAGTATATTACTCCTTATAATAGCAATCTAATCTACCTACTTGTAAAGTTAGTTATTTAATACATCTAACAAATCATCTAAAAATAATCTCTATAATCGTGGCGACAGGACAACTCATTGAGGAAAACCTTTACTGGTAGAACCAATGATTACTATATTAATTATTCAGACATTCGATTGTTATAATCCATAATATTGTTCCTAAAGTAACACACCTATATATCGTGTTTATTAAATGAATTCAATAACATACTATCAAATTTCAAGTCTATTGCATCTTCGAAAACTAACTTAAAGTTAGTATAATTTTTGTAATTAAGAATGAAAGAGTACATTTACAAATATTACCCAAAGACAATTTAGCTCTTAATCACACCAATAACTATGTTTATTACATTTTGTTCTGTTCATAGATGCAACATTAGGATTGATTACAACACTTTGTTAGTCAAACATCCATCTATGGTACAAATTACATGTAGTTGGAATATTTGAAGACAAAATATTTTTTACCATTAAGACAACTAAACTTCCACATGTAGATTGTGTTATAACAATATTATGTTTCACTTGTCACTGAAAAATTAGAGACATTCTGTTAAAATTTGTTTAATAATTTTAAATGAGTTAAATAATTTGTTTTCCTTCAGCAAAGTTGAGAATATATCTCTTAAGATTTTATAAATTGTTACAATGTCTCAATATTTGTTCAAACCTCTGGGATTTTGAGGGCTCATCTTCAATAAATGAAAGATTTTTGATCTAAGTAAATAAAGGCAATATTACTAGAAACATAGTTTATCCCTCAAAGAGGACATTAATCCAATGGTCCCGAGTCTGTTCGATGTCAGGTACTCTTTAAAGATTTCTACTACAAATACATTTGAGTTAAGAAAAATTTACGACTCCGAGTATAGAATGATCCCATTAATGTTGCTTGCTCATTACTAAAATGGTTATCAAATAATAAATGAGCCACACGTTCCGTCCCTAGAAGAGCAGTAAAAGGTGAAAGCCTAAACTAGTAGGCACTGGAAAACAAAAGGAAAATAAGAACATATTTGGTTAAGAACTAATTTTAACAAAAACACCTACTATATCAACAAGAGGATAATCAGACAACATAAGGAGATTAGAGATGTAATGATAGTTACCTTCTGTTAGCTTTAAAGATATTAGATAAAAAGTCGCCTGTAAAGATAAGTTTATTATGTAGGAGACGGAAAATACTTGATGTCATTTATCAGAAAAATATATATTAAATATCCGAACATATTTTACTATATTCATTAATTATGTTTTAGTTATGTAATAAAATATATAAATAATGCAATTAAAAATTAGTTGACTAAATATTGTTACAAACTTTTGGAACACTTTGTGTTCATCATCAGGAAGACACTATAATACAAATGATATCTAATCAGTTACAAAATTAGAGTGATATAATTTTGATTAGATATAATTTGTATTATAGTGTCTTCCTGATGATGAACACAAAGTGTTGTTGCTGTTGAATAAAACTTCATTTTTGTGGAGACTTTTGTTTGTTTATCCATTTTACCTCAGAATGAGTAAATACCACACAATTATGGATTGCACAACTAATGATTTGAACTAAAATTATTTTTTCACTAATTTAATAACTGCAAATTTATAAAAATAAAACATATATATTTAATATTTATTCAATTTTATCCTATATCAATCACTTATATTTAATACTGTTTTTTTCTTTTTTCGTCAAGGTTTAAAATATATATCAAAATAATTGTATTTTATAATTTCATTGGATAATTATCCAAAAAAAAGAATTAGCTAATTATCCAATAATAATTATCTTTGGAAAATATTAAGAAATAAATTTATATTCATATAAATAATGTAACTTATATATTTCTTTTATATTACTGTAACAAATTTATGTATTCATCTAGCCCTAAAGATGTCTGCAAATAGCGACAAAATGTTTGCTTAAAGATGTTTGACATTATCGAATAAATCACGATAAAGAAATAAAAGTAGTGTTTAAGATTTATATAATAGTATCATAATTAGAAACAGGTCAATTTTAAAAAAAAAACAAAAAATATAGTATCATAGATGTGATTTTATATATTAGAAGATTTTTCAGATTTATTTCAGTTATAATTTATATATTATATTATTTAATATGAATGAATTATCTTATTATAGCATTATTACTTTTATTATTTCCTTACATTACTTTAATTTATTATCATTACATTTAATTGATAATTACGTGACACTTTAGGGTAGTCTGTTCTGCACTCACACTCGTGATTATAAATGCACGAATTTTATTCGTGAATTAAATTCCTGTCTCCTTTATCACATCAATTATCTCTAAAAAAAATGAAGGAAATAATTAACGACTTTGTTTTCTAGTTTCTTCCAACGACTGTCCTTGGTTGTCTGGCCATTTGATGCATGCATTCAAATAGAGTTCTGCCATTTTCGTCGGCGACCCTACCTTTTCTTAGATTACCACGTAAAATTTCTAATTAACCAAAATATACTCTTATTTTATTGTTAATACAAATTATAAAGGATTTCGTACGCTTTTTTTCTTATATTTATTGTATAAACCTGATTCAAGCCTTTTATATCATTATACATTTTTTTGTGTTTTCTTTCTTCGATACATATATTTCATAGTGATAGAATATTTTATCAAATATAAGATAGATTATCTGCTTTTTTAGCAGATAGTATTTGTTAAAAGTATTGAAAAAAAATTGAATAGAATACAATATTGAAATAAAGCTATTCAGAACAAAAAAATGAACCGATCAATACACAAAAAAAAAACAAATGTAAATAAACCGCAATCATTGAAAAAATATATTTAGTAATTAAGTTTGTGTCAAAGCAGACAAATACAGGAGTATAAATAAACATTTCAGAGTAAATAATTTTGATATATGTATGAAACCAATATTGATATCCATTTTAATGAAGTTTGTTTATAAATTAATATATTTTAATGAATGAAACTTTATTGAATACACATTTCTTTTATTAACGGTATCAACGTTTAATTGACAAAAAAGAAATACAAGTACAAGCTTAGTTTTGTGGTTTTGGTGTTTTGTGTAAATTCTCACTGTTATTAGATTAAATGGAAGTTGGTGCTTGGAAAAGCCTTAAGTTTCTTTACTGACATTTGAACAGTTATTGCTCCTGCAATATTACAAAACGAATAACTCCTAGTTTAAAAAAACACGTTTATTCATCAACTTTGTTTAACATTTTTCTCTTTGAGAATGGAACTTACATGTAGATTACTTACTATAATTGTCTGAAGAAAAATTTTAGTAAATGATATGCCATACATCACCTTCATGATAATACCAAATTATGCTTTTATTATAAAACTATGTGATAAAAGTATCGACCGTGGACACTGTCACGTGTTTATTCAAACCTGGTATATGCCCTGGTCTGTTTCCTTATACTTAAACGCCAAAAGCGAATGTCCAGAAAGATACAGGACCGGGACTATACATGCCCTAATACATAGAGCATATAAAACATCGTCCAAGTGGGAATTGTTCGATCACAGGATTAAGCAACTGAAGTAAACCTTTGTTAACAATGGTTATTCCAACAATTCATTTGACAAAGTCCTAAACAAATACCTCACCAAAAAAGAAGAAACTCCTAATAGTACAACGGATCCTAAGAGCAGAACACACAACTTATACTACAGGAACCAATTCACGGAGGCCTACAAAACAGATGAGCAGGTCCTAAAACAGATCTTGAAGATGAATGTTAAATGCAAAGAACCCAACGAACGAATACAACTCCACATCTACTACAAGTCGCAAACCACAACCAATCTGGAAATACGAAATAGCCCGAACACCACCACAGATGACCTACAGAAAGTGAACGACATTTACGAGTATAAATGTACGAAAGGAGAGTGTGAGCTCCTGGCTAACGCCAAATACATCGAAATGACGAGGACAACATTATCAAGACGCCTAACAATGCACCTGCAAAGTGGAGCCATAAAAAAGCATACTCTGGACAAATACAAGACAGAGCTGACCTGAGAGGACCTAACAGAAAACACGAGCATCATCAAACAGATAAATGACTACAATAGACTACAGACCCACGAGACAATAGAAATAATGAAGAACAACACAACAATAAACAGGCAACAAACTGGAACTACGTGAACACTCCGACTACTCGGAGACCAAACACCAAACTTAGACTAGAACCAGAGGCAATAAAACTGCAATATCGAATACTAACAACTCATGGGCTAGACTTTTGCAACCTCTACAACGTATAACACCCACATCGCTCCCCTGATTGATGTCCTGATTTTCGCGTGTTTATGAGAAATCTTGTTATCAATATATATATATATATATATATATATATATATATATATATATATATATACATTGTTAACAATTAGACCATATTTAGCTAAAACTTGCTTTTTCATAAGTTTCTCGAGTTTCCGGAATAACGATCTTGTTCCTGTATCCACAGATTATAGTAAGTGGATACAGTATCAAGATCCTTATTTCGGAAACTCGAGAAAATTATAAAAAGCAAGTTTCAGCTAAATATAGTCTAATTTTTAACAATGTATGTACCATATACAAGAAGGACTGCTACAAAAATTTATTTACATATATATATATATATATATATATATATATATATATATATAATATATAAGAACATATTATTTACATTCATATTTATAAGTTAAGGTAATAAATTTATCTAACAGAAAACCATGGAATAGTAATGATTTTAGTAAAATGTTTGTTATTTTTTGTTTATACCTTATAAATAATAGATATATAGGTAGGAATAGATCCAGTAGAATCAATTTTTGACGTAACATCGTTTTGTCTGTTCCTTAGTAATAACGAAAAACGCCTAAATCGAAACAGTATATGTTGTATTTTAACAATAAATCTTAATAAATATATTGAGCAATTAAAATTTTAGTACACAAAACTTACCAGATGGCATAAAAGTGGGGAACATTCTACTCAAACATTAATAGAAAAAAACATGCATTTCTTAATAACGTTTAATCTAATCAAAATGTTGATCATATTTTGAAAGAACAACTCCATGTAACAAAAGAGAAACAAATTAATGATGATAAGACAACAATAGTACGCACATTTTATTATACGTTTCGTATTCGGAACAGCACAAGCTTGATGAAAAAGTATTAAAAAAATTATATAGAACAATGTGATGTGCAAATAAAAACATATATGAAAAAGTAATTATGGTCACTTGTTATAGATATAAACGCCCACTATTAAGTAACCTATTTATGAAAAATTATAACTAAGTCAAAAACTCGCCTTTAAAGGTTACCAATGTAGTGTACAAGTATAGCTGTAAAATGGGGACTGTGAAAGCCAAAACCACTCGTACATTGTTAAGGCTAACACCTACCAATCAAAAAGGCTTTCCATTAACTTAATGGCTGAAGCACCCACAAAGAAAGATGAACACAACGTATAATTAACCCAAGAAATGCTAGTTAGAAATAAAACAAAGAAACAAAAATCTAAAGTGACTTACTCTCAACTTTACTACAAGTAAACATAATATCATACTTCTTGGGTATATAATATATAATGATCCATTCAGGAAAATATGAATGTCTAAATAGGAGATGTTTATTGCTCTTTCATTCCTGGAGTTAGTACAGAAACTGATTGATCCACTTCTCACTCTATGTGCTCATTTTTGTATATTAAACCGTTGATGCAAATAATATCATTAGTATAACTACAGCAGTAATAACCTTTTTGAAAAGTTAAAGTGTAGATTTCGTGTTACGAAATAATCTCTTACAGGACCGCATGGCTTTTGACCCAATAGATAGTGGATCTCTTACATAGTTTAACTGACCTCCTTCTACATTGAATATATAAGACAAATATTCCCATCTAAAACTTAAAATTGTTCCTATTTTGTCTGCAAAATGTCAGAAACATCTAAGAAAACCTGTTATTTTAAATAATTTTTAATTTAGGATGTAGTATATTTACATTTATTATTCTTCAAAGAATGTTTTCAACTTTTAATTATATTTTACATTTTTGGTCTTTGATAGAATTATTATATTGGGAATTTTATGGCTTTCTAGTAATAAATAAAAATCACTTTCCTTTCCCTTTGTCAAAAATCATATATACTAATTTACTATAAACGAGTGTTATTTTTTTCTGTGTGCTGTACTCTGTCATATAGTTATATCTGTTTCAGAACCTGTACACGAAACAGTCATTAAAGCTGAGTCCTGAGAACTGGCATGGGTAGCAACGGGAAGGTCACTGCGTTTACCCACAGAAGATCTGTGATTATTCATAATCACAGAGCTTGACTTAATTCCCTCCGTAAGTTGTCTACACTGTTTCAGTGTTTTTTCAAGAATATCGGCCAGACGTTGTCTGCCTGCGGAGCGACTCGTTTCTATCTTCCTGATAAGGAGGTCATCGAAATATAGCAGTGATTTTGTTTCATTTCTGAGTGTTCTTTTTGTCAATATAGTTTATTTAGTTCGTGGAATCGTTTCATATAATTAATGAAATTAGTAAATTTAATTAAGTAATAAAAGTTTTTAAATAGTGTTTATATAAAGTAGAAAATGATGATCAGTGTATAAACTTTTACATAACGTTTTTAAGTTCTTCCGAATAATGCATGATATTATAGATATGATCACCTGAACGATAGTAGAAATTTCAGATATGTGGCTAAGATATTTGAACCAAAACAACTTATCCTCAATCTAACTTGAAAAACAGTATTTACACAACAGAATCTAACTGATACTGTTGAAAACATGTTTTCATACTGCCAATACGTAAGTAACAAAGAAAAAAAAAATCATTGTAATTCAAAAAGCCTTTCAATGCATGACTAAAATTAAAAAAGATTACTATAATTTAACAGAAATCTCTTGGAGAATCCACTTAATACGTGAATATAGGCTATCATAATTAGCTAAATTAAAATAAAAATGTATTTAATTTTAAAGAAGCTTATAAAAAATATAAAATTTTCATTCAATACTAATTATTTTTAACAACTGGCTTAATAGATTGAAAGGAGTTGGAGTTGGTTGGTAACTAGGAGTTGGTTCCCTCTTATAGGAGAGATGTTGGACAACATTCATATAGATGTTGGAGTCATTCGCCACACTGTCCATACATTATTTCTGGGCCAAGTTCCAATATCAACTTTATTTCCTCTGCTCCAAGGGAAATTTATGTCATGAAAGGGGTTCCACCGATACAAGGAAGCCTCGCTTCATTCCTTTAGTATTCTAAACTAAATAACTCTATATTAAGTTTAGTTGTAAGGAACTTACTTTTTACGTAAATTTGTAACTTTTTTTTTAAAAAAAATTAAACAATATAGTTTTTTACAGTTATGCCTCAAGCAAATAGTTATCAACACGGAGAAATGAGTTATGTAAATGAAAGAGCACATGACACTATTTCTATAACTATAACAAAACTATAGTTTATCGGGACTTCAGGTTCAATTTAAACTCTCATTTCCAACGTTTCGGTTTTTATTTAAAACCTTTTATATAGGCAGAAGTATACATTTTTGAAACAGAAAAACTAAGTATTACATTACTTAATAGTAATTACTATATTACTATATTATAGAAAAATAGTATACGGATTTTTCTTTATAAAATAATTTGTAATGTAATACTTAGTTTTTCTGTTTCAAAAATTTATACTTCTGCATATGAAAAACGTGTTAAATAAAAACCGAAACGTTGGCAATGAGAGTTTAATTTGAACCTGAAGAACTGACCGAGTCCCGATAAACTATAGTTTTGTTTCTATTCCACGTTCGATACTTTTATCAATATATAACTATAACAATATTTCAATCTGTATGAAACAAGTTCAGTAGGAAATAATTTTTAAAAAATAGTAGTGACATCTTACCAGCATAAGAGGGATAATGCATATTTCTATGGATTCAGCAATTTAAAAAAAATAAAAATATATATTATACATACATTTCTTACTGTTAATGTTAGAAAATGTTTAGCATAAGTCGAACTACATAAGCACAATTACAAAAATCAAAACTGTCAATAAACAACCTAGTTATAATACCACAAGAAAAGAAATCTATTTTAATATCAACGAGCCAATTGAGAATTAATTATAGAAATGTCTGGACACTGTGAATGAACAATGCTGTTTGTATTTCTCACGATCTTTTCTAACTTAAATTTTTGTTTTGTACAACTATAAAAACAAGTATAATTTTCAGAACTTCTAGCATATCAATATACTTTACCAATTTTATCATATCTGCTATATATTTATAGTATGTCCGCTTTAACATAACTATTTTAGCATAGTGTTCTGTAAGTGATCTTATGCATCTTATCTATAACTCTGTCGTACAGACCTCATCTTGAATTTAAGAAGTGAATATTTGTGTTAAATATTCTTGCTACATCACTATTGCGGATAGTGAGGTGTGTGCTCACTTTGTTATACTTCATAATTTGCTATAATCTAAAATTATCGTATATAAAATCGTCCCCAATTACGAAAAATTAAGGGGAGTATTTCCAATACGCAGAGTCAGATAAACATTCCAATTAAAAGTTTTTATGGCTCTAGATCATAATAATACAGTTAAGAAGATTCCTAGGTTATTATATATTGTATATTATTATTGTATATTATATTTATATATTATTATTATTATTATATACTATAGTTTTCCTGCTATCACATGTTAATGATTCTTAACAATGTTTGTCGATTTTTTTTATTTGTTAAAAATAATGAAATTTCTCTTTAAGGATTCTAAATCTCTGACTATATATGCTTGTTACGCAAAATATACGTAATTTTAACATTAATTGAAATGATAAAACGTGATAGAAATAACTTTTAGATATGTTGTTATCTAATTTGTCTATAGATTGTTTATCTTATCATAGTGAACCTATTCAAACATGTTTAAAATAAGTCGTAACTATTGAATCATTTCAAATCAGTACGTTTTGTTAGCTCATGTGTCTATGATTTACTAAAGACTAATATTTTTCTTCTACGCCGTTGCAAAAGAAAAAGGTAAACTCTATTTGTATGTCAACAAATCTCATTAAGTGGTATTTCAAATTTATATTTTCATTATTCCAGCTTTACCTTTTCATGCATACCAGCCTTATAATTAAAAACAGATGATTTCTCATTGATCATTTTGATTAAAATTAAGTCACATTTAAATTTATTTTGCTTTCTTTTTAACAATGTGTTGTTAAGAACAACGCTTTATTATACAGTAATTGAAAAAAAAAATACAATTGCATGAAGAGATATCATAAGTCACAGATCAGAAATATTATTGGAAGAAAAAGTGTCCAACATGTCATAACTTGAATGTTAATATAGCTTTCTAATATATTAGTAACTTAGTTAATATATTAGTTAGTCACTTATTGTATACACATGTTGTTTTTCATTCTAAAAGACGTTGATCAAATACAGTGTAATATTTAACTATAATAACACTGACTTAAGTCCTTTATATTTTCATTTGTATGGTATTAATTACAAGAAATTCCTTTTCTTGGAGATAAATTTTATCACACCACAATTTTTTATATATAATTATAGCTCAAACAATTAAAATATTTTTTTTATTTTCTATTAAAATCTATTTTAATTTGTGTAATGTGTAATTGAAATAGCCAATAAAATGATTCTTGATAAGTTATGTTATATTGTTTTAGTGGACTATTTACTAAATTTACTCTATCCCATTCAAAGATCCTGTACTACTTACTCTATCCCAAACAATACTCTAACAAAGATGCCTTCACTCAACATAGTTAAGAATTCTAACATCACTAAAAGACCTTAATGCTAGGTGATCAAACTAAGAACAACCGCAATATCCCGGCCAAGAATTTGGCAGTAGCTAAGAATGACAACCACTAAAGGTCGTTGACTCTAGGAAAGGACGGAAACTACTGGAACTCCTTAAGCCTATCCAAGATAATTACAAACTAGAAAACACAGATAAAAGGATTGTACTCAGGCTAAACTATCAACTGAATTCGCATATGATATATGATAATACTCGTAGATAAAAAACTATTTATGAATTTAAAAACAATATTTATTTAACATGTATTCATTGTGGTTTATCCGAGATTAAATTGTGGTGTAAAAAACAAATGAGTTAAACTTGTAGTGCTAGAACAGCAATATTATAGTTTACATGTGTGGCTATTGGAATAATCATTATTAATAAACATACAATTTGATTTCAGAGAATAAAGTACAAACATATGAAACATTATCAAATCTTTAACTGAATAAAAATAAATATAAAACCTTACCGATATGAACATCTGAATCACTGATTGTAGATCAAATTGTATTCAAACAATGTTACCGGATTGTATAGCTTGGATGGCAGACTTGGGAAACAGCTGACACAAACATTTCTATTTATGTAGCTACCGTCTTATCAATGTAGGTTATCATCATGCCTTGACTAAGAAAGTCACATGTCACGAGTAATATTCTATCAGCGATTGAAGTAGTTAAGTGGCTTGCATGTTTGTCTCTGGACTGGGAGTTGTAGGGTTCAATTCTCACTCAGGGTTCAATATCATCCCTTGGGAATTCTAAGCATGTCATTTCTCTGAGAGAATCTGAAGCCATTAGTCTCAAACCTGTATGATGTCATGTACACGTGAAAGATCCCTCCTCTAAATGCACTTGAAGTAGGTAAAATTTTGGACTCCCAACCAGTCCAAAAATTATTATCACTCATTCAAAAATTAAAGTCAGATAATAAATTAGCAACACTTTTTGATCTTAGAGCAGCACTATAAGGTGAAAACTTATCAAAAGGATAAATGGAAAACAAAACAAGTAATATCACTATAACTAGAAGAGCAGTTGACGTAACGATTAAGCAGTATATCTAGCTAGGCAAAGAAGAGATTAAAAGAGCATTTTAATAATCATGCGGGGTTATCACGAACACGATACCACATAATCTCATTTAAGTAATAGAACTCTAGTTAATACTAGTGGATTTCTCTCTAATGTGGAAAGAATAACCATAGCAGTTCAAGGAAAGTATTGAAAAAATGTAACTGAATCAGATTGATATTTTTAAAAAAATAAATATACTTGCTGTTGAAAAGTATATTACGCAAACTTTGTTTAACTTTATTCTTTAAATTAGATTTTAGTAATATTTAAAATAGTTATAAAAAATGAGGCATAACATATAAAAGATAATGATATTGCAGCAGAATCTTTAATATAAATAATTTAATAATTTCATTTAACTTTATGACATTAAAAGACTTTTCAGGTAGATGCAAATAATACAACATATATTTATTAATTTTACATATATTAAAATTTAATTCTTAATTTTAAATTTAAATGTACACTAGAGTATCTATATATATTACTTTTTCATCGACATGCACTCTTCACAGAGTAGGGTAAATTTTGCTAAATTAATTTTTTTCTTAAAAAAGAAAAAAATATTAAAGTTCTGAAATCGTAATTTTGAATTAATAGTTCAAATTTATTCTGAGAGTAGAGATTTTCAAAAAGTGAACTAATATTTGCACAAAATTTCAAAACATAAGGGTTTTTTGTATAGATGCAATTGTATTGAATGATAAAAGATTGACTTTTAGTTGAAAAAAATATCTGAAGGCAAAACCAAAGAAATGATAGTTAATAGCTCTGAATAAAATAACATCAATACAGTTGAATTCACAGCTACGAAAAATCTGATAGAAGCAATGTCCTCCCAGAGTAGATATAGTAACTGAGATACTGCAAAAGAGCACCTGTAATTATGAGCTTTAAAAATGATACTGAGTTTCTAGCCATTAGCTAAGTACATATTAATATTGGAATAACCTGAACATCCAAGCGTTTACTTATCGGCAGTGACTTCAGTACTTAACGTTTCAAATACCTACCCACACTTACTAAAGAACTTGATTACATTATTTCATACAAAGTCTGTGATGAGTAGCAAGTTGGACTATTCACTAATGGTGCACTAGCAATGCTAACACAAGTTGAAATGATCAAACATCTATTTTGTTAGCTGTGGATCTCAATTAACTTCAGTTGTGTATAAACTAAGTGCTATAATTCGAGCATTCTTTAAAATACTTTCTTAAGTCAATATTTGTTGCTGTAGATTTATTACTGAATGATTTATTGTAACTGTCCTACTATGTTTTATCCCTTACGCACATATTCCTCACGTATTTATTCTTATACACTTATTAACACATTACATTACGTCTAAAATAACTACTTTTTTGTTGTTTTTGTATTTATTCAGCAAGTAACTTTGTATTTAAATCAAAAATATAGGTATATTTCTGTTTATTAAGGCCACGAAAGCAAGAATGACATATATATTGAAACAAAAAATCAACCGCCTCATTTCATATTAAGGTTCTTGTTTTGGAATCTTTGATCGGTTTCAGATATTATCCATTTTGAAAATAAAAACGACCAAAACTACTCAGAGATTCCACCATAGTAGGGAGAGTAAGACGGTCAATTCATCCTTTAATAGAAATTATATTAATCTTTGTGGTAACAACTATCTACTATACATGTACTTAAGAATAAAAGACCGTCATGACGGACCATACAAAAAAAAAATTGTTTTTTTTTAAAGATACAGTTGACAACAAAAACTACACCATTCATAAAGTCCTCAAAATTTCATTCATTCAAAATTTAGCCTCTGATCGTTATAAGTCATTTCACAACAACATTTCCTTTCACCTTCCCAGAATCTCCCAAGACGATTCAAGAGAAGATGGCCAAGGGATCTACTACTACGATAACATACTATAAAAGAAAGAGAAAAGTTGAACCAGTGGGTTTCATTCTTTACTCATGTGCATCGAAGTTATTATGTAATGTCTTACTTCATATGCTTGTTACGCAAAATATGTATAATTGTATATTTGTAAATAGAGATGTTAAAAAAAAATATATAAGTACAGTAAAACCTAAAATGAATATTAAAAACCATAAATAAATCAATATTTTTAATGAGCTGTAAATCTAAAAAAAATAATAATTTTTAGTAAAACTGGGACATCTGCATGAAGCAAAATAACAACTTGCATTAATATAAAAATTGTGACTTACTGAGAAAAACCAGATAACATCAGAATAGCTACTATTTTTGATAACTTTCCTTTTTTTGAAGAAGAGAGGAGGACTTTTTGCCAAGTATGTATATATTTGCATAAATCTAGGTAATTAAAATTTAATTAATAACGTCAATTATGATAAATTAGCTTTATTAGATCCTTAATTCTAATTTAAATTTAAAAGAAATTCATATAGCTACCTAAATTTCATGAGAGAATGCAAATACTTATTTATTATATTTAAACAAAATTACTTAAAGTGTCTTATCTTACAGATATGATATGGTTGGTACTACTCTGTTTTACAACATGGCTCTTTTGGAAATGGTGGACTATGCACTACAGTTACTGGAAAAAAAGAGGATTCCCTGCTCTTAGCACAACATTCCCTTGGGGCACATTAAAAGAACTCAGTATTATGACAGACTATCAAGGTGTTACCACCCAAAAGTTGTACCACATTGCAGAGCCTCACCCTTTTGTTGGTATAGTTCTACTTCGCAGGCCATATATATTGGCAAGGGATCCAGAATTCATTAAACTTATTCTTGTCAAAGATTTTTCATACTTTCACGATAGAGTAAATTCTGACTTTATTAGTCATAGTATGAGTCACAACCTGTTGCATCTTAGCGGTGATGCCTGGAGAGTAAAACGGGTTAATCTAGGACATATTTTTTCAAAATATAAAATGAAACAAATGATGGGAAGATTTGATACTGTGAAATCCAATTTTTATAAAATTATTGAAAGTCTAGACGATGGAATATTTGATGCAGATGACCTGTTTATAAGGTTTTCTTTAGACTTCATTGGAAGCTGGGCTGTTGGAAGTGAAATAAATTCGCTAGTTGTAAAAGATCATATATTCAAAAATGAATCGGACAATCTTTTTCCTCCAGGGATTGATTTAGAATACAGAATAAAATTATTTTCCTATGATATCATCCACAAATTAGAAGACTGGGGAGTTGGATTAAATTTTCTTCCAAATGATCTACTAGATTTAATTAACAGAACTGTTAAGCAGGTGTTACAAGAACGCCAAAAGACGCTAACAAAAGGGAACGACTTCGTGGATGTTATCAGTCAAATGGCCTCAAAGAAAGTCATTACTGCTGATAGAGACGACCCCATCGCCCAAACAAAACAAAAAAGGCTAGGTAAACTAATTTGTTCTAAAATATTACGGACACACATAAGCAACTTAAGTTATTCTTAAATTTGACAAAGAAAAAAGTATCTGTTGAAAGAGTGAATATACATTATATATAGTTGAATAGTGAATACATTATTATACATAGGAATAGATTATTATATTTACAATTACATTTTTGTATAAATGAACATATTTCTAAAAAGAGCAGATATTCTAAATACGTAAATGTTAAAGTATTTTATTATTTAACCGTTATCTTCAGCAATCCAAAAGAATCGAAAACCTTTAAAATATATATATATTTTAAAGATTAAATAACTTCTGCAGATATTTCTATTTCTATAACTTGTTTTCTTTTTATTGTGGATAACCTACACATATTTTATGAAGCTGTTTAGTTGGGCTTTCGTCTGCTCAACTTCCATTTCCTGAGGACAACCATTAAAAGGGTCAAAATCTTGAATATGAATATGAAGTCATAATATTTGTTTTTCATTGGTGTTCCTTGAAGTTTTCAAAGTATATTCTATAGATGTAACATCGATGCAAAATAAAGAAGATGTCAAAACAAACAGATCATATTTAAAGTTTGAAATTTTTTATATAATCATAATCAAAGGTAATAGATATTCTATGATCCTACCATTCTGATGAGAGTTATACAAATTTTTGTTGATTGTAAGCATTTACTATTGCTTCTTTAAATATAATTCTGACCTTATTTCTATGTAACATTACAATCAAACGCATATTGCATTATAGATAAGGTATTTTATTGTACATTGTACAGAAATAATTAGTAATGTTTTTCCAATATTTAGAATAATATAGCAGCCTTTAAAAAAAATACTTAATTGTACTGATCTACGATTGTATCTGTAGTTAACTTATAGGAATATTGAATATGGACTACCTCATAATTTTTATTAATATTAAAAAAATTTGTACATATATTAAGTTACTTTTAGTTTATATGACAAATTTAGTGTAATAAATGCTACACCAAAGGATGAGAAGTGCAAATACAAATGCCACAGTTTTATATCATTACTGAGAAAATAATGAAAAACTGGGCATTAATAAATATTTCAATAAACTAAACTTGCATAACAGTTTTAAATTATCAAAAACTATAATGAAGTGCTAATTTAGTTATAACAAAATGTAGTGTTTACTAAATTTTTACCCTTTTGTTGTTGACAGAGGTCTCCATGACGGATTTGACAGCCGAATCTGTAGTGATGTTTGCTGGTTTTCGACCCACGTCCTTAATAAGCACCATGACATTATACGAACTAGCGAAATCTCCTGAAATTCAAGAGAGGCTGATTGAGGAAATTGACAGAGTCACTGCCAAACACGGAGGACTTACCTATGATGCAATTCAAGAAATGACCTTTCTCGACCAAGTTTTTTCTGGTATTTCAATAATTTCTTTTCTATTTCTACTTTCAATACTATTCATTTTATTCAACTTCTGTCAGCTTTTTGATGTCATCTAGTTTAGATGTAATAATGAAATTGTTATTCAGGAACACAGAGAAACTAATCAAGAAGCAAGTTTCTGCAAAGTATGGCTACATTTTTACTTTTCGATGAAAATACTATCCGAAATGGACAAATAAAGTTAAATATAGATAAAGAAACTAGATAAATTAAAAACACAAAGTAAGAATATCTAATTTTTAGTTTGAACTTTCTTCAGGAGAGCTAAGAAAAGGAAACCAAGCGTGCTGGTACAGAGACGCTGTGTACCAGTGTGCTTTGTTTCTCTCTCATATCTCTCCTTAAGACGGTTCAAATAAAAAATTAAAGACTGTATGTCTGTGTTTTTAATTTCTCAGTGTTTCTTTATATATTTATATATAAAGTCTAGTCGAAGTCTTAAGTCTAGTCCAAGGTTTTGTCCGGTTAACATTGTTGTTCCTTTCAATAATGTAAATTTTATTTTCTTAATTAAATTCTTACTTTTGCCTATGAAAAAGGTTTTAAATAAATCCAAAACGTTGGCAAACGAATGTTTGATTTTTTATCCTGGAAAATTGACCGAACCCCGATTAGAGAACACACCTATATATATATATATATAGTTCACAAAGGAAAGAGAAAAACAGATAAAAACACACACAAAAAAGACTCACAACGATATTTCGACATTCGTCGTCATCGGGCAGAAGTAGTCCCTTTGAGTAGCAGAAGCCAACTGATCGGACGGTCGAATGCGACGAACATTCACGCACTATGGTGGCCACCTTAGGTACGTCAACTAAGTCAGTTGACTTTCGTCCTTCCGTCAATTCACTTCTTCTCCTGAGAACGACTGCCATTACGGTCGAAATATTGAAAAATGTGTCTTTGTTATGTTTCTGTCTATGTGTCACAATTTATTTTAAGTGTTTATATATATATAATGTAATGCAAAAAATCATTCGATTTTGAGTAGTTTTTATATTTTTATATTCCTTCAACTTATTCTGAACATATGATTTTTTCAGAAGTAAACAGGCTTTATCCTCCACTTCCAATTTTGACGCGAAAATGTACCAAAAATTATGAAGTTTCCGGGCACGAAGGACTCATCATTGAAAAGGGGACAAGAATTTTAATTCCAGTCTATGCACTTCACAGAGACCCAAAGTTATTTCCAGATCCTGAAAAATTTGATCCCGAAAGGTTTAGTGAAGAAAACAAAAATAGCATTGTGCCTTACTCTTATCTTCCTTTTGGCGAAGGGCCACATTTTTGTATTGGTAAGTATTATTTATAAGCAGAACAATATACATGGAATATTTATGCTATGTGTGGTAACACAAATACACAAAGAAATTTAAATTTGTTATGAAGGGAATTATTTCTTTGGTAAATGCTCAGATCTTATTGGAATTTTCCAGAGATATGAATAAATGTGGTGGACAAATCTGACTGTATGTCTTGTTTATACAAGACGCGTTGACCATTTGTTTAAAATCTATTATTTCAATCATTAAGTTGTTTTCCTGATGCGCTCATAATCCCTATTTGATAAAAAATTTTTAGCAACAATAGTAAGTAACAGTAAATTAAAACTTGAGCTTGTGAACGTTTAAGATGTATTGCTTTGTATATATATCGATAACATTCTGGTTCCCTCTTTTCATTTTTGATGGTAGAAAATGAAACCCAATGCTAAATATTCTTGATTTGTTTGTTCTTGTTTTAATTGCTACATTGGGTTAGATTTCCATCATTAAAAATCAACCAAAAAAAAAGAAGACCTTTTTCAAGGTCCCAACAATGTACAACTCCAGATTTTGGAATACCAATGGCTTATCTCATGACTAAAGAATGACTAAATAGTATGATTAGATGGATGCCAATTCGTAATCATTTTAATATTATACTGCAGTTTCCATTGGCAAAAAAAAAGTAATATTTGATTAGCATCAATACAATATGGTGATGATACACCTTTAAATGTATATGATTAATAAGGTGACTGAATAAAATAATTTCTCATCTGTTATTAAAAAACAATTTTTTGTAAGGGTAATTTTATTTTAAGGAAGATTAAATGAAATATTCTTAACATTACTTACCTGTATGGTAGAGAACAACTTTTGTGCTCACATGCACAGCAATAAAAGAAACATCTTAGGTTAAGTTGCAGTAGCAGTACAACAAGGGAACACACTTAGGCCGAGAATTGGCCCTTTGTGATACCACACAATGAAGATTGATTCTACAGTGGGAGTCCTAAATTTTGCCTAAATTAAGTGTATTTAGAGTAGGGATTTTTAACGAGTACCTGACATCGTACAGGCTCGGGACAGACAGTTTAACGTCCTTCTCCGAAAGATGACGTGCTCAGATTTATCACCTCCTGCGTGAATAAATCGAGGGCCAGGTGGTGATCGAACCCCGGTCCTATCAGTTCAGAGGCGAGCATGTATATATACACTGAGCTAGCTTGACCCCCAACAAATGTGTCCCGAACACGATAAGACAAGTACGCCCGTCAAACCGGGTTCTACTTAACCCTGAAAAACTCATTTTTAATGTTCACTACAAACTCAGGTGTTTTTCGCATTTCACAGTTAACTGATATTAGTGGAAGAGTTAGCGGATTATTCCTGTTTGATTCCATAATACTTTAATAAGTATATATATAAAAAAAAATACTTAAAATAAAAGGCACTAAGACTAAAATTTGTTACAGGTCGAAGAATAGGAACCGTTCAATGTAAAATGAGCATTGCACTTACGCTATCGAAGTACAGAATCCTAACCACACCAGATACTCCTTCAACGATAAAATACGAACCCACTCTTCTGCTCTCTTCCTATAAACACCCTATCTGGTTAAAAGCTCATCCTCGACTACAACAAACTTAATCTTATAGCTCTATAAATTTTTTATATTTCCAATTTATATATATCTATATTTTTACATTATCAATATTATTTTGTATCTTTTAATAATAAATAACATTACAATTTTTCGTCTATTGATTATTGTCATAGAATTCCTTACCAGTTGCAAACTTACTAACTACCAGACGACAATAACTCGAAATAAACTTTTCAATTTGCTAAAACATTCATTGAAAAAATTTCAAAAGTATAGATTTGTTCTTAGTTAGATATACCTACCTAAATATATGCATTCGCGTTAAGTCCTTCAACGTGTGGAGATCTCTCTCACTTTGTCCTGTCTTCTATTCTACTCCAAATGACCTGATGAACAACAGTTCGAAATATTGGCAATTTAGTAAGTGTGCTTATTATTATTTTTTGTGTGTCGTGCTTTGTGTAATTTAAAGTTATATATATATATATATAGGTGTGTTCTCTCATCGGGTGTGTTCTACCCGATTAGAGAACAACCTATTCTATCTAACGGTCGATATATTATTGAATCTGTTATATATATATATATATATATATATATATATATATATATATATATATTTGTAAAAGCTGCCTGCAGTCCTTCTTCAATGCATGCTTTTAAAACTGGATGTCTGTTTCCACATGGTTCAATTTCGTCTTATATTTTTCTAAATTACGAAATTTTTTCTTTAATTCAGAGTTTAACTTAAAAATTAAATCACCATAATTTTTTAATTTAATATTGGACATGTTTCGGTGTTACATCCACCATCTTCAGCAAAAAAAACACAATTAAAACTACACTTAACAAATTAATCTAATACTTAAAATCACATTGCAATAATAAACATAAATGAACAGGTTAACTGTGTAACCTTTTGTTAACCTGTTCATTTATGCTTATTATTGCAATGTGATTTTAAGTATTAGATTAATTTTTACTTTACTATAAGTAAAGTATAGTGATCGTGAAAAAATTCGATCTCGAGATTTTGTCGGAATTACATGTTTTGAGGTCCCAGAAGTCGTTTTATGACGTTTTTACGATGATGTCAGTGTGTGTGTGTGTGGGTGGGTGGGTGGGTGGGTGGGTGGGTGCGTGGGTGGGTGCGTGTGTTAGCATTGCTTGTTACCACGCTACGGTCCAGGATCTTTGATGGATCAAGTTGATATTTTACACAAAAATGGGCCCCATTTAGACGAAGATCCCTATTGTTTGGGAAGAATTATGCATGATGGGAAAGTCACTTTTTTTGCCAAAAACCGTTTTTTTTAAAACATTTATTTCTCCTAAACTGATAACCCTAGAGTTTTGTAATTTTGACATTATCTTTGAAGTTACAAATGCAACAAACGAAAAATATATTCAGAATTTTAAGACAACAGGAAATATTTTTTTTTCAATAAAATGTAAAAATTTTGACTTATAATTCAATCTCCAACCTTGTGAGAGCGATACAAGCCATACTGTTTTACGGACAAGAATGAAACTATGCCTACAAATAGAACATTATATGGCGAATGAGTTGAGATATTTTTTTCCAAAATTACATTCGCGAAAGGGGCGTTACAGTACGATTTGTTTTTTCAGAAAATGATTTTTTGACGCTAAACGGCTCGTTAAAAAAAATGAAAATTTGACCAAAAATGGGACAAAAAAGTAGCAATTCATAAAAAAAAAAAAATGAAGTTTCAATTACGGGAAAGAGGAATAACGATATAAAAACTGTTTGTTTATTCTAGACTAAGAGATCACCTGCTATACTTGTCGAATTTTTTGTATTTTTTTACATTGTTTACATTGACTTAGAAATTTTTTGAGCGAATCCACTGAGATAAAATTGGTGTTTCTAATGGAAAAATGAAATTATATTATTGACTTATAAGAGATGTAAGAGGAATAATATTGTGCAGGTAAATGATAACACTCATTAAAAAAAAATTCGTATATACGAGTATGTTATATAAAAATACGTATGTTATTTGACAAAGAGGAAGGAAAATGATCTTATTAAATACTAAGAAGCCATAAAATTCCCAGTATAATAATTCTGTTAAAAAACAAAAATGTAAAAGATAATTCAAAATTGAAATCTTTCGTTTAGAGATTAATAACTGTAATTATCGTACATCTTTAATTAACAAATCAGCTTAAAACATTTTCTTCGCTGTTTAAGAAGTTTTTCAGAGAAAAAAAGAGTATTTTACTGTTTCAAATTTGAAAATTTTACATTAATATTCAATGTAGAAGGATGTCAAGTAAACGATGTAAGAAATCTACTGGCTATTTGAACAATAGCCATGTTCTCTTGTAGGATACTATTTCGTTTCAAGAAATGTTCACTTTGGTTTTTCAAAAATGTTATTACTGCTGTAGTTATACTAATGAAATTATTTGCAAATAATAAATTATTTGTGATGTACAAAAATAAGCTTATAAATTGATATGTCCTTCAATCACTATCTGTACTAGCTCACGAATGAAATGCTTATAATTATATCCCATTTAGATATTTATGTTATGCTTAAATGAGACGTTATGTTTTATATACTCAAGAAATTTGACATTAAGTTACTTATAGTAAAGTAGAGTGTAGGCCACTCCAGATTTTTTAAGTGTAGTTTTGTGTTTTTTTTTGCTGAACTCTATTTCTATCTTTTTTTTTTTCTATTTCATACTCAGTTATGTCTTGATAATGGCTGACGACAGCAGAAACATGGACTCATGTAACAAGTCGACTGTCAGAAGAATAATATATACTGTTGATATAGTAACAAGAACTCTATTCAGAAAACTTGAGAAACTTATTAAGAAGCAAGTTTCAGCAAAATATGGTCATATTTTTAACAATGTGTGTTTACAGGAAGAGCTGCTACCAAAATTTACCAATATAAATATATCAGTCAAAAATGAAGAAAAGCAACACACAGAGAAAGAGACACAGTTACAAACTCAATCAAAAATACGGTGAAAAGAAGAGCAACTAGCCTGATGGGTAAAACCAAAATATTACAAAGTAAACAAAAATAACATAAAATAAAACAATAACTAAAAATAAATCTAAAACAAAATGAAGGTTACACTTAAAAACAAAGATCGTTAGTCAATAATACATAAACTTAAAAGTAAAACAAGACATATATATATATATATATATAAAGATTTCACATCAACACGTGAAACAACAATCAATGATCAAACCACAATATGAAATGGGAAAACAAGACTAAGATCTTTCAACCGTAACAAGCGGTCTTCGTCAGAGTCAAAAACCGAACTCAGTTGGGTTTTTGACTCTGACAAAAACTGCTTGTTACGGTTGAAAGATCTTAATCTTGTTTTCCCATTTCATATTGTGGTTTGATCATTGATATTTATATACAATAGTTTCATTACATATTTAAGTAAAGGTAACAATAAAATAAGGTGTCACAGTACCTATCACGTGATATTCTTGTAAATTTAATGTAATAAAAGTGTTCCACTTAATTTTTTAGTTCAATAATTTTTTTTTTTTATAAAACTATGTTAAAGACCAATAATTGTATCCAATGACAGAGGAAACAGAAGGTTGCCAAAACAATTTCTTTGGAAAGAATGGTTAATCGACCTTCATCACGAACGTGATGGTTATCACAAAATTATATATTTTTATAATAAGCACTTTAGAAAAAAAATTGATTGGAATATTTTTGTTTAGAATGAAAAGAACAAAACTATAAATGAAGGGGAGTGCGAGGGAGGAACACCCTTCTGTCATATATAACTCCAACTTTCTTTTATTTCCTGCCGAGCTCTATTTGTTCTCTACCTGGGACTATAGCCAACGTCCAGCATAAAGGATTCAGATAATATATACTTGGAAAACTTGCCAAGTTAGCCTGCCGCATTATCAACCCATTTACTTGACGTCACAATAGAGCCAGCTAACAGAGCCTGCTATGTGCCACCTCTGCCTTAATAAAACATGTTATCAAACCAATTGCGATAGTTCAATTCAGTTCAAATAAAAACAGCATGTTTCTGTTCAAATTTTCCTTAAATAGTTTTATTTCACTTACAATAAATTTACAGTATCATAATTTATCAGGTATAAAATAAATCGTTTACAATTTATTTCTTTGTATAACTTTCTAAAGGTAGACTTGGACTAAAAGTCATTCAGAATATCTATAAAAGCCTGGATTCATCCCTTTGTGCTGGCTACGTATCGTACGGCTTACTTGCCGAGATGGTGTTATTAACAGTAGATATTGTTACTAACATTGCCATTAAATGGCATACGCCACCAAATGTAGATATCTCATAAGGTAAGTTAACAATTTAAGAAAATAATCTAGTTTGATATGCTGATAAAGGTTTGCCTGACTTATAATATTTTTAAATTATTTTTTGTTACTTAATATATCAATTGTAGTGTTTTGTTCTGTTCTATATTGTTTCTAGTGAGTTAAATTTTATAGCATATGTTTAATTCGGGTCATCAAAATGAGCAGCAAATTTCTAAAGATGGAATTAATAAATATTACTAAGTTGTCACACAAGTGATAAATATTATTTTTATTGTTCTAACAAGAAAAAAAAATAAAACATTTTCACTGTTGAATTCAGTAGAGAAAGTTGAAAGTTAACTGGAAAGAGTGGACGTAAAATCGAGGTGTTGCAATATCGTGCAGAGATAAGATGATTTTTAAATGGCCACAAGACTGGCCTAAGCAGGACTGATAAGGATCCTAATTGAGTTTACTGATGCACAGCTACTGGACACGCTGCCAGCCTGTTAACCTTCATTTGTATTCACGTCACCCTAATCGCCTCTCCTCCAAACGAAACCAATTACAAAATCTTTTTTTTTTGTGACCTTTAGTAATCAAGGTGGAATAAAAAAAAAAAAATTAAAATGCAAGTCGCTTGAAATGAAATTTGGGTAGAATAATGTGGATCGTGTATATCCAATTCAAAATCGAATAATATTGCACTACATAACACGTACAGCGTTTTTGCCTTTCATCTTTTTGAACCAAGGTTCAATAGTGGCAAACACATATCAGTTAAAATATCAGAAAAAAATATTATTGCTTTATAATTGCTGTAAAAGTGCATTTATTGTTAAATATATGTTCCATTAATTTGTACCAAAAAACTAGGTAACAAGTATTTAATGTACAGACTTGTTACCTAGTTTAAATGTACACAGTAACGACTTCAATGTAATTCCTAGTTTTTAGAATATAGATAATTTTTTTAAATTAGTAAGAAAAGAGGGCGATGACCGAGTTAGGTTGAGTTGAAGGGCCATAAGTTTTTTGTTGACCCGCACTCATCCCTACTCCATCCCCACCACCAACTTTCACTTTGACAGAAAGCAGTTTTCAGTTGGTATTTAAACGCTAAAGTAGTTAGTATTATGTATATTTAGTTAATGTAAGTAGTTTAAGAACCTGACGATGACCCATGGGGCCGAAAGCTTGTTATGTTAGTTTAATCTAGTGTAGTGATTAATTAAATATAGTTATCCCCTGTGAAGTGTTTATTTAGTGTTTCAGCCTTCTAAATGTCTCATACTAGCTTGCTTTGGCAATTATCACCTGCTCAAAAGAAAATTGTAAGAAAAATAGAAGCTATAAGTAGGAAAATCGTGAATGCAGAATCTGCTATCAAATTCAATAATATATATATTCACATAAACACGTGAAATAACAATCAATGATCAAACCACAATGTCAAATGAGAAAAAAGTGTGTGTTTTTGGCTTTGACGAAGACCGCTTGTTACGGTTGAAAGATCTTATTTTTTTTTCTCATTTCACATTGTGTTTTGGTCTTTTCTATATATATAGAAAACTAGACTAAGATCTTTCAACTGTAACAAGCGGTCTACGTCAGTTCTTCGTAACAGCACCTTCATAATTGAGTCAGTTGGGTTTTTGACTCTGACGAAGACCGCTTGTTACGGTTGAAATATCTTAGTCTTGTTTTCCCATTTCATATTGTGTTTTGATCATTGATTGGTTTTTCACGTGTTTACGTGAAATCTGTATATATATTTCTTACCTATTTCCTTTTTTATGCATTTCTTGGACAGGTTTTCCAACGTTCTTATTTCTTTCTTCCATTTATTGGGTGTAAAATGAATAAGTCCACCAAAAGAACTACTAGTAAAATTCATATATTTTAAGATGCAAACCTACGTTTCGGTTATCGTAGACCATCTTTGAGGAGTAAAGAAGAAAACAAATATAAGATTTCTAAACTAAACTTACTGAATAAAATTAAATTGACTAAAACTTCAATATACACAAAAACAAATACGTTGGAAAAGCTGTCGAAGAAATGCGCAAGAAAGGAAAAAAGTAAGAAATTAAATTCTGTATTCCTTAATGAAGGTCTGCTCTCTAAATATAGAAATATATATATTACTTTAAATTACACATAACTCGACACAGGAAGAAGATAAAATGTTTTTAAACAACTCAATTTCAATAAATAAAGCTCTTATTAATTCTTACACGCACACGGTAGGTTCATGCTATACACATATTATATCTATATCATTAACTTACGCCACATACCTCTGTGTATCAAGAAGAAAAACCCTATTCTCGTGATTTCTTTTTTTTATTAAATCTAAAAAAATTTTCAAACTTTCAAAAATATCTGTTTAGATATTTTATAAATTAACAATTAATAAGCCTTCCCTAGAATGGTGAAAATTGAATCACATCAAAATATGTGAGAAATTAGAAATATATTTAATTTTGTGAATTATAGAAAGTAACTAGAGATAAACCGAATGGAAGTGAAAAGCAGAAATAAGTCAAAGTTTCTAGCTGATAGTAAAAGGCATGCAGCTGCCAGATCTGATGAAACGCCTCAACAAATAAAAACCAGGCTGTTGGCCATCGGCCAAAGAAATACTGTCAAAACTCCAAAGCAAACAGAATTCAGCTTACAGACTAAGTGTCAAATGAATGCAAACATAGTTTCAGAAACTGATTAGCAATGAGTAAAGGCCTCAGTTTTACAATTTTCTTTTCTTTTTTTTCTTTTTTTTTTGTACAGGTGACCGAGCCGATAAATTGGCTATCCCCATATTGAAACACTTACCCAATAACTTATGAGCCATATTTCTACTCTTTAACAACTTAAATTGTGTAAATATTATTTATATTATTATTAATAGATACATGCAAATTTAGCTCATTGGGTAAAAAATGTTTTTTTATTTTTATTTAATAATTAGTTGCTATATTTCTAAATTGTATGAAATAGTGTGTCATAATATTAAGATCAACCGGTGTTTTACATTATTCTTGCTTATTTTTTTTTACTATTTGGTATTCACCTGTCAGTCTCTTTGTTAATTTCCAGGCTGCAGTCTCGTTGATTGATTTCTGCAAACTCTGCGAAGATGTGAACATAATTTAGGGCATGAAAGTCATTGATCAAACCACAATAAGAAATGGGAAAACAAGACTAAGATCTTTCAACCGTAACAAGTGGTCTTTGTCAGAGTCAAAATCCCAACTCACTGTAAGAAGGATACCAGGGTATCCTACCAAGTAATGTGAGTGGCAGCCCACAGGACTTATAAATCATGGGAATAAATCAGTTGGGTTTTTGACTTTGATGAAGACCGCTTGTTACGGTTGAAAAATCTTAGTCTTGTTTTCCCATTTCTTATTGTGGTTTTATCATTGATTGTTATTTCACGAGTTGATGTGAAATCTTTTTATTTATGAAAGTTATAAGCAATCTTATCAACAGTGGCTCTACTGTAGTATTGCAATAGATCCCTGGCCACGCTGAGGTCCATGGTAGTGTGGAAGCGGATAAGATGAGAAGGAGGTATCATGCGATAAACGCATGACTCTAACTCACTGTAAGAAGGATACCATGGTATCCTACCAAGTAAAGTGAGTGGCAGCCCACAGGACTTATAAATCATGGGAATAACTCAGTTGAGTTTTTGACTCTGACGAAGACCGCTTGTTACGGTTGAAAGATCTTAGTCTTGTTTTCCCATTTCATATTATGGATTGATCATTGATTGTTATTTCACGAGTTGATGTGAAATCTTTTTATTTACGAAGGTCATAAGCAATCTTATCAACAGTGGCTCTAATGTAGTATTGCAATAGATCCCTGCCCACGCTGACGTCCATGGTAGTGTGGAAGCTGAGAAGGAGCTATCATGCGATAAACCCATGACTCTAACTCACTGTAAGAAGGATACCATGGTATCTTACCAAGTAAAGTGAGTGGCAGGCCACAGGACTTGTAAATCATTGGAAACATAAACAAAAAAGTGAGAGAGTTAAGGCAGTGACAGAATTCCGACTGAGAACAAGTCACTACTACCTAGGTGCTGTGACAGATCAAAAGAGAGGAAATGTATAGACACCTAAGAACATGCCTGGCTCTTGCCAACGGCAGAAGATAAACGGAAAATGAATTACACTGAGCTACAAGGAAGGTAATAGGAGAAACTCCTTGCTACTGAAATAATTGAAAACATATTCACCTATTAGTTGTTCTTTCAAATGGTGTAAATAACTTTTTCTCAAACTGCACCGGTATCCAGTAGAAATAAAGGTAATGCATCTAAAACACGATTTTTTTCTTAAAAGATGTGAATATTTCAGCCTTCAGATTATTTGGAAACCCTTTCCACAGGTTGATTCTAATAGATTATTAAAAATGCAAAAACCTTTACAACAGTCTACTTCAATAAGTAGACTTTATGATATATCAAATCATCTGGAGAAGTAAGGTACCCAAACTGTGCCATATCTGTGCATTTTAAAGGGAAACAAAGTAAACTCAACGAATAATAAAAATGACATTTTATATATTAATATTTTTATTTAATGATTTTTTTAAATTTCTTTTTTATAATTTATATATATATATATATATATATATATATTGATCAAAATCTGGGGGAAATATTTGACAACGATCTGTATTTATTAGTGGAAAAAGGTGCTCATGAAGCGATGAACAGTAATTTGAATTAAGTTTGAATTAAAAAAAAGAGAAAACTTTTGTGTTTACTAATGTCATTAAATTAATAAGTATGTTTATACTTATAGTAGAACATCAGAATTAAAAATTGATTCGTAATAGTATTTTACAGTTGAGAATACATCAGTTTATGTGTTAGGTGTTCACTGCGTAATACAGTTATGGACAAAACTGTTTATCTGTTTACATATCTCCACTTCTCTTTGAGAGTTTTCTGTATTTAAGATGGATTTTTTTAAAAAAAAAAACTATGTACCATTCTAATTAAATATCAGCATAACTACATTCAAATCAAAAGAGATAAATATTAACTTCGAAAAGGTGCAGCTTGAAAAATTAACAAAAAAAAAAGAAAAAAAAGAAAAGAAAATTGTAAAACTGAGGCCTTTACTCATTGCTAATCAGTTTCTGAAACTATGTTTGCATTCATTTGACACTTAGTCTGTAAGCTGAATTCTGTTTGCTTTGGAGTTTTGACAGTATTTCTTTGGCCGATGGCCAACAGCCTGGTTTTTATTTGTTGAGGCGTTTCATCAGATCTGGCAGCTGCATGCCTTTTACTATCAGCTAGAAACTTTGACTTATTTCTGCTTTTCACTTCCATTCGGTTTATCTCTAGTTACTTTCTATAATTCACAAAATTAAATATATTTCTAATTTCTCACATATTTTGATGTGATTCAATTTTCACCATTCTAGGGAAGGCTTATTAATTGTTAATTTATAAAATATCTAAACAGATATTTTTGAAAGTTTGAAAATTTTTTTAGATTTAATAAAAAAAAAGAAATCACGAGAATAGGGTTTTTCTTCTTGATACACAAAGGTATGTGGCGTAAGTTAATGATATAGATATAATATGTGTATAGCATGAACCTACTGTGTGCGTGTAAGAATTAATAAGAGCTTTATTTATTGAAATTGAGTTGTTTAAAAACATTTTATCTTCTTCCTGTGTCGAGTTATGTGTAATTTAAAGTAATATATATATTTCTATATTTAGAGAGCAGACCTTCATTAAGGAATACAGAATTTAATTTCTTACTTTTTTCCTTTCTTGCGCATTTCTTCGACAGCTTTTCCAACGTATTTGTTTTTGTGTATATTGAAGTTTTAGTCAATTTAATTTTATTCAGTAAGTTTAGTTTAGAAATCTTATATTTGTTTTCTTCTTTACTCCTCAAAGATGGTCTACGATAACCGAAACGTAGGTTTGCATCTTAAAATATATGAATTTTACTAGTAGTTCTTTTGGTGGACTTATTCATTTTACACCCAATAAATGGAAGAAAGAAATAAGAACGTTGGAAAACCTGTCCAAGAAATGCATAAAAAAGGAAATAGGTAAGAAATATATATACAGATTTCACGTAAACACGTGAAAAACCAATCAATGATCAAAACACAATATGAAATGGGAAAACAAGACTAAGATATTTCAACCGTAACAAGCGGTCTTCGTCAGAGTCAAAAACCCAACTGACTCAATTATGAAGGTGCTGTTACGAAGAACTGACGTAGACCGCTTGTTACAGTTGAAAGATCTTAGTCTAGTTTTCTATATATATAGAAAAGACCAAAACACAATGTGAAATGAGAAAAAAAAATAAGATCTTTCAACCGTAACAAGCGGTCTTCGTCAAAGCCAAAAACACACACTTTTTTCTCATTTGACATTGTGGTTTGATCATTGATTGTTATTTCACGTGTTTATGTGAATATATATATTATTGAATTTGATAGCAGATTCTGCATTCACGATTTTCCTACTTATAGCTTCTATTTTTCTTACAATTTTCTTTTGAGCAGGTGATAATTGCCAAAGCAAGCTAGTATGAGACATTTAGAAGGCTGAAACACTAAATAAACACTTCACAGGGGATAACTATATTTAATTAATCACTACACTAGATTAAACTAACATAACAAGCTTTCGGCCCCATGGGTCATCGTCAGGTTCTTAAACTACTTACATTAACTAAATATACATAATACTAACTACTTTAGCGTTTAAATACCAACTGAAAACTGCTTTCTGTCAAAGTGAAAGTTGGTGGTGGGGATGGAGTAGGGATGAGTGCGGGTCAACAAAAAACTTATGGCCCTTCAACTCAACCTAACTCGGTCATCGCCCTCTTTTCTTACTAATTTAAAAAAATTATCTATATTCTAAAAACTAGGAATTACATTGAAGTCGTTACTGTGTACATTTAAACTAGGTAACAAGTCTGTACATTAAATACTTGTTACCTAGTTTTTTGGTACAAATTAATGGAACATATATTTAACAATAAATGCACTTTTACAGCAATTATAAAGCAATAATATTTTTTTCTGATATTTTAACTGATATGTGTTTGCCACTATTGAACCTTGGTTCAAAAAGATGAAAGGCAAAAACGCTGTACGTGTTATGTAGTGCAATATTATTCGATTTTGAATTGGATATACACGATCCACATTATTCTACCCAAATTTCATTTCAAGCGACTTGCATTTTAATTTTTTTTTTTTTATTCCACCTTGATTACTAAAGGTCACAAAAAAAAAAGATTTTGTAATTGGTTTCGTTTGGAGGAGAGGCGATTAGGGTGACGTGAATACAAATGAAGGTTAACAGGCTGGCAGCGTGTCCAGTAGCTGTGCATCAGTAAACTCAATTAGGATCCTTATCAGTCCTGCTTAGGCCAGTCTTGTGGCCATTTAAAAATCATCTTATCTCTGCACGATATTGCAACACCTCGATTTTACGTCCACTCTTTCCAGTTAACTTTCAACTTTCTCTACTGAATTCAACAGTGAAAATGTTTTATTTTTTTTTCTTGTTAGAACAATAAAAATAATATTTATCACTTGTGTGACAACTTAGTAATATTTATTAATTCCATCTTTAGAAATTTGCTGCTCATTTTGATGACCCGAATTAAACATATGCTATAAAATTTAACTCACTAGAAACAATATAGAACAGAACAAAACACTACAATTGATATATTAAGTAACAAAAAATAATTTAAAAATATTATAAGTCAGGCAAACCTTTATCAGCATATCAAACTAGATTATTTTCTTAAATTGTTAACTTACCTTATGAGATATCTACATTTGGTGGCGTATGCCATTTAATGGCAATGTTAGTAACAATATCTACTGTTAATAACACCATCTCGGCAAGTAAGCCGTACGATACGTAGCCAGCACAAAGGGATGAATCCAGGCTTTTATAGATATTCTGAATGACTTTTAGTCCAAGTCTACCTTTAGAAAGTTATACAAAGAAATAAATTGTAAACGATTTATTTTATACCTGATAAATTATGATACTGTAAATTTATTGTAAGTGAAATAAAACTATTTAAGGAAAATTTGAACAGAAACATGCTGTTTTTATTTGAACTGAATTGAACTATCGCAATTGGTTTGATAACATGTTTTATTAAGGCAGAGGTGGCACATAGCAGGCTCTGTTAGCTGGCTCTATTGTGACGTCAAGTAAATGGGTTGATAATGCGGCAGGCTAACTTGGCAAGTTTTCCAAGTATATATTATCTGAATCCTTTATGCTGGACGTTGGCTATAGTCCCAGGTAGAGAACAAATAGAGCTCGGCAGGAAATAAAAGAAAGTTGGAGTTATATATGACAGAAGGGTGTTCCTCCCTCGCACTCCCCTTCATTTATAGTTTTGTTCTTTTCATTCTAAACAAAAATATTCCAATCAATTTTTTTTCTAAAGTGCTTATTATAAAAATATATAATTTTGTGATAACCATCACGTTCGTGATGAAGGTCGATTAACCATTCTTTCCAAAGAAATTGTTTTGGCAACCTTCTGTTTCCTCTGTCATTGGATACAATTATTGGTCTTTAACATAGTTTTATAAAAAAAAAAATTATTGAACTAAAAAATTAAGTGGAACACTTTTATTACATTAAATTTACAAGAATATCACGTGATAGGTACTGTGACACCTTATTTTATTGTTACCTTTACTTAAATATGTAATGAAACTATTGTATATAAATATCAATGATCAAACCACAATATGAAATGGGAAAACAAGATTAAGATCTTTCAACCGTAACAAGCAGTTTTTGTCAGAGTCAAAAACCCAACTGAGTTCGGTTTTTGACTCTGACGAAGACCGCTTGTTACGGTTGAAAGATCTTAGTCTTGTTTTCCCATTTCATATTGTGGTTTGATCATTGATTGTTGTTTCACGTGTTGATGTGAAATCTTTATATATATATATATATATGTCTTGTTTTACTTTTAAGTTTATGTATTATTGACTAACGATCTTTGTTTTTAAGTGTAACCTTCATTTTGTTTTAGATTTATTTTTAGTTATTGTTTTATTTTATGTTATTTTTGTTTACTTTGTAATATTTTGGTTTTACCCATCAGGCTAGTTGCTCTTCTTTTCACCGTATTTTTGATTGAGTTTGTAACTGTGTCTCTTTCTCTGTGTGTTGCTTTTCTTCATTTTTGACTGATATATTTATATTGGTAAATTTTGGTAGCAGCTCTTCCTGTAAACACACATTGTTAAAAATATGACCATATTTTGCTGAAACTTGCTTCTTAATAAGTTTCTCAAGTTTTCTGAATAGAGTTCTTGTTACTATATCAACAGTATATATTATTCTTCTGACAGTCGACTTGTTACATGAGTCCATGTTTCTGCTGTCGTCAGCCATTATCAAGACATAACTGAGTATGAAATAGAAAAAAAAAAAGATAGAAATAGAGTTCAGCAAAAAAAAACACAAAACTACACTTAAAAAATCTGGAGTGGCCTACACTCTACTTTACTATAAGTAACTTAATGTCAAATTTCTTGAGTATATAAAACATAACGTCTCATTTAAGCATAACATAAATATCTAAATGGGATATAATTATAAGCATTTCATTCGTGAGCTAGTACAGATAGTGATTGAAGGACATATCAATTTATAAGCTTATTTTTGTACATCACAAATAATTTATTATTTGCAAATAATTTCATTAGTATAACTACAGCAGTAATAACATTTTTGAAAAACCAAAGTGAACATTTCTTGAAACGAAATAGTATCCTACAAGAGAACATGGCTATTGTTCAAATAGCCAGTAGATTTCTTACATCGTTTACTTGACATCCTTCTACATTGAATATTAATGTAAAATTTTCAAATTTGAAACAGTAAAATACTCTTTTTTTCTCTGAAAAACTTCTTAAACAGCGAAGAAAATGTTTTAAGCTGATTTGTTAATTAAAGATGTACGATAATTACAGTTATTAATCTCTAAACGAAAGATTTCAATTTTGAATTATCTTTTACATTTTTGTTTTTTAACAGAATTATTATACTGGGAATTTTATGGCTTCTTAGTATTTAATAAGATCATTTTCCTTCCTCTTTGTCAAATAACATACGTATTTTTATATAACATACTCGTATATACGAATTTTTTTTTAATGAGTGTTATCATTTACCTGCACAATATTATTCCTCTTACATCTCTTATAAGTCAATAATATAATTTCATTTTTCCATTAGAAACACCAATTTTATCTCAGTGGATTCGCTCAAAAAATTTCTAAGTCAATGTAAACAATGTAAAAAAATACAAAAAATTCGACAAGTATAGCAGGTGATCTCTTAGTCTAGAATAAACAAACAGTTTTTATATCGTTATTCCTCTTTCCCGTAATTGAAACTTCATTTTTTTTTTTTTATGAATTGCTACTTTTTTGTCCCATTTTTGGTCAAATTTTCATTTTTTTTTAACGAGCCGTTTAGCGTCAAAAAATCATTTTCTGAAAAAACAAATCGTACTGTAACGCCCCTTTCGCGAATGTAATTTTGGAAAAAAATATCTCAACTCATTCGCCATATAATGTTCTATTTGTAGGCATAGTTTCATTCTTGTCCGTAAAACAGTATGGCTTGTATCGCTCTCACAAGGTTGGAGATTGAATTATAAGTCAAAATTTTTACATTTTAGAAAAAAAAATATTTCCTGTTGTCTTAAAATTCTGAATATATTTTTCGTTTGTTGCATTTGTAACTTCAAAGATAATGTCAAAATTACAAAACTCTAGGGTTATCAGTTTAGGAGAAATAAATGTTTTAAAAAAAACGGTTTTTGGCAAAAAAAGTGACTTGTCACTATGACAACTATTACTGAACATAATTTCTTGTGGCCACTATGACCTATACTATGACAACCATTACTGCACATAAAGACTTGTAGCCATTACGAACTACCACTATGACCACTATTACTAATCATAATAACTTATAGCCACCATGACTTGTTACTATGACAACTATTACTGAACATAAAGGCTTGTAGCCACTATGACCTATACTATGACAACCATTACTGCACATAATGACTTGTAGCCATTACGATCTACCACTATGACCACTATTACTAATCATAATAACTTATAGCCATTATGACTTATTCTATGACCACTATGACTAAACATAATGACTGATAACCACTATGAACTATCACTATGACCACTATGACTGATCATACTGACCTATTGACACTATGACATATCACTATGATTACTATAACGTAATGAACTCCTTCGGCAATTATCATTAGTAGTAGGACCACCAGGTCGCGTAATTCTAAGTCAACAATTTTCACCTTCAGCTCTTACGTGACATTAGAAGCTTTATAAGTGCAGAAAATTATTAGACTGAATGCACGTTAGGATGCTTAGTGTAAAGAGGTACTTTTTTCTTGGCAATGTTGTTTACTTTGTGCTATAAACGTTTAGTTTACGATTTGGTGCCTTTTACGAATTACGATAGATCAATGGAGAAAAGCAGACTGAGTTGCTCTGTGGCTCGGAATTCTCCTTATTGGACCTGACAGATGTTTACTGTTCCTCTAGGCCAGCGTTGAGCTCTTAACGACTCCAACACGACCCTTTGTTTACTGCTGTACTTCCGAGTGCCTTCAGATTTGTTACCCCAAACTTTACCAAAGAATGTCATTATCAACCAGTTGATTAGAATCTCTGTTATTAAAAAAAAATCTAACTTTAAGAAAGCTCTATTTTTTTCTGGTATACATTGACAACATTTCAAGACATACTCGTGTATGTTGAGTGTAGTTTCGTAAGAACAACCCTGTACACAACCACTTATAATACCTTACGAATTATTATCATATTAATTATTATATAGCAAGTACAACTACTACACTTTCCAACTTCAGAAGGAATAAACTATGGACATTTCATTTGAACAACTTTAAACTCAATTTCGAGTAGTCTGAAAATATCTCCAGCAGTTTCTCAAAAAGAACACAATTTAATAGTGCCTATCATAATTCAACCAACTATAGAATTTACCAGCTGCCCACGATTTATTATCAAACCAGAAATATTAAGTATGGTTGAATTATTTGGATTCATATTATTATTTGGATTCAAGCATTTTCCCTAAGGCACTATAAGTTTGTTTCTAAACAACTTTAGCACATGGTAACTGTTTCTCTTACTTCTGTTGGATACTTTTATATACTATGCACTACCATTTCAAAAAAATGGTATAATTGTACTATAATTTTAAACTAGAATATATATATATATATATATATATATATATATATTTCCAGTTTTTGTTTGCATACAGCTTCAATAATTTTAAGTCTGTGAGGATCACTTTCATTTTTTTGGTATTTTGAAAACTGATACAATTTCTTTGGAGAATTTGGCATTGCAAATTTTTTTTCTTTGTGTTTCTTGTGAGCTTCAGATATCAGTTGCCTTGTGAGACTCCTTGACAGAAGAAGTAGTGTATGAATTATTGAAACTGTGTGCATTCAAAAAATGAAACCGCAATAGATATATATTCTTAATCTGTATATTGAATTTATAAAATTACAATACTAAAATAAATAATATTTATAATAGGTTAGGTTAGTTTAGGTTGCAGTGGCAGTCTCACAAGGGAACACACGTAGGCCAAGCATTGGCCCTTTGTGATACCACACAATTTAGATTGATTCTACAATGGGAGTCCTAAATTTTGCCTAACTCAAATGTATTTAGAGTAGGAATCTTTAACGAGTACCTGACATCGTACAGGCTTGGTATCGACGGTTTAACGTCCTTCTCCAAGGGACGACGTGCTCAGATTTATTCACCTTCCGCGTGAATAAATCGAGGGCCAGGTGAGGATTGAACCCCGGTCCTATCAGTTCACAGGTGAGCACGTAACCACTGAGTTAGCCTGGCTCCTAATATTTATAATACTAAATAATATTCTTAATATTTATAATATTAAATAATATTCGTAATATTTTAATACTAAAATAATTAGTATTTACTAATACTATAATTAACTCAACAACGGTTGAATTAGTAGCTATTTTTTTTAACAGATCAAATAAAGAGACAAAACTTCGTTTGGCCTATATTCTGGGAGGTAGTTACGATGATTACGATATCCCTGTCTCCTGCGAGGAGTCGATGGTGGAAGGGGATGACGAGGGGAGTGAAGAGAAAGTTATAGAAGGTATGATATCTTACATGATTATTATAAAAACATCAAACAAGTTTATGATAATAATTTATATATTAGTGCCATGAAAAATAGTACAATTTATTTTTATAGTTAAGTAATATTTTCATGTCATGTGTTAAACTGGGAATTTCTTGATAGTGTTCGAAACTGTGCCAGGACTTCTAATGAACATACGGTAATTTCATCTATGAATATAAATTTAGATGATGTTTAGCATTTGTGACTTAAGTCTATATTATAAAACTGACTGATCAACCCAATGTTATCCGGGTAGTAAATTATGCCCCGGTGTTTTGGTTATGGGCGCTAGGTTCTAAGAAAGAAAAATTTAGATTTTTTTTTGAGACTAGAAAAAAATTAAAAAATTCAGGGGAGACAAAATGTTCAATAATTAGAATGTAGCATTAAAATTTGACCTATATGCCCTTTATAGAATATTACACAGGGTGCGTTGAAGTGGTCACAAATAATTACGTCAATTGAAAGCTTTTTGATTTTCACGTAAATTGACTTTCATGTGGATACCTGAAACAAGAGATTACTAGGAAATGAGGCAGTGGGCTCATTAAAAACTCTTGGATCCAAACAAACAATCTGCGATCTTCAGCATTTTAGTATTAAACATTCCACATTTCATTAAAGTACTATTAATGAACGAATGAAAAAAAATAAAGTAAAGAATCTAATTTAAGTTGATAAGCTCATTCTAAGTGGTCTTACATTTTTAAAATAATACAATATCATCAAAGGAAAAGTTTATCAATTTATGTAAAAATTATACATAGTATAATTTTGAAAATCTATTTGAAAATTACCTTCTTAAATGTTACTCATTCAATCTCTAATTAACATCATACGAAGAATGCAGACTTACTGTATTAAGAGGTGGAAACCTTAGATCACATTCTATCTGATTGAGTGGTAGCCATTTTGAAGTGGATTATGATTTTTGGAAATTCATACCCAAAAACAATAGAAGAGGGAAATATTTCTCTATGGACAATTATAAAGTTTATCGTAGAGCTTAAAATTTGAAGTTAAATTTAGAAGCAACATGGGGGGCAAATATGAAAGATATGGTCGCAGAGCTCACAAGTCCGATGAGATTCAGGATTTCTGTTTGATAAATAACATACAGATTCATCAATGATTTCAAGCTTTTTATAACTAAAAAAATGATTTCTCCCAAATGTAAACAGATGATACACGATTGATTGTTAATAAGTTATATATTATGTCCATATGAGAGCTAAAAATAACAAGAAAACTAATTAGTTGATTGGGTATGAATTTCATATGATGTATGTTTATAGGAAAGTTGAGTGTAGTCCACTACAGATTTTTAAAATGTGTTTTTAATTATACAATGAAATTTAATAAGAATATATATAAATCTCTAGATTCAAACATTATCCTTTAATAAACGAATAAGTTAGGTAAAATTTGGACTACTGAATTCTTAGGCTAAACTGAATGAGTGGGTATCATTGGAGTGTGGGTACACTCTGTGGAACTCAACAGCGATGAAGAGAGAAGAAGAAATGGGTAACTGAAGAAAGTAGAAGCAGAAACTTCAATAGCTTTTAATCCAGTCAAATATTCATACATACACACCCACACAAACTCTTATGTTTTAAAGGTATTTAAACTCGACTTTGTGTCATGTTGATCAAACACGACAAAATATTGAATTTGTGAAAGAAAAAAAATTCATCACGATTGAGTTTTGAAACATTAGCAAAAGACAAAGCTAAAAAAATGTATTTTGACTAATATTTGAAAATATTGTTTGTTTTTAATTTTTGAACTTTTAAAAACTACTACACAAGCAAACAAAATGTGAATGTATCCGTGAAACACAATTTACGTTGCATCAATGAATGGACATATTTGTTACCGTACACTTTACGTTAGAAATATCACATTTAATCAGTTCCGCCCATTCAAAATACTACTAATTTAAAAAGCTATTAAAATCACATCTGGACCCATATTCCTTCTGTTTTTTCATAAATTTGTCTAAATTCACATTTTGATTGTGGAATGTTTGAATAACATAAAAATAATAATTTTAATTTTGTTTGGTTTTAGATAAAGTTTCCTTTGTAACTGGTGAAGGAAAATTGAAATCTGAAGGTGAAGTTGTTTCTACTAGTATCAAACCCAGTTTACAGTCTTTACAGAAGTCGGGTAAAGAGAAATCATCTGTCCATTCCCAAGGTTCTAAAGTTATCAAGCCGAGTAGATCAATTTCTTTAAGAGAATCAAAATCATCTAGAAATAAAGTAATCAACGAAGATATAATTGATGAAGAAGTTATGAAATCTAGAACATCAATGAAATCTAAAGCACGTTCAAACAAATCAGAAAGATCATTAGAGATTCAAGAAAAAGAAGAGTCTTTGGGCAATAAAGTATCTGGTTCGAAGAAATCAAGTGACTCTGTAAAGGAAACGACTAAATCTGGTTTAGTAGAAGGCTCAACAACTTCTGTTACAGGAATTTCTGTTAAATCGCTGCAACAAGGCTCCAATTTGAGTTTAAAAGACACTAAAAATGAATCAATATCAAAATCAGCATCAAAGGGATCTCTTCAAAAAGACAGTTCAAAACAATCTTTAAAAAAAGAGACGTCTAAGAAATCCCTTAGTCAGGTTGATATACATGTAGCTGAAACAGTTTCTCAGCCTTCACTGAAAGTTGAAGCCTCTTTGAAGTCTATTAATCTAGAAGAAAATGTTGATCTTCCGGAAAGAATACCTTCAACAAGGTCATCCATCAGTAAGAAATCAGGAAAATCACAAGAGAGTAGAAAGTCTGTTACAGAGGGAGAGTAACAAATAAAAATAAGACCGGATAATACACTACATATACTGTTCTAAATTCCTTATTTTTTTTTTATATTCAACATTTTAGATTTATACAAGATATATGTACAACTTTTTCAAACGTTGGGTTATTTCAATTTCAAATTTCCAAGGTTAATTTGAAGTGAATATAGTTAATTCACATTACACAAGCTTATTAATAGACCAAATATAATACAACAAGTTACAATTCAATGTAAAACTTCGTTTACATTACTTCCTTTACTGTTGTAATAACATTTGTTTACTTACATTGACTTCCACATTTTTATTTTTCATTCGTAATTTTAAGAAACTCTTTACTGTGTGTATATCAATGCTAATTTTTTAATCAGCATCAGCATATATTTTTAAGAAACATTTTGTTCCTTCAGTATTTTTAATTTGAAACTTAAAAATAGCTGTTATATACAGTAGAAACACAAATTAGGTAATATTTGATCAAAGAAGTAATGAAGCATAATTGAATATATGCAAGTCAATTTAAGTAAGACATTGTCATCATAACAGTTAAAGAAGCAATTTATACATAGCTTTCCATTGAATTATCATATGCTATATTATATTTGATGTATTAATAGGGTTGAGTCATGCAGATTAACTGTGCTTACTTTAAATTACTCTTGGACGATTTTAAACTAAACTTGGATTATTTCAAATTAACCCAAAAAGTTGTAATATCTAAAATTCTTTGGTTAATTTTTGAAGGTTTTACTGAATCCCCTATTAGGAAGAAAGATATATCCGAAGTGAGAGTTCATAGAATATTGCTTTTGTGATAATTGTTTTATTATATTATAGCTTTTCAATTTTTTTTTAATGATTTTTATTATTTTTGTATAAGTTGATTTCAAGATGATAGAATTTTTTTATTCTACATGGGTTAAATCAAGAATATGTTCAAATTAAATAATCAGTATAAACAATAAAACAATGGAGTAGGGAAAAAACCGTATCTGATTCATAACACTTCTAATGTAGTGCAATCAGTTATATGTGGTATTTACTCATTGTAGGGTAAAAATCTAATGAAATGGTCTCCACATATAAAAAATTTTAATGATATAAACAACGCGTTTCGAACACGTAGTGTTCTTCCTCAGGCATTAACTAAAAAATACAATGACACCAGAGAGTTATTGGTGTCATTGACACCATAACTATTAGTATTTTTTAGTTAATGCCTGAGAAAGAACACTACGTGTTCGAAATGCGTTGTTTATATCATTAAAAATTTTTATATGTGGAGACCATTTCATTAGATTTTTACCCTACAATCATTACACTTCATTCATTTTGCTTTACAAGGTGACATGAATTTAATGTATACAATATTAAGTATTTGTACTCCACGGGAATGGTTTAATTCTGTATCAGATCTTCTAAACTTTACTCTATGTAAGTTAATTTAGGATAAACAATCTGTAATAAAGGCCTCACAGTCTAATGACTGACAGTCACAGGGTATTTAGATATTCGGTAAAAACCCAGAAGGAGGATTGAATATAATTTTTAATTTTGATATGTTATATAAAAGTGTAGAAGGATAGCTACAGTAGCTATCGTCGTAAGACGAAGTACCTAACGTCGTAATGCCACAAACCCAAAAGCTTTTTACTCTTTTCGAGGCACAGGGAGCACAATATTTCCTATTTCTTTTTACGAAATAAAGAATCTACGATCAAAACCTTTAGTCTTCAGTTTTAAAGGCAATAATGCTTTCTGTTAGGGCATATAAGACACCTAAAAATGAAAAAGAGGAAACTAGCATATTTATGATATTTCAAATATTATGAATAACAACATACAACTATTTAATTCAAGTTGTCTATTGTTATATGTATTAAAGGTTTATATTTTTCTCTTTCCATAACAGTGACATGTTCCCTTGAGACTGAATAAAATCATGGGTCTGGTGTGGCCCGGCTAGCTACTACACTGTCGTTCTCAAACCCTCTCTCTCTCAGAATACATAAATAATGACCTCCTTTTTCGAAATTTACAATCATTATATATATTCTTTAACAATTTCAATATTTTCAAGTTTCTATTTCAGATGTTATTCTATTCTTGTTTTACTTTTGTATATCGAGTCATTTGTTCTTTAGCTTAATAACAGCATTTTTAATAAATAAAAAAAATACGTTATATGTAGTACTCTTGTAAGAATTAAATTTTAGAAGTGTCATGTCCAGTACTGACCAATGATGTTTAGATAATTGAGTCATATTAGTAAAATAGTAAAATTAGTAAAATTGATACTATTGAAGTACTGTTTCGTTCTGTTAGAAATCAATAACAAACCCTAAACGGTAAGGAAATACACAGATCTCGTACAGGAATATAAATCAACCATTTCGATGTGTACTGCTTATTCTTAGTGCATTTTAACGGAGATTATCAATACATTGAAGAAATCGATGAACCATACAACAATTTCATTAATTATTGAAAGAAGGTCAAAACATTTTAAATAGAGAGGATAATTTGAACATTGTTCGTTTAAAGGTTAAAAAAAAAAATTACCAAAGAATATAGGACTTGATAACAGCTCATACTGAGTAGATAATTTGGAAGTGATACTTATTCTTATCTACTATTACATTACATTTTAAAAAAAATGTAAAATAATGAGATAAAAAGATCTGGAATCCTACACTCAACATTACTTATAAGTATAAAAAGATTTCACATAAGCATGTGAAATAACAATCAATGATCAAACTACAATGTTAAATTGAAAAACAAGACTAAGATCTTTCAACCGTAACAAGCAGTCTTCGTCAGTTGGGTGTTTGGCTCTGACGAAGACCGCTTGTTACGGTTGAAATTTGTTAGTCTTGTTTTCCCATTTCATATTGTGGTTTAAACATTGTAAGTACAAGTAAATATTAAATCAATCTCATTAACAAACAATTTTTGTTTTATTTAATATGGTAATGTAAACATTTATATCAACTATGTATCATTTGTTTACATACAAGGATAATCATTTTAAGACTTATTAAAACCATTAAATTATTGATCAATCTGATATGTTATTACCATTTTTAAACGGAGACTGTCAATCTCATAGGACTCGTTCACTCTGCAGCCATACCTGGCACATTATGTACCCTAAAATGTGTTGTAACTAAATTGGACTTCAGATTATAAGTTCATTAATGACCTTCATAAATGTACATAGAGAATTATCCCTCGTTTTTATAGTGTTAGGGATGATATAATTCGATCAAAGGCTCTATTTTGTCAAAACAAAGAGTTTAAATTCTTCACATCAAATGCAGCAACAATCCATAATATTTAATTAGATAAATTATCAAAACCCTTTTTTTTAACTATTGATAAATTTGACTCATTTTTAATAAGTACGAGTACCATTTTATTTTTATTTGTATAATGTTAGCCAAAGGTTATTTTTCGAAGAAGAAAATTTAGTTAGACAGCATTAGTGCTTTGAGCTTCTCCCAACTTAAGCACTACTTTAATTAAATTAAGCTCGGCTGGATCTTACCATCTTCATAAAATGTCTCTCATCTAGTATAACTTGATTATGATGCACTCTAGACTCCAGTATTCACAAAAACTTAGTATCTTTACACATTTTAAATAATTAAATGGATCTGTTTTACATATAATAAAATTTATACAACTCTGGTTAATGTTATGTTAAATCTCTGCTCAAAAGATTTAACTAACTCGTTAACTAACCCTGAAAAAGATATTTTAAAAACATAACCATATATATAAAAAACAGATATCTGGTTATCCATGCACTATGAAAATACGAAGAGACATCATATTTAAAAGAAACATATTCAGCTAAATTCTTCCATTCAAATTACGCTGTTTTTGGTGAAAAAGTTAAAAAAATAGTCCATTACAGAAATTTCAAAGTGTTATAATGTAAAAAGTTAATTTCTGTAATTTTTAAATACTTTATGAGGTCATACTCTCTGTGTGAATCTACAAATAAACTAAATTGATTTTTATTAAGTTCTAAGAAGTTCTATCTGGATGGTTTCATAGATAATGTCTATTAGTGATCTATAAAAGATATAAGCAACAAAAAATACAGTTCTAAGAGCAAAATATGTAGTCTAAAGATTTTATAAATAAATAACTTCAGCGAAACTTTAAAGGATACAGTCTATTGCAAATATTATTTTCCAGAATATTTATTCAGGTCATTTTGAACTTTAGTGTTATCTAGTTCTTTAAAATCGTAAAATAAATCTGTAGAACTTTAAAGTTTGTGTTTTTATTTTATTTATTTTTAATTTCTAAATGTTGTTAAGCTGAGCAGTGGAAAATCAGTATATTTAGTATATTTTGAAGCAAGTCTAATCTGGTATATAGTATTCTTTCTCGAAAACAAGGCTTTAGAATTTGAATGTAGCTATCCTTCTACACTTTTATATAACATATCAAAATTAAAAATTATATTCAATCCTCCTTCTGGGTTTTTACCGAATATCTAAATACCCTGTGACTGTCAGTCATTAGACTGTGAGGCCTTTATTACAGATTGTTTATCCTAAATTAACTTACATAGAGTAAAGTTTAGAAGATCTGATACAGAATTAAACCATTCCCGTGGAGTACAAATACTTAATATTGTATACATTAAATTCATGTCACCTTGTAAAGCAAAATGAATGAAGTGTAATGATTGTAGGGTAAAAATCTAATGAAATGGTCTCCACATATAAAAATTTTTAATGATATAAACAACGCATTTCGAACACGTAGTGTTCTTTCTCAGGCATTAACTAAAAAATACTAATAGTTATGGTGTCAATGACACCAATAACTCTCTGGTGTCATTGTATTTTTTAGTTAATGCCTGAGGAAGAACACTACGTGTTCGAAACGCGTTGTTTATATCATTAAAATTTTTTATATGTGGAGACCATTTCATTAGATTTTTACCCTACAATGAGTAAATACCACATATAACTGATTGCACTACATTAGAAGTGTTATGAATCAGATACGGTTTTTTCCCTACTCCATTGTTTTATTGTTTATACTGATTATTTAATTTGAACATATTCTTGATTTAACCCATGTAGAATAAAAAAATTCTATCATCTTGAAATCAACTTATACAAAAATAATAAAAATCATTAAAAAAAAATTGAAAAGCTATAATATAATAAAACAATTATCACAAAAGCAATATTCTATGAACTCTCACTTCGGATATATCTTTCTTCCTAATAGGGGATTCAGTAAAACCTTCAAAAATTAACCAAAGAATTTTAGATATTACAACTTTTTGGGTTAATTTGAAATAATCCAAGTTTAGTTTAAAATCGTCCAAGAGTAATTTAAAGTAAGCACAGTTAATCTGCATGACTCAACCCTATTAATACATCAAATATAATATAGCATATGATAATTCAATGGAAAGCTATGTATAAATTGCTTCTTTAACTGTTATGATGACAATGTCTTACTTAAATTGACTTGCATATATTCAATTATGCTTCATTACTTCTTTGATCAAATATTACCTAATTTGTGTTTCTACTGTATATAACAGCTATTTTTAAGTTTCAAATTAAAAATACTGAAGGAACAAAATGTTTCTTAAAAATATATGCTGATGCTGATTAAAAAATTAGCATTGATATACACACAGTAAAGAGTTTCTTAAAATTACGAATGAAAAATAAAAATGTGGAAGTCAATGTAAGTAAACAAATGTTATTACAACAGTAAAGGAAGTAATGTAAACGAAGTTTTACATTGAATTGTAACTTGTTGTATTATATTTGGTCTATTAATAAGCTTGTGTAATGTGAATTAACTATATTCACTTCAAATTAACCTTGGAAATTTGAAATTGAAATAACCCAACGTTTGAAAAAGTTGTACATATATCTTGTATAAATCTAAAATGTTGAATATAAAAAAAAAATAAGGAATTTAGAACAGTATATGTAGTGTATTATCCGGTCTTATTTTTATTTGTTACTCTCCCTCTGTAACAGACTTTCTACTCTCTTGTGATTTTCCTGATTTCTTACTGATGGATGACCTTGTTGAAGGTATTCTTTCCGGAAGATCAACATTTTCTTCTAGATTAATAGACTTCAAAGAGGCTTCAACTTTCAGTGAAGGCTGAGAAACTGTTTCAGCTACATGTATATCAACCTGACTAAGGGATTTCTTAGACGTCTCTTTTTTTAAAGATTGTTTTGAACTGTCTTTTTGAAGAGATCCCTTTGATGCTGATTTTGATATTGATTCATTTTTAGTGTCTTTTAAACTCAAATTGGAGCCTTGTTGCAGCGATTTAACAGAAATTCCTGTAACAGAAGTTGTTGAGCCTTCTACTAAACCAGATTTAGTCGTTTCCTTTACAGAGTCACTTGATTTCTTCGAACCAGATACTTTATTGCCCAAAGACTCTTCTTTTTCTTGAATCTCTAATGATCTTTCTGATTTGTTTGAACGTGCTTTAGATTTCATTGATGTTCTAGATTTCATAACTTCTTCATCAATTATATCTTCGTTGATTACTTTATTTCTAGATGATTTTGATTCTCTTAAAGAAATTGATCTACTCGGCTTGATAACTTTAGAACCTTGGGAATGGACAGATGATTTCTCTTTACCCGACTTCTGTAAAGACTGTAAACTGGGTTTGATACTAGTAGAAACAACTTCACCTTCAGATTTCAATTTTCCTTCACCAGTTACAAAGGAAACTTTATCTAAAACCAAACAAAATTAAAATTATTATTTTTATGTTATTCAAACATTCCACAATCAAAATGTGAATTTAGACAAATTTATGAAAAAACAGAAGGAATATGGGTCCAGATGTGATTTTAATAGCTTTTTAAATTAGTAGTATTTTGAATGGGCGGAACTGATTAAATGTGATATTTCTAACGTAAAGTGTACGGTAACAAATATGTCCATTCATTGATGCAACGTAAATTGTGTTTCACGGATACATTCACATTTTGTTTGCTTGTGTAGTAGTTTTTAAAAGTTCAAAAATTAAAAACAAACAATATTTTCAAATATTAGTCAAAATACATTTTTTTAGCTTTGTCTTTTGCTAATGTTTCAAAACTCAATCGTGATGAATTTTTTTTCTTTCACAAATTCAATATTTTGTCGTGTTTGATCAACATGACACAAAGTCGAGTTTAAATACCTTTAAAACATAAGAGTTTGTGTGGGTGTGTATGTATGAATATTTGACTGGATTAAAAGCTATTGAAGTTTCTGCTTCTACTTTCTTCAGTTACCCATTTCTTCTTCTCTCTTCATCGCTGTTGAGTTCCACAGAGTGTACCCACACTCCAATGATACCCACTCATTCAGTTTAGCCTAAGAATTCAGTAGTCCAAATTTTACCTAACTTATTCGTTTATTAAAGGATAATGTTTGAATCTAGAGATTTATATATATTCTTATTAAATTTCATTGTATAATTAAAAACACATTTTAAAAATCTGTAGTGGACTACACTCAACTTTCCTATAAACATACATCATATGAAATTCATACCCAATCAACTAATTAGTTTTCTTGTTATTTTTAGCTCTCATATGGACATAATATATAACTTATTAACAATCAATCGTGTATCATCTGTTTACATTTGGGAGAAATCATTTTTTTAGTTATAAAAAGCTTGAAATCATTGATGAATCTGTATGTTATTTATCAAACAGAAATCCTGAATCTCATCGGACTTGTGAGCTCTGCGACCATATCTTTCATATTTGCCCCCCATGTTGCTTCTAAATTTAACTTCAAATTTTAAGCTCTACGATAAACTTTATAATTGTCCATAGAGAAATATTTCCCTCTTCTATTGTTTTTGGGTATGAATTTCCAAAAATCATAATCCACTTCAAAATGGCTACCACTCAATCAGATAGAATGTGATCTAAGGTTTCCACCTCTTAATACAGTAAGTCTGCATTCTTCGTATGATGTTAATTAGAGATTGAATGAGTAACATTTAAGAAGGTAATTTTCAAATAGATTTTCAAAATTATACTATGTATAATTTTTACATAAATTGATAAACTTTTCCTTTGATGATATTGTATTATTTTAAAAATGTAAGACCACTTAGAATGAGCTTATCAACTTAAATTAGATTCTTTACTTTATTTTTTTTCATTCGTTCATTAATAGTACTTTAATGAAATGTGGAATGTTTAATACTAAAATGCTGAAGATCGCAGATTGTTTGTTTGGATCCAAGAGTTTTTAATGAGCCCACTGCCTCATTTCCTAGTAATCTCTTGTTTCAGGTATCCACATGAAAGTCAATTTACGTGAAAATCAAAAAGCTTTCAATTGACGTAATTATTTGTGACCACTTCAACGCACCCTGTGTAATATTCTATAAAGGGCATATAGGTCAAATTTTAATGCTACATTCTAATTATTGAACATTTTGTCTCCCCTGAATTTTTTAATTTTTTTCTAGTCTCAAAAAAAAATCTAAATTTTTCTTTCTTAGAACCTAGCGCCCATAACCAAAACACCGGGGCATAATTTACTACCCGGATAACATTGGGTTGATCAGTCAGTTTTATAATATAGACTTAAGTCACAAATGCTAAACATCATCTAAATTTATATTCATAGATGAAATTACCGTATGTTCATTAGAAGTCCTGGCACAGTTTCGAACACTATCAAGAAATTCCCAGTTTAACACATGACATGAAAATATTACTTAACTATAAAAATAAATTGTACTATTTTTCATGGCACTAATATATAAATTATTATCATAAACTTGTTTGATGTTTTTATAATAATCATGTAAGATATCATACCTTCTATAACTTTCTCTTCACTCCCCTCGTCATCCCCTTCCACCATCGACTCCTCGCAGGAGACAGGGATATCGTAATCATCGTAACTACCTCCCAGAATATAGGCCAAACGAAGTTTTGTCTCTTTATTTGATCTGTTAAAAAAAATAGCTACTAATTCAACCGTTGTTGAGTTAATTATAGTATTAGTAAATACTAATTATTTTAGTATTAAAATATTACGAATATTATTTAATATTATAAATATTAAGAATATTATTTAGTATTATAAATATTAGGAGCCAGGCTAACTCAGTGGTTACGTGCTCACCTGTGAACTGATAGGACCGGGGTTCAATCCTCACCTGGCCCTCGATTTATTCACGCGGAAGGTGAATAAATCTGAGCACGTCGTCCCTTGGAGAAGGACGTTAAACCGTCGATACCAAGCCTGTACGATGTCAGGTACTCGTTAAAGATTCCTACTCTAAATACATTTGAGTTAGGCAAAATTTAGGACTCCCATTGTAGAATCAATCTAAATTGTGTGGTATCACAAAGGGCCAATGCTTGGCCTACGTGTGTTCCCTTGTGAGACTGCCACTGCAACCTAAACTAACCTAACCTATTATAAATATTATTTATTTTAGTATTGTAATTTTATAAATTCAATATACAGATTAAGAATATATATCTATTGCGGTTTCATTTTTTGAATGCACACAGTTTCAATAATTCATACACTACTTCTTCTGTCAAGGAGTCTCACAAGGCATCTGGTATCTAGACTTCACAAGAAACACAAAGAAAAAAATTTTCAAGGCCAAATTCTCAAAAGAAATTGTATCAGTTTTCAAAATACTAAAAAAAGGAAAGTGATCCTCACAGACTTAAAATTATTGAAGCTGTATGCAAACAAAAAATGGAAATATATATTTTTTTCTAGTTTAAAATTATAGTACAATTATACCATTTTTTTGAATTGGTAGTCCATGGTATATAAAATCATCTAACAGAAGTAAGAGAAACAGTTACTATGTGCTAAAGTTGTTTACAAACAAACTTATAGTGCCTTAGGAAAAATGCTTGAAGCCAAATAATATGAAGTCAACCATACTTAATATTTCTGGTTTGATAATAAATCGTGGCCAGCTGGTAAATTATATAGATGGTTGAATTATGATAGACACTATTAAATTGTGTTCTTTCTGAGAAACTGCTGGAGATGTTTTCAGACTAATCAAAATTGAGTTTAAAGTTGTTCAAATGAAATGTCCATAGTTTATCCCTTCTGAAGTCGGAAATTGTAGTAGTTGTACTTGTTATATAATAATTAATATGGTAATAATTCGTAAGGTATTATAAATGGTTGTTGTACAGGGTTGTTCTTACGAAACTACACTCAACATACACGAGTATGTCTTGAAATGTTGTCAATGTATACCAGAAAAAAATAGAGCTTTCTTAAAGTTAGATTTTTTTTTAATAACAGAGATTCTAATCAACTGGTTGATAATGACATTCTTTGGTAAAGTTTGGGGTAACAAATCTGAAGGCACTCGGAAGTACAGCAGTAAACAAAGGGTCGTGTTGGAGTCGTTAAGAGCTCAACGCTGGCCTAGAGGAACAGTAAACATCTGTCAGGTCCAATAAGGAGAATTCCGAGCCACAGAGCAACTCAGTCTGCTTTTCTCCATTGATCTATCGTAATTCGTAAAAGGCACCAAATCGTAAACTAAACGTTTATAGCACAAAGTAAACAACATTGCCAAGAAAAAAGTACCTCTTTACACTAAGCATCCTAACGTGCATTCAGTCTAATAATTTTCTGCACTTATAAAGCTTCTAATGTCACGTAAGAGCTGAAGGTGAAAATTGTTGACTTAGAATTACGCGACCTGGTGGTCCTACTACTAATGATAATTGCCGAAGGAGTTCATTACGTTATAGTAATCATAGTGATATGTCATAGTGTCAATAGGTCAGTATGATCAGTCATAGTGGTCATAGTGATAGTTCATAGTGGTTATCAGTCATTATGTTTAGTCATAGTGGTCATAGAATAAGTCATAATGGCTATAAGTTATTATGATTAGTAATAGTGGTCATAGTGGTAGATCGTAATGGCTACAAGTCATTATGTGCAGTAATGGTTGTCATAGTATAGGTCATAGTGGCTACAAGCCTTTATGTTCAGTAATAGTTGTCATAGTAACAAGTCATGGTGGCTATAAGTTATTATGATTAGTAATAGTGGTCATAGTGGTAGTTCGTAATGGCTACAAGTCTTTATGTGCAGTAATGGTTGTCATAGTATAGGTCATAGTGGCCACAAGAAATTATGTTCAGTAATAGTTGTCATAGTGACAAGTCATGGTGGCTATAAGTTATTTTGATTAGTAGTAGTGGTCATAGTGGTAGTTCGTAATGGCTACAAGTCTTTATGTGCAGTAATAGTGGTCATAGTGATAGGTCATAGTGACTACAAGTTATTTTGTTTAGTAATAGTGGTCATAGTGATAAGTCATATTGGCTACAAGTAATTATGTTCAGTAATAGTGGTCATAGTGATAGATCATAGTGGCTATAAGTAATTATGTTCAGTAATAGTGGTCATAGTGACAAGTCATGGTGGCTATAAGTCATTATGTTCAGTAATAGTGGTCATAGTGACAAGTCATGGTGGCTATAAGTAATTATGTTCAGTAATAGTGGTCATAGTGACAAGTCATGGTGGCTATAAGTAATTATGTTCAGTAATAGTGGTCATAGTGACAAGTCATGGTGGCTATAAGTCATTATGTTCAGTAATAGTGGTCATAGTGACAAGTCATGGTGGCTATAAGTAATTATGTTCAGAAATAGTGGTCATAGTGACAAGTCATGGTGGCTATAAGTCATTATGTTCAGTAATAGTGGTCATAGTGACAAGTCATGGTGGCTATAAGTCATTATGTTCAGTAATAGTGGTCATAGTGACAAGTCATGGTGGCTATAAGTAATTATGTTCAGTAATAGTGGTCATAGTGACAAGTCATGGTGGCTATAAGTAATTATGTTCAGTAATAGTGGTCATAGTGACAAGTCATGGTGGCTATAAGTCATTATGTTCAGTAATAGTGGTCATAGTGACAAGTCATGGTGGCTATAAGTAATTATGTTCAGTAATAGTGGTCATAGTGACAAGTCATGGTGGCTATAAGTCATTATGTTCAGTAATAGTGGTCATAGTGACAAGTCATGGTGGCTATAAGTCATTATGTTCAGTAATAGTTGTCATAGTGACAAGTCATGGTGGCTATAAGTCATTATGTTCAGTAATAGTTGTCATAGTGACAAGTCATGGTGGCTATAAGTCATTATGTTCAGTCATAGTTGTCATAGTGACAAGTCATGGTGGCTATAAGTAATTATGTTCAGTAATAGTGGTCATAGTGACAAGTCATGGTGGCTATAAGTCATTATGTTCAGTAATAGTGGTCATAGTGACAAGTCATGGTGGCTATAAGTCATTATGTTCAGTAATAGTGGTCATAGTGACAAGTCATGGTGGCTATAAGTCATTATGTTCAGTAATAGTGGTCATAGTGACAAGTCATGGTGGCTATAAGTCATTATGTTCAGTAATAGTGGTCATAGTGACAAGTCATGGTGGCTATAAGTCATTATGTTCAGTAATAGTTGTCATAGTGACAAGTCATGGTGGCTATAAGTCATTATGTTCAGTAATAGTTATGATATTGGTTAGTAAGTGGTGGATGATAATTATATCACCCATTTTACTGACGGAGTGGCTATGAAGGTTACCTATAACGTATTTGTGTTTTCTTTTGCCTTATTGATGGCTCAAAAACTGTATGTCTACAGCGAAAAACAACATTGCACTTTGTCAGATTAAAATAATAACTAAAGAGCTACTTAAAAAACTGGCCATAGATTATACTGGTTATTAAACGTGTTAATGACAAAATTTGAGAACTTTTGCACTTGCAAATAGTAACGAAAAATTGATTGTAAAAGACACTCAATAAAAGGTGAAATTTGGCCGAAAGCTTTACAATGAAGTTCCAATTATATGGTAATTCAACCTTGAATACATGTTAACAATATATGTTAACAAAATGAAAACAAAGTTAAATACTTTAATTTGAAGTTAAAGTGAAATAAATTGTGGCACTATGTATAAAAGATATTTTCAAAAATAGCAGCCAAAATATCCGGAATATTAAAAACGAAACGCCTTTATATAAAGTTAAAATTATAATATTCATTAAGCTAAAAAGAATTATCTTGAAAGCTCAAGGAATGAAAAAGGTTGGGAAAATAATAGTATAAATTTAATTGAACAGATATTTGACGGTATTTTTTTTACAATGAAAATGTTGCATAAGATGACCTGATAGCTTGTTGAGAGTCTCAATGTTTGGTTTTTATTTTAGTAGTTTTTAAAAACTGCAATGCTATACACTAAGTTCACTGTTGAAAGAAAAGTTAAAATAGGTCAATGAATATGGGAAACGAGTAGAATCTCATTCTAATCTAAAACAACGAATAATCAATCAATATATAACCAACATTCTGAATAAAAAAGGGAATTGCAAACATTATTTTGTTGCTGATACCATCTTTAATACCACAGACGTGAGGTAACATTCATGAAAATAATTTTCTCCCGGAACAAATTAGAATAAAACAATCTGGCTTAGCTTTCGTTACTCTATACCTAAATCCCTATGTTTCCTATAGTCTGATTAAATTGCTTTTATGTAAGTATTGGGAAATCAATAAAAATGAATATAAAATTTCTACAAAAAGATTAAAAATGAAGGTCTGAGGATTCGTTATGAGATTTCTTTTGTTTTGTCATCCATGAAACCAAAATACACTTACCTGCAGAGAATAGTTATAATCATCTTTAGTTTTATAGTTATAATTGTTGTTTTTTATTAAATTATATTGTTCAGCTATAAATGTATGAAATAATTAAACTAACGTGGAATCATGTATATAATTTCAATTATTATTAAAAGTACAAGAAAAATATATATTACATGTACAATAATCATGGGGAGATTGGATTCCACTTAACTCAGATGCTGACTGGCCATGGGAATTTTGAGAAATATTTACACAGGATGGGTAAAGTTGATAGCCCTCAATGTAAGCACTGTAGCTTGGGGGAAAACGACGATGCAGAGCATACCTTCTTCTTCTGTGCTAAATGGGGAGTGCTGCGCCAGGAATTAATAGCATCACTGGGTGAGGTCACTCCAGAGACCATAGTTCAAAAGATGCTCCAAAATGAAGATAATTGGTCAAAAGTTGCAAACTTTGTAGAGGGTGTTCTCCGTCATAAGAATAACGAAAGTGGTGTGAGGCAAGGGCAATGATAATTCATAGGTGAACAAATGGGGACAAGAAGGTGAATCCTATTCAGGAGGACTGAGGCACCGGCATGAAGTAATGTGCAAATGGTTTCCGTGTCGGGTATTGCCAGGAAATAGGATGTGGTTTTTTAGTGGGTCGGGACCCCCAACCCCACATACCCTAAGCAAGACGTCTTGCTAAGGGATCTGATAAACAGATTTTTCCACATCCTACGATGAAAAAAAAACAAAAAAAAACATATACAATAATTGCACAGTAAATTTTGAAATCATAAAAAATGAATTGAATGAAATGTGTTATGTCTTTAATACTTTGTCTTAAGACAGCGGTCTGAGGCTCATTTCTGTAGTTGAATAGACAAACTGAACCGGAGATTTTAACATAAAAAATAACTGAGAAATTTTCAGAAAAAATTAACTTTTGCTATATTCTTTTCTAAAAAGTTATCTTACTGATAGGAACTTATGGTTTTAAAAACAAGGCCTGGATATTTTTCTCTAGTACAAAATTTATTTACTTCTGAGATCCCATCTAGGAAAATGACAGAATTTGTCCAATTTTAAAATGAAGAAATCATCATTATTATTATTACCCTGCTGTTATCGTCGGCAGCAGCTCATCATCATAATAATCATCATTCCCAGCATTATCGGAGTCAGCATCGATATAGTGATAAGCACTATAATCATCATAATAATAATCATCGCCATCATCATAATCATCGTTATCATTATTGTTGCCACTACTCTAATGTCCTGATTCTGGCTTTCTGTTAATAGTTCCACCTAAACTCTAATCTACTTTGAGCAGCTGATTGATTAGTCACTACCCTTAATGCACTATGGACAATTCTGCAACACCATCTAATCAGCAACTATTCATCTTGGTGTGATCCAGTCCTTCGACAAGTAATCTCCTTGTCACTTCTTTACAATATTTACCTTAGAATAAAGAATTTTTACTTAAGTAGTGTAATATTGTGACACTCATTGAAAACAAATATTTTAAAGAGAACAACCATTGATTATTAGTATTATATTTCAATTTAATTAACCAAGGATGTGATTAAGATCAATCAACTCTAGATCTACCCTTTAAATAAATAGTGTAAATCCATGACCATGGTCTCAACTCTCAACTTGTCTCAAGTCTCAACTTGTTTAACTATTCTACGTGTGGCATGTAAATAAAACCCAGATATAAACAAGTTACTTGAACTTATTCTATAAGAACTAAATATATTTTAGATAACTAAATAATTAAATAACCTAATAATATTAGGATATTGCAATATATCGCCTCAGTTATGGCGTTTTCAGTTGATATAATAAAGAATTTATTATAATGTAATAAATAATTTTTATTTTCTATTCTGAAAAAATAAATTATCTTAAAAATGAGAAAAATTATATTCTAGCGTAGTGCGATCACTTATTATGTGGTATTTACTCATTGTTGGGTAAAAAGTTAATAAAATAGTGTCCACATATAAAAATTTTAATGGTATAAACAACGCATTTCGAACACGTAGTGTTCTTCCTGACGCATTAACTAAGAGTGAGTACCAGTTGTACCGACACCCGTACCGACACTGTACCGGTGAGTACAGTTGTACCACCGACACTCACCCTTAGTCAATGCCTGAGGAAAAACACTACGTGTTCAAAACGCGTTGTATATATCATTAATATTTTTATATATGGAGACCATTTTATTAACTTTTTACCCTACAAAAATGATATTCCATTAAATTTATAGCACTGGAGTAAATAGATAATTGGTTTCTACAATATATCATATACAAAATAACAGTACTTTTGCAAAATTTCAGTAAAACCTTCAACAGATTTTTCCTTGAATGGGCTGCAAGTTTCGGAGAGTGGGAGCTCCTTTTTAAGCCAGTCGTGACGCCAGCTCTCATGTGAGGGAATCTCTTTGAGATAGCCTTTAAAACATTTTCCCGTTAAAACTATCCATATAAGGCATACTTTAATTTCATTTGTATGAACTTAATCAATTGTGTATCTAAATTTCATGATTTTTTTTAAAACTGTACAACCATTGAAAAACAAAGAAGTACTTACAATAAATATAAACATTTTCAGTATAAATATTAGCGTCAGTCAGTGGTACAATTTAAAATGTGCTTTTGTGTTGAATCTTTCCAGCGAAAACATTTGCAGGTTTTCACGTTTTAGTGCTGTTTTAAGAGGGGAAAGTTCCGCGTATATACTTACCTGGTTCATTACTAATTGTTCTCATTGCCAAGTTCATTCCACCTTGAAAGCCATCAATTTTGGTCTCATGCAAGTTACTTAGGGTATACAAATTTACAAATACCTGACATCATACAAGTAAGGGGGACATTGGCAACTTTACGCCCTCTCTGATGCACAAACCTATCAAATGAAAAACTAGAATTAACACCAAGATTCGAACTTACAATCTTCTATACAAAAGAGGAGCGCGCTAACTGTTTGTTACCTTATGCCTGACCCCTAGACTCAAAAAGTAAGCAAATTTAAACAAAGCGCAAAGTTTACACTTTCATTGTCTTAAGATTCAGAACTCTTAGAAGACTTCAAAGGAATGATACTTAGTAATTGATGTTGTAGACAACATTTATTACCAACTCTGAATTCTCAGTACATTTTCCAAACATTTCCATCTGAATATTTAGTTATTCATTTTTTTAGTTTTCTCATTTATTATATTTCCAGATTTAGTACTGGCACGATCTAAAATGTCATTAACACAGATTTTTCAAACATAATATAGGACAAAGATTTCGTTCACTCATAATATACTCGCAAGCTGTAAGGCCTATTAAAGTGATCCGAAATGTTTTCCAAAACATGACCTCTTCAGCAATCATGTTTTTTTTTAAAAATGTATACAAATTAATGTTTAAGATTTATTACAAAAAAAAACAGTATAATTTGAAGTTTTTAAAAGAAATGAGACTCCTCCCCTGCAAATTTGTTGCCATTACGATATTTTATAGTGTAAACAAACACACAAATATTTTTTTATTCAGTTATATTTATATTGATAGATTGTTTTCTTCAATAAAAAGTGAATACCCTGCTTACTCACTAGTTATATTGTGCCTTGGGAGTTCAAATATAACTTCACAATAAAATCAGCCACATTATAAGAGTCAAGCCAGTAAAAAAGGAACAGAAAAGCAATTCCACTAGATATGATTATAGCAAAGTTAGATCTCAATATTATAAAAGATTATAACATGAGCATACCTTTTTCAAGATATATCAGATTAATTTGTATGAAAATTACATCACGTATTATGTTAATCTATGTTGGAATTTTTTATTTAACTGTTTCTTCATCATTAAGTAATTAGCTGCTGCATCAGAACGTATAAACAATTGTATAAAACAGATAATTAATTATTTCATAACAATGAAATTAATGTAGATAGAGTCAACAAATTATCAACTTACATTCTACACCCTCATCTCTTAACTTCTTTCTTGTGTAATAGCCTCTGAAAAAAGCCTAAAAACCGAAAAAGTGTAAATTAACAGTAAAAACACTTTCTATAAACAAGTCTAAATGAATTGTATTTTTATTTTTATTTAAACTCCTCAATAATTACTTTCAAACTGCTAATTGCTGCTCATTATAAATATGTAAACATGTTTTATTTGCTTATGGTTTTATCATAACTAAAATAGTATATATAATCTTAAATTAAAAAATAAATATTACCATTAAACAATTTTTTCCAAAAGTAGCCTTTTGGAAAATTGGCTCAGTTATGAAGCACTAAAAAACCATATATATATATATATATATATATATATATATATCGCAATCAAAACACTTGTCTTTCTAGATTTTAAAGTTACATACGTAAAAAGACATAAAAACTAGATAGTGCAATTAATGTTGTGTAAGTTTGATGTAATGTAATTAGAAGTAGTCTAAGAAAAACCTCATGAAAACAAATCTGTCGATACAAAGTTATGTTTAGTTTTTATGTAAATTTTAGACTGTTTTAATTCGTTCTAAAAATGGTTATTAGTTAATCTGAACTAATTTAGTGTTATTGTTTATGATTTTCCTTGATAATGGTCTATGTAGACCGAAACGTCAGATCCCTAGTAGATATGAAAAATCAATCATTTGGAGAGTTGTTTTATATGCTCAAATGGTTTATTGTTATCTCAAACTTAGCGAAAGCTGATGACAAGTATATGACTGTTAAAATATACAATAAATAATTTATTGTTAGCGAGATCCAACCTTTGCGATTTAAAGATTTTTGACAACAACAAAAAAGGCTTAGTTAAAAGAGGTCATTAAGTAGTTTTATCATTGCTTTAACATTACCTGAATTCTGGTTGCTGCAGCAATACTGAGTTTTGAGGATTGAGTCTTTGCCTTTATGGCCGATCGAACTTCTCCTTGAGTCAGTGTTGTTGGTAAAGGAATAACAAGCGTGTCTTCAAAACCAATTGCTTCGAGTTTTCCAACTACAAAAGATATTATTAATATAACCTGAAAAAAGCTTATCATTTCTTTATAGCTTGCTCTTACCATCCTTTTGATATTTTAACAAATTTTTCAATTTCTCTCTGGTTCTATAGCCACGATAAGCCGCCTGCAAAAATAAATACACAATAATTAGCAAAAGGCATTATTCTATGACGTCTTTAAAACATGGTTGTTACTGTTTCACATATGTTCCAGCAAATACGATATATACTATATTTTAGATAAATAAAATTACAAATGTATTATTTTATTAGATTTCATTTATAATAGATATTAAATAGCAAGTCCAACTATAACCACAACCAAATGTGACCAAATGTAAACTTCTAATGAAAATAACAGAGAAATAACTTTTATTAACAATCTTTATAAATAAAATAATGATTTTGTCTGTACATTGCTTAGAACTGACTCATTTCAAGTTTTCTTTACGTTTCATACATTGGAGAAACCGAATCCACCCTTAGAAAAATTTCTGTCGGTTTGTCGGTTTGTCGGTTTGTCTGTTTGTCCGCAAAACTTTGTCACAGGTAAACTCAGCTACCATAAGACATATAAAGCTGAAACTTTTACAGTAGATTTGTGTAGGTCTAACTTAAAATATAGGCTATGAATTGATTGGAAATTCAACGTAGAAGTGAAGTTATGGACGTTTAACGCAAAAATGTTTGTCACAAGTAAACTCAGCCACCGTAAGACATAGCGAGCTGAAACATTGACACTGGATTTGTGTGTGCCTATCTTAAAATATGGGCTCTAAATAGATTATTAATTCAGTACAGAAGCGAAGTTATGGGGCATTTAGCTGTATTTTCCTAACTTCACAGACAAGTTTGTTTTGAAAATACACAGGTGTGGCAAGTAGGTATTGTTAGTTGATTTTAATTTCAATTGAGCATATAAATATATTGCGTATTTGACATCATTGAAATGGTGTTTCACAGAGTTAAGGATGTACTATCTATTGAGAATAAATGTTTTGTAAACGAGCAATTCTCAGCCCTTAATATGAACAGGCATGAGAAATCAACAAACAAGTTCTTACGCTATCTGAAGCCGAGGAAAGAACTTACAAGTCAGTAAAGAGATTGGATTAGTGATGAAGAAGCAGTTCATTATCTAATTGAATTTCTTGACTCTGAATTTATTTCTCCTGGACTGCCTGCTCATGAGTAAAAACTTAAAGTAGGAGCACCAATGATGCTGCAATTTATAGCAGTAACAAATTTCATGTTACGAAACATGAGTGACCCAAAAACTGTGCAACGGGACACGACTCTGAGTTCGTGCTTTACACAGATATGCCATAGAGGCGGACATAATGACTGGATGTGGTATTGGGGAGTCTGTGTGTATACCACGCATACCATTGATTCCGAGCCACTGTCTGTTTCCAATTCAATTGATTGCAAGGTCCCCTCAGAGTCTATTTCGCAATGACGTTAACTAAGTCGCAAAGGGAGACTTTATCTAACGCAGGAATTCAAGTTAGCGAAACCAAGTTTTTCTCACATGGTCAACTGTAGTTTACTTGCTCAATAGTCAGAGGTTTCAACTGATTGTTCTTCCATGAACCTGAAGGACAGACAGCTAATGTAGTGTATACAGAGGCATTTGTTTAACACTGTACTAATAATGGTGTTTTCTACTATTCTATAATTTCTAATTATAGTATTAGTATAATACTGTAATTGATATTCTGGAGTACCAAGTATAATAGAATTTTTGATTCCGTCAATGACGGGTACATTTGCTAGTTTATATTATAAGCAGAAAAATCACGGTGAGTAAAGAACCAGATTTTAATTTTAATACACTGCCTAGATTCAGAAATTTGATACCTAAGCCGCAGAGGTGGGCAAATATTTTATCTGGAGGGCCGCATAGCCGGGTCAGAGGGCACTGGAGGGCCGCATAGCCGGGTCAGAGGGCATTGGAGAGCCACATAGCCGGGTCAGAGGGCACTGTAGGGCCACATAGCCGGGTCAGAGGGCACTGTAGGGCCACAAAGCCGGGTCAGAGGGCACTGGAGGGCCGCATAACCGGGTCAGAGGGCACTGGAGGGCCGCATAACCGGGTCAGAGGGCACTGGAGGGCCGCATAACCGGGTCAGAGGGCACTGGAGGGCCGCATGGCCGGGTCAGAGGGAACTGGAGGGCTACATTGATAGCATCCATTAACACCCATGAAATTTGATGTTTAAAAAATGTAATAAAATTTATTAAATTTAATAACAAAAACTCAAAAAATCAAGTTACTATGGCTTTATACTGAAACGTATAAATCTGAATTTATTATTGAATGAGACAAATGCGTCCTATCATAGTTCTTACTATTCTTTTGAACTCTGGAGTGAGATTGTTTATTGAAATCCTCATTCCTGTCTGGAAATTTTTCTCTGTTATAGACCATCTGTTTTTACTCTTGTTTATACTCGTATTTATGTATGAAAAGATTTGTTCAGAGATGTATGTGGAATTAAAAAAGTAGAATATTTTTGTAGCAAAGCTTTTTATGAATTGACATTTTTCCAAGATAAGGAGTTATAAAATTCAATAAGCCTCTTAGGATTATACATAATTCAAAGGTACATCGTTTTACACGCACAAAACCCATAACTGTTTATGGGGTGATTTCTACTATATAGTATATAAGTAGAATGACTTTAAATTACAATAAATCTAGACAATCCACTGACTTAATCCCCCGTTGTTTGTTACCGTCACGATCACCTGCCATCTTGTGGCTCGTGCTCGCGCATAAAAATGTGTAATGCCAGAGCAGGTGGAGAGCCGCACACACACCTCAACGGGCTGCACGCAGCCCACGGGCCACATGTTGCCCAGACGTGACCTAAGGCGTTCAAAACTCAGGCAAGGAAATGGTAAGTTACCTGGAACCCTTCCTACGTTCTACAGATGTCTCCTACTCTATAGTAGTTTTACTCAGTAAATCTAAAACCATTACCTTTATGATTTATAGTTTATAGTATTTTACATATGTACTTGATGATCGTCACTGAAAGGTCAAATATGTTGAGTCTATATATATAAAATAAAATAAATTCAAAACGAAGGAGACACACAGAAACACACAGACATAACTCACATCGATATAAATATATCGATATATATATATATATATATAAATTTTTTTATCAAACCACAATATGAATGGGAAAAAAACTTAGATCTTTCATCCGTAACAAGCGGTCTTTGGCAGAGTCAAATCCCAACTGACAACCGCTAGTTACAGTTGGAAGATCTTAGTCTTTTTTCTGATAATGTTGTTTGGATGTTGACTGATATTTCATATGTTTTTTGTGAAATCTTTTTTATATATGAGGCATTGGTACGGAGCTACATGGAAGTATCATTGAACTTTTTTAATTTTTTTTTTCAATTTGTAGTGATTTCTTAAATTTTTGACTCATTGTGACATGATTTCCAAACATATAGTTTTAGAAAACGATTTAAGTAACTCTATCCTTGCTTATCCTCTCGTTTTCTTGTTTTGAGTGTACTTTATTCCAATCAGCAAATAGATATTTAGCCCCTACCGCTATAGAGAGATGAGTCGTAGGAAATCAAACTTCTCTAAAAACTAAAAATATAATTACGTCATTTTTAGCTGAATGGGGCATAATTTAAGACAAGTAATCATCGACTATTGAAAACCATCCGAGAGTAGAGTTGGCATCTAGTTCCCCGCACCAGTTCTATCAATTTTGTCCTATAAGTTTGGAACGCTGACCAATGATACCTGGAGCCAAGAGCCAAAATGACAACCACCTCTTCAAACCAACTTTAACAGTAATCAACTTTTCAGACTTAATTGAATCCCTCGTTGACCTGACACGTAAAAAATTATAACATTTTGATATTTTGTAAAGATGTAGATGGGTATCGAAAAAGAACAATTACTATTGGAAAGTATTTTAACGTAAACAGGATAAACTGATAACGTAATCAGAGTATAAGAAACATCGATCACTCAAAACCAACAGAAACTATTCAGTATGAACACAAAGAAAAGAAGCATTATCTAGAAATATTTTCTGAAATTTTTCTTAATGTTTTCCGAAATTTAATGTTATGTTCTTAACAATATCTCAAAAAGTCTGTGACTTTACTGCTGATACATTTTGAAACTATATGAAATGTGTGCATAGCTTGATTTGTTATCAAATCTATGGTGTAGAGAAGACTCAACACCAACAACACAAACAAATCAAACTATGCACACCACTTGAACAAATTTGGATATAACCCGGACAGTATGGAAAACACAATGGACTTACTACAAACGGGACAAAAAGGACAACGAATGAACATACAGGAACAAATAGAAATATACAAACATAAAATGACAGACAATATAATCAATGAACAAACAAACCACTAAACCGACATTTTAACAAAACCACTAATAACTTAAAAGACGACACAATTAAATGGAAATAGATAATGAAATAAGAAATAAAAGGAAAAAACATAGCAATTAAAGAAATATGAAAAAAAAATTAACTACAGAGACAACACTGATTACACAATGTAGATGATATATATAGGTAGGTTATAGGAAAATAGCATTCACAGTCAGTTAGGTGCTCTTGAAGATGGGATCCAGATGGACCCGAAACCGGTCGAGCTTTTCTGAAACTTTACGAGGTATGACGGATTGTATTATTACTAATTCTAATAATTAACTTACTTCTATGTTTCAACGATCGTCGTCATCAGTACAAAAAAAGATCTGTCTTTCTTACATTGCAGGAAGGTAGGGAAGATAACCCAGAATTCAGAGTCACCACGCGCATTCTGTGGGATTCTTCGCCTCATGATGACTACGATCATCAAAATATATAAATGAGTTACGCCTGTTTCTATCCCTGTGTTTCCCTCGTATATATATATATATATATATATATATATATATATACGAGTATATATATTATGTGTACATATTATGTGTATGTTTTAACTCGTATATATATATATATATATATATATATATATATATATTTAAAAAATGATACAGTTCGTTAAGATGACTTATTGAACGATTAAAAGAAAATAACACGGAATAACAATAAAACTTGTTTCAATACTTCGACCCTGTTGTCATCAGAAGAAAAAGTAAGAAGGGAATAAATCTGAACAAGAAAAAGGAACAAGAGATTTAAGAGAAATCTCTCTTTTGGCATTTGAGAATTTTATTTGAAACTAAAGAAAACTAACCGATTCTTAATTTATCTTAGTCATATCAAACGTGACAGTCATTTATAAACTTATTGAATCTACATAGTATTATATTATATTAAAAATTCTAAACAAAAACACAAATATTAATGCATGGGTATTGTTAGAATAGCAGAGGTTAGTATCTATGAAAATCTATCATGACTCGTGAATCTTTGTCGTGAACGCTCGACCGGTTCCTCTTGTAGTGCATCTTGAAAGCCCCACTTGAAAATTCACTACTTGTGAAACAGAAGGAGGGTCAACAATAACGATATCAGTGGTTATATCTCCAGTTATCACGAGTTTTTACAATAATATGAAAAGTATTAATGTTTTTCTTTTATTTAAATTATTTATATTTTTATGGCACGAAGTTCTCAACATTGTTTAATACAAATCAATATGATTTACTAAACTCAAAAAAGTTTGAGTGTTTTTGAAAATAAATAGTAAAATTTGGATACTTTACAGCAACTGAACACTTATCAATCCATGACTAGTTTTGCTTTCTAATGCCTTTTCACGAATTGGACAGAAAAGAAAAAGCATTCATCAGGGTGAGTTTTGAAGACTTCTTCAACTCACTATAGGCTAGGATCCACTGGTGGAACTAACAAGGTGCAAAGTTTGACAGTAGAGACATGACAATGAATAATGCAAAGGGTTTCCTCTCTCAACTTGTGGTGAGAGCTTTGCATTTTCAATCCTTCCTTCCCTGCTCAGTTTCCCTTTCCTCAAACTAATTCCAACTTGTTGGTTTTGAGATTCTAGTAACCCTCTAATTGGAAATTACCTCATCTTAATAGATTGTTTCACTAAATCATTTTATTTATTTCAATTAGGCTATACTTTAAGTTTACTTACCAGACAAATCAATCTTGTGTTAAAGATTTGTACATTATTACTCAAACCATATATTATGGACTGTTTTTAAATAGAAAAATCTCAAAAGAAAATGATAAAACTAAGAGTGGCTTACGTTCAGCTTAGTGGTATGAACTATGATGTTTATTTCTCAATATAAACGTCAAATACAGTGGAAATCCAGAAATGGCACTAAATCTTTCCATCAAAATAACTGGTCCCCCTAAGAGTGACAGGATGAATTTCTCTGTCATCCAAAGATTTTAGGATTTTTTGTCTGATTTCATTACTGTGCTATAGATAAATATGCAAATACTCTGATTCAAAAAAATTCTTACTTCTGCCTAAGAAAAAGCTTTAAAATAAAACCGAAACGTCGGCAAAGAGAGTTTGATTTTTGAACCTAGAAAATTGACCGAATCAAGATTAACACATCTATATATTAATATCTATTTGGTCGTTATTTTATACATATTTTGGTCGTTACCTTCTTTTTTCTTATCTTGTTTCCTCTCTGATGACATAAAGTAAAAGGGATCAGAGCATTTATTTCTTTTATTTTTCTTTTTCTTTGTGGTTTAGACTTTATTATTTTGTTATTTTTCTAAATATATATATATATATATAAAAAGATTTCATATAAACACATGAAATAATAATCAATAATCAAACCACAATATGGTTGTTTGAATCAGAGTCAAAAACCCAACTGTTGCGTATGATAGAAAATGAAGTTTTGTCAAAAGTAAACCATGTGATGAAACAGAAATCAATATATATATTCTCAAAAATCCAATAATATATTATCCTTTATGTTATGTGTTCGAACTGTTAAAAATAAATTAAGAAAAAATATATTATGCCTTAAAGTTTGAAGTTTATGAAAAAGGAAATAAGGTTTGTTATGCCTATTGAAGAGTCTTAGCCCTCAATGATTGTATGGCCAGCACCTACTAGCTGAATAGTTTTAGGGCTACCATACTGGTCAGAGACCTGCGTCGTCCACCCCCCCCCCCCCCCACCACCGAAGGGAAATGCCCTAAAATCCGTACCGGGCCCTACCCAAAAGGTAGTTACCAGTTTCAAGAGCTCTACCCAATTAGAGCTCTTACCCACTGGTAAGGGCCGGAGGTCTAGCTCCCCCTAGTTGCTATGCAGGCAACCACCCGAGAAGAAGCCCTCAGTGATAAAGAATCAAGTGTTTTTTTGTGATAGATCTACTATTTAAGTAAGAGAAAAGTGGGGAATTATTCTCTCACCTGTATGACAGTTGCCGCTTGGGTTGCCTGGTGGGGTGTAATGCCCATATCTATGTACTTCTTTAAAGGAGTTTCAACTTCATCTATTAGTTCATCTACAGTTTTCACAGTCTCTGCAAAAGACATATGTTTTTTTGTAACTTATACTGATTCTGTCGTTAGTAATTTTTTTTTAATTACTCGTACCATAATTTTTTTTTCCAGTTTTTGAAAAGCTAAAAGTACATTCTGTTTTATAAAAAACTAAACATAGTTTGCTGTTCTATAAGAACATCAAATATTTTTTTGTTAAATAAAAACTAAAGACTTTACCTTTAAGTAAAGAATCCACATTTTTTTTCATTTTGTGAAAATTGAAAAATTTTTCTGTTTTTTATAGAACTAAAAATATTTTACTTCATAAAAAAACTAAATATATTTTTATTTTTTTTTTAAATCGTTTAAGATATATTTCTATTTTTATAAAGGATTAAAGATATTTTTATTTTCCAAAACCTGTTTACTTCATCATTTCTGCTCTATTTCCCATTTTTCTTTTATCTTCAATTAAGTTTTTTTAAGTATCTCTAGAACTTAAAACCATAATAATAGAATTTTCTCTATGCATGCCTGTCTAGTTGATTGATGTAAATTCTCAAACTTACAAAAATAATTTGAAGCAATTCATAATATTATTATAATTTTATTGTAAACTTTAGAAATCTTTTTCCATTTTTCTCACAAAAGGACTATAAAGATTCTGTAACTCATTATGTTTCCGATAAATTTTTTGTAATGTCTATTAGATCTTTCAATAGTTTGTTATCCAGGGATGATGTTGAAGTGTGAAGTGTGTTGAATTGTGAAGTGTTCAATAATTTGTTATCCAGGGATGATGTTGAATTGTGAAGTGTGTTAAATTGTGAAGTGTTCAATAGTTTGTTATCCAGGGATGGTGTTGAAGTGTGATAAAGTCGACAGGAAGGAGTTAGAAAAACTCAGCTGTTCAATATTGCTGAACAAATGAATCTCTCTCACTTCAACTTATATTGTATTATTTATGAATTAATACGAATATGATCCCAGAAGACTGAAAAAGAAGAAAACAAAGGTAAGCGTGACGACACTACAATGACATACTCCGATATATCAACCAATCAGCATCATCAGTAGAGGAGATGTGATTCACATGAGAATCAAAATCACACTGAAGAATTTTTACGATGAAAAATCCTGTAAAAGTGCTGCCAACATACGCAGGAATACGAAAGTTGTTTTTTTTTTATCATCTTCATTTGCAAATATACAACTACGCATATTATGCGTAACAGGCATATGTAGTAATAGATTACACAATGACATCGATACACATGAGCAAAGAATGAAATCCACTGGTTCAACTTCTCACTTTGTTTTAATATGAAAGTAATAAAAAATTAAGTAACAAAACATGAAAATTATTATATATAAATAAAAAAGAAATAAAACCGAAATTAGAATAACACAAAATAAGAATAAATTAGGTAATTGAAAATATTAAATAGAACAGATACTGAACTCAAAGTTTAAATAATACAGATGACAAAAAGCACTAAATAATTTAAAAATTAAAAAATAATTATCTTTTGACATTGAGTTCAGGAGATAATCCAGAACCAACATCACTAATGAAAGGTCAATGCGATCAAGGTGCTTATAGTCACATATTAGGTCATGAGTCCTAAGAGAGCATTTTTTTGAAATATATATAATCAATCAAATGTGATAGGTTAAGAGTCATTCGTGATTAACTAGACGATTAATTGACTTTAGATCTGAATATTGGAGGTTTGACATTGACCCTTAGCCTTAAGGCACTAGAAAACAAAACTTCTCAATTCGTTAGTGCAAATTTTTCTCATATAATAAAAAATTAAGTTTAATTAATACTACACTACAAGGTGGGAAAAAAAATCTATGATTGGTAGAACTAAGAGTTACCAAGTAACAAACCAGAGAATGCAGTTACAACTCCAAATTAAAACACCCTGGGATTTTACTTGAAATACAACATTAAAACTTTCAGTATGAGAATGGCGTAGTTTATCAATGCAAGTATAAAGCTCGTCTATCAGAGTGCACTTGGCTACTACAGCTAATGTTAAATATAAGATTAATGCATTATACGTGATGTATGTTGCCAGCTATCGTTTCAAGCCATATCACACTTTAGTTTTTTCACCAGGCATTAACGCTCAATCAGAGTGCACTTGGCTACTACAGCTAATGTTAAATATAAGATTAATGCATTATACGAGATGTATATTGCCAGCTATCGTTTCAAACCATATCACACTTTAGTTTTTTTCACCAGGCATTAACGCTCAATCAGAGTGCACTTGGCTACTACAGCTAATGTTAAATATAAGATTAATGCATTATACGTGATGTATGTTGCCAGCAATCGTTTCAAGCCATATCACACTTTAGTTTTTTTCACCAGGCATTAACGCTCAATCAGAGTGCACTTGGCTACTACAGCTAATGTTAAATATAAGATTAATGCATTATACGTGATGTATGTTGCCAGCTATTGTTTCAAACCATATCACACTTTAGTTTTTTCACTAGGCATTAACGATCAATCATTTTTACAGAAATGAAAAGTAGTTATTTTCAGAAAACACTTATTTATTGCCTAATTTTTGGCTACTTACTAAATAATGTGAATTTAATACAGCGTTTCCCAAAGTGAACGGTACCGCCCCCCTGGGGGCGGTGGTTTAATATTGGGGGGCGGTAACGCAAAAATAGGCGGTTTGGGGGGCGTTAACTAAAAAATAGATGGTTGGTGGCGACAGTGTAGCTAATGTAGCAGCTGGCTGCTACAATACTTACACCGTCGTCCCAAACTGTTGGCGGTAACCATCAAAAACCATACAAGTAATAAAAATTAGAAATAAGAATTTCAAAAGATATGCCGCTCTTTTACCTGAGGATTAAGGGGTCAGCCCCGGACGAAAGTAAAAGAGAGTTTTCGGTCAAAATAAAGGGAATAAAAAGATAAGCTGCTCTTTCACATATGTCCTATGGATTAAGAGGTCAGCCTTGATCGGAAGTAAATGAGTTTTCGGTCGAGATAAGAAGAATAAAATGATCGTTACCTATATAAATAGTAGACCGCAATCTCAATTCTGTAAAGATAGATTGTGGCTGTAGATTGCATGACAGCTAGAGGATGGTTTTTTACTATTTCTTACTGTACTTCTTTCTTTCCCCAAACATCCCTTTCTGGACATTAGTCCTTTCCTGCGCTTTCACCCTTTTAAAATTCCATTCTTATATTCATTAACCTGAATATATTCATTAACCATTATATTCATTAACCTGAATAGGATAGGTTAGTTTTGATAAGCTTTTTGGCATATCTTTCCATTTTTATGGGGTAGGGGGCGCTGGAAGGCTATTCTAGAAGACAAGGGGGCACCAGCCTGAAAAGGTTTGGGAAACCCTGATTTAATAGTATAATTATGGCATTTCATTTCGTGCTACTCTAGACAGGTATTTCTCTCTCAACGAATACTTAATTTGTTCTTACATCTACAGCCCAATCAGCTTGAGCTCATCTTCCATACTATGCTTACCTGACATCAACTCAAACAAATCATCCTTCAACCACCATCTCACCATTCTTTCAATATAAACATCAAAAATCTCCAACACAGTAGAAATTCAAATCTGAAGATGAGTGAAGTATCACATGAGACATGCCGACAAATAATATAGATTGTACTTTACACAGTATTAATGAAAAAACAAGGGAAGGATCCCAAAAACCCGTAAAAACATGCAAAACGCAAATCAAAGCTAAATATCGCGTACTTTTTTCATTTTTTTAAAAAAAAATCCATTTATTTAGTATATATTAAATCCATTTGTATATATATATATATATATATATATATATATATTACATGCTATTATATCTTCTTAACACTAAAATACATTACATGAAGATTACATTCAACCTTTTATTACATTAAATTAAACATTAAGATACAAACTATAAAAGTTTTTAAAAGACTATAAGTTACATGATTTTTTTAAAATTTTGAAATAATTCCCTGTTTTGCACTATCGACTGTTTGCTGGTGACCAGCCAAAACCAGTCGTTATTGTAAAGGTCATAAATAGTTGTCACTCTTGGTCAAGAATTGGTCAACTGAAGAGTATATAGTTCCAAGTTTGTGGTGATACACCATCACAACAGCACCTGTCACTGTCAATGATATGGAACCTATTGAGGTAAGATTTAGTTCCACTATGGCCTGTGAGGGCTTGTGTTATCTTGTGTAAAAGCTCTATGGCACACTTTTTCCTCTCTTTGATTGTAGGAAAGAACGTTAATATGGCGTGCTGTTTAACATATTTATAAATTTTTAAAAGATCTACTGCCAACTTATCTATATAAATATATAACAATATTTCATATAAACACGTGAAATAACAATCAATGATCAAACCAAAATATGAAATGAGATAATTTCACAAAAAAAAACGAAGATATTTCAACCGTAACAAGCGGTCTTCGTCAGAGTCAAAAACCTAACTCAGATCTTGGGCACTCTTCGAGCTTACTTATTGTGGTTTGGACATTACTTATTGTTATATTTATGCACAAATTTTACAATCTGATCAATAGTAGGATAAAAACAATCATCAGAAAATGCAAAAATAAATAAAAAATTTAGATGATAGGATAGTTTTCAAAAGTATCAAAATAATAAGAATTAGTAATTATGTTCATGCATTTTTTTCTTTTCAAATTGTACAATTTTATGCCAGTACAAACAGTTTTTTAATTTTATCCACCTTAAGCACAAGATTTAATTTTTTCAAGCTTTAAATTCACAATATTGAAAGAATCATTAATTATATAATAAACAGTTACAGTCACTAGCCTACGCTGGATTTCAAATATTTTAACAGAGATTTTAGATGGAATCGTAAATTGGATAACTATAGATTCATTGAAGATAGTGGGTCAGCAATATTTAATGGAAGCAGAATGTAATCATTTCTTTGATGGTTACTTGATAAGTTTAAGAAACTCTAGTTAAAAAGAAGTATGACTTTATAATTTAACTGTGAATTAGATTCAGAAGAATATAGTTATTGAAAATATTTGAATATACTTAGGCAAATGCCTTCGTTTATATATTTTAAGAAAGTGAGTTTAAACTTTCAACCATAAGTAGAAAATATATTCCGGAATTATTTCAATTCCGGATATTGAGTTTTTTCTGTAGGGTGGTTCTTTTATTGAATAAACAATCGTTCCTTAAACTTCGCAATCAGTGGGAGATTTTCCCTCCCCTTCTATTTCCCAATAAATATTTATTTGTTAATCCTAATACCTTAAAACATAATTTGATTATGCTAAAATATCATTATTGTTAGAACCGCAAGTTATATTAGTAATATTTATTTAAAAGTACAATTGATTATGTTAATTTAGTTAAATATCTTTTTGTAATTTAATTACTATTCTACATCTTTATTACTCTAATATGAAGTATTATCTGAATTTTGAAGAACAACAGATGGTTGTAAAATATAGTATGAAAGATATCTCATTCGGGAAACAACACGACATCCATAGATAACGCATTAAAAATCGGTTATTCTTCGGTCATTAAAAGTTATCTTTGCTTAATGAAGGCAAAACAAAGCATGATACAGTGGGAACAGAAATGACAGAGTTATTTCACATGGAATAAACGAACATTTTCTTTCTAATTCTGCAGCTATATTTAATACATAGCATAAAAATGCCATATTATAACTGCTCCGGGCGTTGAAAATGCAAATAGTTCTGTGCTATTTTAAAATCACCAATTGAAATTACATCTTGTTGTCCATGTAGAACCACTTATAGTTTCTTTGATACTTAGACCTAAATATTAATCGATATATAACCGCCAACATAGTTACTTTTAAAAACAGTTCTAAACCAGTACTAGCCCTGATGTCAAATTTACATCCCATAGAATAAGTTCTGAACATTCCAAAGTCACTTACCCCATTCAGAAGGTGGTAATTTAAACTACCACAACCCGCAGATATTTAACGCAGTTCTAGGCAGCAAAAATTATTTGAAAGATCTCGAAGTAGTCAAAATACTGCAGTTGAGGCATTAAATATTTTTCTATCAAAATACAGACTGTCTCTCAAAAGTCCATATGAAGTTTTAAAATGTTATTAAAAATTACACAAGAAACTAAGTGTGTTCATATGTTTATCATCACTAAAGTAGTCACTATTGCAGATCATCAATCTATTGCTGCATCAATATTGCAGATTCACCGGCTGTTTTTGCTATCACGTTTCAAGGCTATACGCTAACTGAACCAAAGTTTTCAAAGAGTAATGGGCCTTTTTTTGTAATGATTGAGAAGTGATTTACACGATTCTAAAAGGGCACCATAATCTTCCATCTGAATTTATTGAATAACCTGAATTCGTATGGATAGAGCTTTATCATTCCCCAATTATCCGCTGACTCAAGTTTTTATTGACTCTGATTTCTAATGAAGCTCTTAAAAGAGACTCTCCTTGCATTTGGGTAAACGCATGCACTAAAATTTCAGGTTTTTAACAGTGGTGGCAGTAGCAGGTCATCCGTTGCAGAGTTTATGAAGAACAGATCCTGTTTTGAGAAACTGATCACGTAATTTCTAAACTAATTAAGTATATGGTATTTTGATATATTTATTATTTGTGATTACAGTATTCACTATCATATATATATATATATATATATATATATATGATCTAATCAAGAGATAATATTTTTGTCACCTATGGTAACTGAGCAAAAACCCTCCTACGTAAGTTAGAGGATGGTAACATTTTCATTAGACAGATTTTTGTACCTTCTATTTTCTTGTATTTTCATTTGTTCTTATAAGAAGTTAACATTTATTGATTTTATTAGTTTTCAATAATAACTGAATCTGATTATTAATAAAATAAAAAAACTAACACTATATCTATTATTTTGACTGTAATAATAAGGTATAGCTCATGGCTCTTTTATCATTTGTTACAATCTCATTCCCTGTTTTTATCTTTTTAAGATAGTCTTTTTAAAAAAGTGCGAAATAGACAGTATGTAAATATATATATATATATATATATAAAGATTTCACATAAACACGTGAAATAACAATCAATGATGAAACCACAATATGAAATAGGAAAACAAGACTATGATCTTTCAACCGTAACAAGTGGTCTTCGTCATAGTCAAAAACCCGACAGAGTTGGGTATTGACTCTGACGAAGACTGCTTGTTACGATTGAAAGATCTTAGTCTTTTTTTTCCTTTTCATTTTGTGGTTTGATCATATATATCAGAGAATACACATGCATATAACAGAATCTTAGAAATTAAAAGTCAATTAAAAACATACCTGAATTTATAAAATATTAATTTGATTAAAATAATATTTTTTTTAATGTATAATTAAAAGATCAGAACCTATATTGCTTTCCTTACTCTTTAAACTTACTGTTGTCATAATTCACCCCCTGACAACTTAAAATTCACCCCTGGGGGGTGAATTTCACTCCCATTGAAGACCCTGTTCTACACCACATATCGTATACTAAAACATGTTACTAGAATAAAAATCATATAAACAAAATAATATTATTACAAACTATTCTAATATAATCACTAACTAATTTATTTATGAAAATATTTAAATGTCTTTAGAGATATATGTTTAAATCTAATTTTGAAGTAAGAACTGAAGCTGTATGTATGAGACAGAATATAGAGTGTAAATAAATGTTTGTTTTGTATTATAATGTTAGCAAAAGAGATGAAGTTGGGTAATGTATGACAAACAAAGTATATTAGAGAAGAAAGGGAGTAGAGGCCGGAAGAAGAGAGGCCAAGCTCCTTGAGGCCAACAAAGCCTTCCATGCAGTCCTCAGACAAACACACGCTCTTGTCAATATTAACTTCATTTGTCTCTTTACCCATTAGGCTTCATAAACAATACTCAAATCGAGTCCTGTCAACCTATTGGTTCAGTGCTGTTCAACATCTCCATATAATTCTCAAGATTATGTAACATGTTGCAATAGGTCATGTACTCAGCCAATTTCTCTCATAAAGAAATCCAAAGTTAATTTATTATATTAATATATTAATAACATACTTATATAATTCTATGCTACTATGATATTATCAAAGTTTTTTTCCATTGCAATAACTATTAGATTTAATAATAGGTTGATTAATAACACCAATACTGTTAACTTTATATTATTACTTCAATAGAATAATCATGCCTAATATATATACATATTTGGTTAAATATAAAACCACTTTTAATCTTGCAGTATTGTAATTACTTTTTTTAACTTTCTTACCGTTTTACGGAAGTCCAGTAGAAAATTATAAAATAATGCAAAATTTTCGATGATGATTGATGATGATGATGATGATGATGATGATGATGATGATGATGATGATGATGATGATGATGATGAACATTTTGGTGATTATGATATCATCATGAAAAGAAACAATAAGTCCCCATACAAAAGATTCATCAAATATTGAAGCATTTCGAACACTTAGTATCCATCCTCAAGTTGCATCTACCTTATTAAGGTAAAATTGAGTGCCCTATGTATCCTTGAACACTCAACATAACCTTACGATGTAACCTGACGATGAACACTAAATGTTTGAATCGCGATCACGTTAGATACTAATGTATAGAGACTTAATGTTTCTTTCCTTTAATTCAATCATAAGTAAATGCCTCACACTAAATGATTGCTTAGCTCGTGATAGTTTTATAGACTTTTCATTCATTCCATTTATTTTTTACACTCTATAATTGACCTTTACTGTGTAATATTTTTACCATATCCAGTCTAAAATGTTCTAAGACCTATGAACTCAATGAATATTTTTGCTCAAAAATGTCTGATTCCTGGAACCAATGTAACAACTCACCCATTAAAAACTCTGTTATACACCATATATCGTATACTAAAACATGTTACTAGAATATAATCATATAAATAAAATGATAATATTACAAACTATTCTAATATTATCACTAATTGATTTATTTATGAAAATATTTCAATGTTTTTAGAGATATATGTGTTTAAATCAAATTTTGAAGCAAGAGCTGGAGATATTGTGATCAAAGCTGAATGTTTGAGACAGAATATAGAGTGTAAATAAATGTTTGTGTAACGGCAACAGTTGTAGTATATCAACGTTTATACTGTTGTTAGAAAAACACAAAAAAGTTACAGGTGCCACTAAATACTATGCCACTAATGTATACAAAACGAAACTATTCAGGAAAGTACTTACAAACATTCATATAATTGATATGTACAATGAAAAAAAGATGTTATGATTTTTGTAATCTCTGCATTTCAGATTTCAATTTTTAAATCATCAGATTTAAAATTTGAAATTGAAGTTACTCGTACACTATGAGACTACACTAAGCATGACAATAATGGAAATATAAACTCAATATTAACAAACCTGCTAGATTGCGTCTGCCCATCCAGCGCTCTTTATCATTTATATTTTTGAGAAAAAATATTCATACAGTTTATAGGTTTTAAAACTATTAGCCAGAAATAGTAAAATTGTCGTGGAAACATGTCATAATGTTATGAATATAAAGCATAAGGTTAAGATGTAACTGAAATCGAATGAACCAAGAATTTAATAAAATTGATTTTCAGTCACCTAGTAGACTTATGCAAAATGGTAAGAAAGTTACAAAAAGTTAATAGATATTTAATATTAAACAAATAATATACCGTCTTACCTCGTACACTGCTGCCGTAGCTCTTGGACCGGTTTCACGGTCCACCGGTTTCACGGTTTCAACAAGAACTGTTCTTGTTGAAGATGGGTGACACCCGAAACCGGTCCAAGAGCTACGGCAGCAGTGTACGAGGTAAGACGGTAAATTATTTGTTTAATATTAATAAAACTAGACTCTGTGGTAATGACGAAATGCATGAAATATATATTTACTTCGAATATATATATTTGTCACAACCTATGGTTGATCATTCCTGAACCAATCTATTAACTCAAAAAACTTGTAAGTAAATTACGAATAAAGGTCAAATCATTTACGCAAAATACAAATAATAATAATAATAATAATACTGATAATCTAGCTTATCAGTTACCGAATAAATCCCTCATACTACGCACAATTTATACTAGCCCTATAGTCCCAGACTAATCTTGAAACTTTTTATTAATTTAATTTTTTACTTATATATTATTATTATATAAATAATGTAGTTATTTTTGTATACCTGCTGCTTTCTGCCTGACCGATAACAATGTTACAAGATAATCTTCTATGAATTGGTAGATATTTCTTGGTCGACTTCGTAACACCTGAAAAACCAAAGCACCCTCCGATGAATTTTAAATAATGGTTTAGTACAATGCTATTTAGTAAGAAAACACTTTCAATTAATATAGAAAGACATGCTTTTTTGTTTAATAAATTTATTGATCTAGAGTCATAAAAAATATTTGGTATTAACCATACAAAATCTGAACAAATTCTAAAGAATGAAATTTAAGATTCAGAGTCGTAACTCTGTATCTATTGTTGATGACCTTGCTATTTAAGCCGCTGAAGAGTTTCAATTTAAAATTGCACTATATGAAATAAGTGTTAGTTTATTATGTATAATTAATTAATATGTGAGTTTTATATGTTAAATTTTAAAAATATATAGGTTTAAGTATTGAAAGTTGACTTCATAATGAAATCTGATTTTAGAGGGTAATAAATCTCAATGCGATGGAAGAACCAATAAAGACTGTTTTATGAGTACGTTGGACCACGCAAGCACACAATACGAAAGGTTAACGGGCACAGATATTGACCGGGCACGGAGCCCTCACTGTGTTCCGTTTAATGTGTCACCACCAAATAAGCTCTGGGCATAAACATACCCCACTGTAAGAGTTTACAACCAAATGCACTTTGTGTCACAAAACAAAATTCAACTTTACTACTGAATCCACTAAGTCTATTTTTTTACCACGTTAATTAACAATAACTGTTTTTTATTTAAATCAGCCTTAAAACATTTTACAAGATTTTCGATATTATAACCCTTAAAACTATAATTTTACTGAATCACCATGTATAATTAGACATAAAAAAAACAGAAAAGTAAAATAAACTTTAAATAAAATTTAGTCATAATAACTTCTCAAATTTATTTTAAAGGACTGGCCCAATCACTACACAGCAATCACTCAAGGAGTAATTTTCAGTTTTAAATCATCCTTTGTTGCATTATTAAAAGTAATTCACATATTATGATAGTTTTTATATTATTTATCTTGCTTTTATAGATATACTACACTACCCATGATCCTTTGTGTCACTCAGAAATTATAACAATAGGTCTTAAAATTAATTCACTGAAGTGAATTATTATGATTGATAGGGATAATTTTAATTGTTGTTTCTTGTTATTAAGGCTCGGAAACAGATTCTTATATGACCCAAGCTTTTGATATAACATTCTTAACATGATTTAAGACATATACAGTGTATGTATATTTAGGAATATAAGAATATTTTAAAGAAAAAAGAAAATTATTTTATGACATAGTTAAATAAAATATCAATTCAAGTTATATACACAATCAAATATATTTAAAACAAACAAAATTTGTAAATTGAAATATTCAATTTATTTACCTAACATAAAATAACATTAATGTAAGGAATGTGTCTTTATATTATTACCTTAGAACATTCGTATTTTATCTGACAGTTGTGTTCGAGTTTGTTTCTAAAAGTATTCATTTTTAACCTCTCATGTAGTAGCTTATTATATATTTGTTACATTTATTTATAATACAAGTTCACTACTGTCATCGGCGAGCACGCAAGCAACTGGCTACCCTGGATCCATGCCATTACTTTATTACCAGTATTTATATTTTGCAAATTTAAATTTTTCTTTTTATCACATTTTTATGTAATATATTTTCATCGGCGAGAATGCAAGCCACTGGCTACCCTGTATCCATGCTTTTACTTCATTACCATTGTTTATATTATTCAAATTTTAAATTCAAAATTTTTTTTTGTTACATTTATGTATAATATATTTGTGCCACTTTCATCGGCGAGCACACAAGCCAGTGGGCTACCCTGGCTCTATACCATTAGTTTATTACCAGGTAAGGTAGTTTATTACCGCAAGTATTAGTTTATTACTTTCGGCGAGCACGCAAGACACTTGCTACCCTAGCTCCAATTTTGGGAATATAGTGATAATTTTCTTTCATTTAACATTATTTGGTTAATAAATAATATATGTTTATATTACGCATATATTAAATTAAAAAAAAATTGTTTGTTACATTTCCATATAATACATTTGCTCTAGTGTCATCGGCGAGCACGCAAGACACTTGCTACCCTAGCTCCAATTTTGGGAATATAGTGATAATTTTCTTTCATTTTACATTATTTGGTTAATAAATAATATATGTTTAATTTCAGGTCTCTATCTCCACCGAAAATGAGTGAATAAACAAACAAACAAACAAACTCACGAACTTTTTATATACAGATTACAACTTTGTTATATAAATCAGGCTCATTATTACTGGTCCAGTTAGCGCCATAATAATGTCCTAAAAGTATATTAAGTCTGATCAAGGTAAATATAAAATAGAAAGAATAAACCGCAATACAGTACAGTCTATCTTCCAGACTCATTAATAGTTAAACAGTTCAGATTTTATCTAGATTGTTACATTGATTATTTTCCCTTCTGAAATAAAATATCTAACACTGTACTCAACTTATTATCCATAAGTCAAGTTATTTCTTAAACTGGTATGCACTTATGTATTTGTAATATGCCTGTTATCGTACTCATAACAGTATCGATGCATAAAAGAACATTTTTTTTAAACTCTTGTTATAACACTGCCTTATTATCTTCAATTAATTACTTTTTTTCCCTATACTTTAATTATCCATATTTTAGAATGATCTACCCGTTTAAGAATGTATTTCCCCGTAACTAAATTTTCTAATCCTAATGACCAGTTAAACAAACAAAATTAAGAAATATCACCATAAAATTAAATTGTTTGTTTATTCTAATTAAGGATAGACTCTGTTTCCTGACATATATATATATATATATATATATATATTTGTGTACAATGGCAGCAGGTCTCCCCTTAAGCATATGTTATTAAAATAAGCAGCAGCTTCTGCATTGGCCAATTTCTTGTTGACACTCTCTAGTTTTCATTCCATTGCAACTTCAGTGCATCAACTATAATTAATTTATCTTAACCTGATGATGGCAAATGACAGCCGAAAGCTCGTACGTATTGTTCATTTAGTTTGTTATTTTAGTTATTAAAACGGTATTTAAAAAAGTGGTTTATTCAAGTGTTTTCGTGTTTGACCTAAAGTTTATTGTGTGTGTTAATGTCTTTCGCTAACCTTCTTTGGAAGCTACCAGAGTCTCACCGTAAAGTGATAAGAAAACTAGAGAGTGTCAACAAGAAATTGGTCAATGCAGAAGCTGCTGCTTATTTTAATAATATATATATATATAAATCGATAAAAAGATTTCACATAAACACGTGAAACAACAATCAATGATTAAACCACAATAAGAATGGGAAAACAAGACTAAGATCAGTTGGGTTTTTGACTCTGACGAAGACCGCTTGTTACGGTTGATAGATCTTAGTCTTGTTTTCCCATTCTTATTGTGGTTTAATCATATATATATATATATATATATATATTATATATATATATATATATATATATATATCGATTCTAGAGGTTGTGGAAAAAAAAGCATCAAATAACAAAAAGCATCAAAAGCATTTTTAGACAATGAAATGCACACATTATGATGAATTTTAATTAAAATTTTCAAATTAATTAATAAATTAAAGAATTAAATGTTTTTTAACCTTACATACGATACACTTGTTATAAACAGGTGAATTTAGAAATTGAAGGTTGATTCAAACGATTGTAAAGACTATCAACGACATACGAGTATTAGTGTCAAAATATAGGTGCATACAAAATATTTTGCATAGTAGCTATTGTTAATAAGCTTTATAAAGTAAAATCAGGTTCAGTTAAGAATGATAACGGTGCAGTTAAACAGATTACTACCTTCTTATTACAGTAAGCCAGTTTTATAGGTTCTGTTATCATTTCTATTTTAATTTAGGGGATAACTTCAATAAAACTGGATTCTTCTTATTAATCATGTAATAAAAATGAGGTAAATTATAAAGGTTCAAGCTTCTACATAAAAATAAGTTGAAAACTTATTAAACAAAATGGCCTAATTGAAGTATTATTAATTTTCTTCTAATGATTTCCACGTTACAGAAAAAAATTCTCAAAACCACAATGAAGCAATATCATAATATTTATATATAATATATAATATATAATATATAATATATATATATAATGATTTCACCTAAATATGTTAAATAACAATCAACGATCAAACGACAATATGAAAATGGGAAAACAAGACAAAGATTTTGGGTTTTTGACTCTGACGAAGACTGCTTGTTACGGTTGAAAGATCTTAGTCTTGTTTTCCTATTTTCATATTGTGGTTTGATCATTGATTATATATATAAAGATTTCACATAAACACGTGAAGTAACAATCAATGATCAAACCACAAAATGAAATGGGAAAACAAGACTAAGATCTTTCAACCGTAACAAGCGGTCTTCGTCAGAGTCAAAAACCCAACTGAAACACTAGATGCAGAAAACATTACACACACACACACACACACACACACACACACACACACACACAAACAATAAATTTTCAAATAAACTATTAACTATATTCCTTACATCATTACAATCTATTATATCAAATTTGCTCAAAATTCAGCGCATTTTTGATACACTGCAGTACAGAAAGGGAAAAAAATACATTGTATTACCTTAAACTATAAAACCTGTCAAATGAATTATTATTTATTCATACATGTGAACTAGTTAAGAGTTATTATTTCATATAATAATTATGATATAAAAGTTCTGTAGCGTTTCACACCAGATTTTTAAAACTGGGATTTAAATTAATATCCAATTATTAATTGAAATAACTAATATTTTATGATATATTGTAAATACTTGGTTACCTATTTATAGGATTTAAATTAAAATGTTATGAAAGGTACTATGACATTTCCATCAAACGAAAGAAATACAAATTAAATATATTATTGACTATCTAAATTATAATTAACTTTTGATACTCTATCATATGACATCTAATTTTTTTGTTACATTTATTAATTTTATTATTAATATCTTTTAATGGTTAGAAAATCTAATTTATTAACATGCTTGTTCATAAGTCTGAATAACTTATTATTTTGTTTTTATGTCTAGAAATATCATTTGCTAAACCATATCATTAATGCTAAACTAAACCGTTTCATTTCACAAGTGATTCAGACGCTCAATAAGGCAATTACAATTATATGTTTATTATTGTCAAAAATTTAGTATCAACGTGAAATAAATCAATCTATTAATTGATTATTTGTTTCTGATTATGGGTGAACTTACAGATAGTAAGTTGATAATAGACTATTCCAATTGTTTTTTTTAGTTTTGTCGATTCCTGTTTTTAAGGGTTACCGTTGTATTTATTTTATTTCAATATGTTCTAAGTTTTTTGAGCTCTGTGTCCTGTGTTAACCTATACGCGTGCCTGAGCCTCCCGGCCATACCACATTCAGCTCTGTATCCGGATAAACAGTACAGGATAACTAAGACGTTTAAATAATAGTTTAAATAAACTATTAACTTTGTATCATTACATACAATATATTATATCTGATTTGCTCGAAATTCAGCGCATTCTTGATACACTGAAGTACAGAAATGACAAAAAAGAGATTGTATTACCTTAAACTATAAAACCTATTACCTTAGAAATTATACGTAATGCACATAGTAGAGTCCTATGTAACCTAAACTAAAATTTAACTTTACACAGCCCTCTATGAATTATAAACAAGTTTCTTTTCCAACGTGAAGAAAGCACGTTAAAACTTAAACTGAGCCATTTCTTTGTAAATGATAGGAGTTTACCTTGTAATTCCAAGATAATATTTAATTCTATTCAAGATTTAAAGATGTGTTTAAGAAGTTATATCCAAATAATTGTTTCAACTTGGCTTACCTCTCTAGCAATGTCTGCCATCAACTCAGAAAGTCCCTCTGGAAGACTGTACAGATTTTTATCAGCTTGTATGCACACTTCCCTAGATGCAGACATCTTGTGGGCAGTTTTAATACTGGCTAATTGCAAGTGTTTTAACCATAAACAAATTCAGTGTTTCCATTATATGTAATAATCAATATTCAGAATAATCCAAAAGAATGCATGTCAATAATTTCCTTTATTCATATTGAATAAATACAAAGAATATAATCACCTAGAATCGAAATGGATTCAGTTATCCGAGGAGCTTGTTTTTGGTATACTACACAACACGGGTATTTGATAAAGTTTGGTGTTAAGACCACTCACTGTACTAAGGAATCTCTTACAGGAGAAAATTTTTTGCGTTAATTTAGCTCAGGGCTTCACAAACACTGTGCCAAGGAAGATACTCAGATGCACCTGAAGGAAAAAGATAATATTTGAATATTAAACAATTTTGATAGAATTTCATAGCTTGTTTGCTATCTCAAACATGCTGTTGTCATATTAAATGAAAGTCTTTTTCAGTTGGCATGTTAAACTATGTTATATGAAATCATTGATAGTCATATTAAAATTTCTTCTACATCATATATCTGTGAACAATGTTTTTTTATGTTAGATACCATTAAATTTAGAAGTAGATCAACTATGAAAGATGTTGATGAAGAGTTAAGAATAGATGTAGTACATGTAAAATTTAACAATAATAAAAAAAATTGTCAAGTCTCATCACGCACATGTTTTTCATTAGGTGCAAAATATAATACCAATAATAAAGAGTTGTTTTAATGTAATTTAAATTTGTTCTTGTTGTTGTCATTAAATACTAATATTACCATTATAAATGATGTCATTTTCATCACATAGACCATAAACACCAAAACACCTAACAGTCAAAACAATCTAAAAGGGAATATGAAAACCAAAACAATGCAACAAAATTTGACTATACAAAGGTAAAATAATATTATTTATAAGTAAGAAATTTGTGCAAGATGCAAAAGCAACTGTATCTTCTACTCAAGAGCAATGAATTAGCAATAATTTAACACTACTTAAGTTTCATTGCTATTTTTTCCCATATTGAAGTGCTCTAGAAATTTTTTTTAATTCATGATTGCGTCCTATGGTAAAAAAGATTGATAAGACCTGCCTTAGATAATGAAACTGTTACATGCCTTACTCAGTTTAATCTTTCAACTACAGTGATTCAATGGAGTGTGGGTATCTCTGATAGTTCGAAACCAGTGGTCATCAACCTTTGTTATCATAAGAGCCATTTTGTAATCACACCGATGTATGAATGGTTTAGGTTTTCGCAATCTTGCTGAGTAAATGTACAAGTACAAGTACAAATAAATAAAAGTTGTGTCATTTAATGGTGAGCCCATGATCTGGTTATTGTTTTTGGTAAATCGGTTAATTCTATATAGATAGTCTTTAAAACAAATGACTAAGCCTACTTTTATATCTATACTAGAAGACCCCTTGACCCCTTGTGTCACTCAGTATTCAGAAATTATAGCAACAGTTAATAAGATAACTTCACTAAACGTGATTAAGAGGAAAACCTGTTTCTTGTTTCTTGTTATTAAGCTATGAAAACACACATTCTTTTGTAGCCCAAGCTTTTGATACAGTATTCTTAACATGATTCAAGATGTATACATAGAATGCATTTTTAATAAAACAAAAAATTATACAAAAATGAAAATTTTTGTACTTATTCGACGAAATTAAGTAAATTTACCTTGTTTGGTGAATGAATAAAGTTGTTTCCCAGTTCTCTTCTTCTTATATATTTCGCTAGATATATGAATCAACGTCTTAACTAGGGTAATAAATTCAGCAACGGGCGTAAAGACTCTCTACCAAAACAGTTGGTCTTCATTGGAGACACACTTCATCTGTATCACAAATTGTACTCTGACGATGACAGCTGTTGCAGTTGAAAATGTTCATCACATTTCTCAAATATTTACAGTATTTTTATATGCTAATTTTTCTTTCAATCGTTTACTGTGAAATCTAGCTGTATAATATTGTGTATAGGTTAGGTTGCAGTGGCAGTCCCACAAGGGAACACGCTTAGGCCAAGCATTGTGAGCCCTTTGTGATACCACACAATGAATTTTGATTCTACAGTGGGAGTCCTAAATTTTTCCCTAACTCAAGTGTATTTAGAGTAGGGATTTTTAACGAGTACCTGACATCGTACAGGCTCGGGACCGATAGTTTAACATCCTTTCTCCAAGGGACGACGTGCTCAGATTTATTCACCTCCCACGTGAAAAAATCAAGGGCCAGGTGGGGATCAAACCCCGGTCCTATCAGTTGAGAGGTGAACACGTTAACTACTGAGCTAACCTGGCCTCCTTAATATTTTATATATATTATATTATAACAAGAGACACACCAAAACTTTGAGTCTGACTAGAACTGCAACTGTGACTCGTTACAGTAACACTAGAATAACTCCCAAACTCAATCTAAACGTTAGACTTCTTTTCCACATTACGAACTATCAGTCCAATTAATGAACGGTGCAACATGTAACACAAACAATCCTCGATACACTATCATTAAAATGACATTATTATAACTGAATTGCGACTATTGTCTTGATATATTAGTATACAGTTAGAGTCATTTGCCTCTATTTACTTAAAATCACGATATTTTAACTTCGATTATGTCCACATAACGTACTTAAGTATTATCAACAGCCTTTTGAAATTTTATTAAGAGTTGTTTTTACAAATATCTAATATCAAACAGAAATCGAAACATTTTCTTTATTTATAGTTCTCAAGACATTTGAACCAGAAATTAATGGCTAGGCCTGGGAAGAAAATAGTAACTAGGGTAGGGCGGTCGGATAATAGCAATGGCCACCATTGGGCATTGACAAGTTGTCAACAATGGCCGCCTGGTAGTAATGGTCGACAGACATCATTGGCTAGTTGTCAACAATGGCCGGCTGGTAGTAATGGTCGACAGACATCATTGGCTAGTTGTCAACAATGGCCGGCTGGTAGTAATGGTCGACAGCCATCATTGGCTAGTTGTCAACATTGGCCGGCTGGTAGTAATGGTCGACAGACATCATTGGCTAGTTGTCAACAATGGCCGGCTAGTAGTAATAGTCGACAGACATCATTGGCTAGTTGTCAACAATGGCCGGCCGGTAGTAATAGTCGACAGACATCATTGGCTAGTTGTCAACAATGGCCGATCAGCAAGGATGGCCGGCAGGTACCAATGTCCGTGTGTCAGCAAACACCCATCACCTGTCAACAAATAATTCTGTTCCTTCCCTGTCATACAAGCTTATAAAGTTTTTTTCCTCACAACAATAACCCGATTCAGAAGGAGTTTACTTATCTTCACAAAATCACACAGACTAAGACGTAAAAGTAACAATAAAAATCTTCTAAAATAATAGTAATAAAATAGTACTATTGCAGGACTAACATTAAGTACTATAACACATAAACATTAATTAAATAATTCATAATATACCCATAAATGACAAAACTAATATATAAACGAAAACAGTCTCAAGAGATTTATACATGAATGTGTTTATAAATATATAGAAAAATAGTATGTGGATTTCTCTTTGTAAAATAATTTGTAATGTAATACTTAGTTTCTCTGTTTCAAAATTTATACTTCTGCCTATGAAAAAGGTTTTAAATAAAGACGAAACGTGGGAATGAGAGTTTAATTTGAACCTGAAGGACTGACCGAGTCCCGATAAACTATAGTTTTGTATATATATATAAATGAAAAAAGACAACATATAGAGGAAGCGAGAAAACTTACTGGATCGATATTTCGAACTGAAGTTCGTCGTCAGGGAGAGAGTAGAAGGGAAGAAGAAGAGGTACGTGCGTTCACTTGTACCGGCAGAGAGTGACTCCTTCCCTTCCCTAAGGAGAATTTCGTTGTTCTATCAAAACTATATAACAAGCTTACTACACAGTTAACAGTCAACATTTTTCAACTTTTTCATGGAGCCATCTTTAGGACGAGAATGATTCTCAATAGCTTTTATAAGCAAAGTAGAGTTAATTAGAGGGATTAAGGTTATTTGTTCAAAGCTGTGGGGGGGGGGGGGACCTAAGGGGTTGCTGTTATTACCTGGGCCGGGTCTATTTGGCCTTGTGCTCCAAATAGTTTTCGGCTCCCAGGGCTATTTTCTAACTGAATATTGAAATGGAGTTTCATTTTTTGCATACATACAGGTTCAATAATTATAAGTCAGTGTTGATCTCTTTCTTTTTTTAATTATTTTAGTACCTGCCACAATAATGTCCTTTGTCAATTTGGTCTTGTTAATTTGCTCCATGTGTTGACAAGGGACATTCTTGTAGCAGGTACTAAAATAATTAAAAAAAGAGAGATCAACACAGACCTTAAATTATTGAAGCTGTATGTATGCAAAAAATGAAACCCCATTTCAATATTCAGTTAGAAAATAGCCCTGGGAGCCGAAAACTATATTAGACCCGGCCCAGGTAATAACAGCGACCCCTAGGTCATTCACCCCCCAGCTTTGAATAAACAAACTTAATCCCTCTAGATGACTCTAATTTGCTTATATAAAATGAAAAAGCAATTGAGAATAATTCTCGTCCTGAATATGACACGATAAGGAGGGTGTGTTTGTCATATCGACGAACTTAGGGAACAATTCGTCCAGCGGGGCTACTCTCCCAGGTTTGTTGATAAACGCTTAATACCTGCCACCAATCAATATCTTCCTAGGACTGCCGCTGAACCCAACAGTTCTCCCTTCCTCGTAACTACTTTCTTTCCTGGGGTCCATAGGATCGGGAATATCATCAAGGACATTTTCCTCTCCTGTCCTCTTCCCCCTCCACCTCCTCCGTCTTCCGAAAATCCCCTCGCCTGTCCTTCAGAAAGCCTCCCAATTTAGGAAACCTGTTTTCCCACAGATCCCTTGAAACTCCTGGGATTGGGGTGGTGCGTGGTGGTATGGAGAAATGCGGCCGTCGCCTCTGCCTTACCTGTCCTTTAGTTAACCCTTCACCTTTCTTCTCCTCACCAACCAACTCTTTCCGCGTCCCACCTAACACCTCCTGCTCATCCAGGAATTGCGTCTACCGACTGAACTGTAGACAATGTGGAGCATTCTACATTCGTATGACTTCTACCAAGCTCAATGTGCGTTTGAACAACCATAGAGCTTCGGTCGGTCAGCGCAAACAGCTTCCTGTAGCTATCCATGCCAACAGCCATAACCTTTCTTTTAATGACTGCTTTACTGTTCAAATCATTACGCTAGTGACCACTGATGACCGTAGTTTGACATTAAGAGCGTCTGAGGAGGCCCACATATGGTTATTGGGGGCCCGTTCAGATCCCGGTTTAAATCAGAAGCGTTAACTTTTATTTGTTTTTCCTTTTATTTTTAACTTATATATTCATATTCATATATATATTTTTTTTATTTTATTATTTTTTCCCCTTTTTTTATTATATATATATTTTTTATTTTTATCTTTTTTTTTATTATTTCTTTTTTTATAATTTTTAATTTATAATTTTTAATTTTATAATTTTATTCATTGTTTTTGCTTTCTCCGTTCTCCGACGTTTAGTGCCTAGCTCCTTTTTTACGCTAGTGCTGCTCTCTTCGGTTGACTCTTTATTTCTTCATTCGCGCTCCGTTCTTCGACGTGGGGAGATCTCTCCCACTTCGTCCTCTCTTCTAGTCTACTCTCCTGATGACGAACAACAGTTCAAAATATTGAATTCTGTAAGTTTTCTTTGTATTCTCTTTTCTGTGTCGTGCTTTGTGTAATTTAAAGTTATATATATATATATATGTATATTCTTTATATATATATATAATATATATATATATATATATATATATATATATTGTTAAATAACGCCCCATATTTGACTTGTATCTGCACAATTAAAACGTCTCGTTTTAATGAAGAGACGAGGAAGGAATTCCGGAAACTGGAGAAATTGTGTAAGAAGCAGATACAAGCCAAATATGGGGCGTTATTTAACAAAATATGTTTAAACGAAGGACTGCTTCCAACTTTTACAAATATATATATACAATATATATAATATATATATATATATATATTATATATATATATATGTTTTAATCTATATAATTACTGTATTTAAAATAAAATTCTAATTAAATAATATAAGAGATCAGGTGATATTAATTTGTGTTGTTCAAACGGCGAGTTCTGTCCTGTATTCATGGAAGTCAGAATTAATTTGATTCGGTATGATTTTGATTTGATTTGGTATGGAACTACCAGTGAACAACGGTATATTAACTGATACCATATCTGGTCAGTTCACAGTTCAACTTGAATTTTGAATAATGAGGCATTTTTTTAGTTAATGTAATTTTAGAGTAATGCTTATAAAGAGTAGAATGATTTGCAGGTAGCCTGCCGCCGACTGCACTGCCATGCATACTCCCTTCCTCCCACTACTACCTAAGTCAACAAGATTGTTGAGTATTTCAATTGAAATGCTTCCCAAACTACAGACGAACAAATGGTGTTGAAAACTGCCTTAACAGATATCATGACTATGACAAAATCTAATATTACCCACGACTCAGTATCTTACATAATGTACAACCCACGTGGTGACCAGAAAGGGAAGGCTGAACTTGTTCACTTTCTGGGCACTCTCCCATCCAATCTAGTGCTAATCTCCAAGGTGTTCCTAAAATCCAACATTCGTTTTCCATCACGGAGTACAAAGTGAAAGGAATGACAGATCTACTTTGGGTGGGAACACGACAGTACTAATTCGTCATAACATAACTTATGCCGGAATTATAACCTATTGGGCTCCACTAGTAAAGGATGAAACAAGAATCATTGTTGGGTTTTGGTACTGGTGACCTTGTAACGGGGACTGTAGAGTGGGGGTATATGCCCCAATACTTTGTGAGTCTAGTCTGCGACAGACCTGTTTTGATTCACCGGTGTTCCCAAGCCTTCCGGCTACCACACCGCGCATCATTGAACTCAATATTCTCATCATCCTTAACTTCTTCATCCTCACTTTTGTACTCTGCGACAGACCATACACTGGAGTGTTTCGTTGTGTTACATTATATTCTCTACACAAACATTTATTTGGTCCTCCGGACCGGACATTTATTTGGTCCTCCAAACCGCGATGAATCAGTGACCGCGATATCGACATATCTGCCGGTTTACTTTGGTTTCATTTAGATATTAGACGAAAGGGACACCGAGTGTACCACACCACTAATACAGTCTGGACTTCCAGTAACAAGACACCGAGTGTATCACCACTTCATAGCGGCCGAACCTTTGGATCCTATTTCACAGTCGTGAGACTGCACAGCGTATCACCTTTTATCTCCTTTAATTCCCTGTCATTTCATAAAACTAACCCTGCCTTCCTTTCTTTTTTATTATTTACTAAAACCTTCCTTTAATCACATTTACAAATTTTATCTTGTCACTCCGCTCTTAACTAATCACTTTCCCCAAAGCTCTTTCAATCAATTCAATAAATGCTCTTTATTAACTATTCTATGATTGGATTCGTTTTTACTTGCTCATAATTATTTTATTATTGTTTTTATATCTTATATAGTGTTTGTACGAGTATATATTCAATTTAGGATTAAATTGAGGATTTGTTTGAATTTTAACAATAGTTCACGATGGTTGGTGGCAAGACGGAACAAAAAATTCTTATTCGAAAGAGGGAGTTAATGAAAGATAAGCTAACGCGTTTAGAGTCATTCTTAAATTCACTCGACACGGATGAAGGTGTCCTGAGTTAAAGGTACGATTATCTAAAATTATTCCCTTGTGGGATGAATTTGACGAAATACAAACATCCAAAATTATTGACGGTGATGCTGCACTCGAGAGAGCAGGAAAAACTATAAGGAGCGAAATGAATTTGAAACTTTTTATTCGAAGACAGTTTCTGCTATTGAAAATACATCAAGGTCAACGATACTCCAGATAATACTAAAGATAATATTAAACAAGATTCTCGAAAGGGTGACGACAGTCTTTCTAGGGTCAGTTTGCCTCTTATTCATATACCCGAGTTTGATGGTGATTATGAAAAAGGCTCACTTCCGTGATACTTACATAGCTCTAATTCACGATAATAACAGCCTGTCCCCAATACAAAAATTTCATTATTTAAGATCTTCCCTCAAGAAGGACGCGTGGAATGCTATTGCTAATATAGAAACTTCTTCCGCAAATTATGAGGTCGCATGGAGCATACTCACCGATCGTTTTGAGAACATCAAGCTCATTACGAATAAGCATATTAAATCCCTTTTGGACTTGCCTCGTGTAGAAAGGGAGAGCCGACTGCCCTACGCTCTTTACACGACGGTCTCATAAATCACCTGAATGCCTTAAAAACACTAGGCCAACCAATTCAACATTGGGACGCAATATTGATTCACATTATAACATCTAAGCTGGACTCCAAAACGCTGTGTGAATGGGAATCTCAGTCCTCACCCAAGAGCTTCCCGCCTTGGAGACATTTATAAGCTTTTTGAATGAAAGATTCCAAGTCTTAGAATCCATAGAGTCCAGTAAACCGGCTCTACAAGAACAGCATACTCTACTCCCTCTAAGACCCCAATTAGTTACAAGTCCGAGTACAAACCTAGGTCTTCTGCCTCATATCTATCTTTCAATAAGAACAAATGTCCGCTTTGTTCGCAAGATCACCCATTGTTCCAGTGTAAAACATTCCGAGAACTAGATGTTAAAGAACGCCTGAAACGAGTGCAAAATCTTAAAATTTGTACTAACTGTCTTCGTTCTATGAGTCATACAACTCAGCAGTGTGGCTATGGTCATTGCAAGCACTGTGATAAAAGGCACAATTCATTGCTGTGCTTAAAGAATAGCAATAATTCTGAGAGCCATGTGCAAACTGCCACAGCTACTATAACAACTAATCTCACCAGTAGTAGTACTGTGCATCATACTAACGTCGTTTTATCTACTGCATTGGTGTCAATTTTGGATAATCATGGACAGGTACATCATGCCAGGGCTCTTCTAGACAGTGGTTCGCAGTCCTCGTACATGACAGAATCGCTTGCTCAAAAACTTCGACTTCAGCGCAAACACACGAATATATCTATCTTAGGTATCAGCAAATCAGTATCTAGGGTGTCATTTGTAGTCAATGCCGTTCTGAAATCAAGATTTGGTAACTACCATCAAAGCGCTGACTTCTTCATACTGCCTAATCTTACTCAAAACCTCCCTATTCGACCTTTAGATATAAATAAAATGACATTACTTCAGGGTATTAATTACGCAGACCCTAATTTCCATATTCCTAGTAGGGTCGACATCCTTATTGGCGGAGATATCTTTTGGGATATATTAGAGATCGGTAAAATCAAGCTTATTGATCAAGGACTTATTATCCAAAATACATCTTTTGGTTGGATTGTAGCAGGTTCCGAAAATTCAACTCCATCGAATGATAAGTCTTCACTGGTCCATTATTCCATGTGCCATCATTTAAGCTCTGTCTCTCTCGAAGAGATTATGGAGAAATTTCATTCAATTGAAGAAGTTCCAGAAATGGGTGACTTAACATCCGAAGAAGCCGCTTGCGAGGAGCATTTTAAAAACACGTATCGACGTGATGTGAATGGTAGATTTATTATTCAACTCCTTTTAAAAAAACCGTAACTCTCTGGGTGACTCGCGTGGCAATGCTCTTAAGCGTTTCAACAATATGGAGCAACGATTCTCATACAATCAGCATTTGAAATTACAATACAGCAAGTTTATGGCCGAGTACCTTCAACTGAATCATATGGAGATTGTTCCAGAAGGCGAGTTAGACGTGGCCTCAGAGTCTTCAGTATATTACCTTCCTCACCACGCAATTTTCAAACCCACAAGTTCGACAACGAAGACCCGAGTTGTCTTCGACGCAAGTTGTAAATCCTTTTCTGGTGTTTCACTCAACGATATTCTAATGGATGGTCCTATACAACAACAAGATTTGATCTCCATTATTCTTAGATTCAGATTTCATAAGTATGTCATAACAGGTGACATTGCAAAGATGTTCAGACAAATTATAATGGATAAATCCTGTGTGGACATGCAGAGGATTGTTTGGCGCGAAGAAGTAAATTTGCCGTTAATGACTTACAGATTAACTACTCTTACTTACGGTAGAAACCAGCAAGTTATTTGGCTACAAGATGTCTAACACAATTAGCGATTGAAGATGGTCATCTTCACCCCAAGGCAGCTTCTGTTTATTGCGCGACTTTTACATAGATGATCTGCTCACTGGGTCTGACACGATTGAAGAAGCTATCGCTCTACAGGGTGAACTCATACGCCTACTTAGCAGAGGTGGATTTCAACTTCGAAAGTGGAACGCCAATGATGACAGAATTATTTCACACCTTCCTCAGGATATGATAGAAGATAGACACGAATTATGTTCAGATCAACTTAATATAAATAGAACCTTAGGTTTGTTATGGTGTTCCGATTCTGATGATTTATACTATTCCATAAGCGCATCTCTATTGGATAATAGTATTACAAAGCGTGCAGTTCTTTCCAGAATTGCTAGAATATTTGATCCTATGGGCTTGCTTGGTCCTGTAATTCTTAAGGCCAAATTGTTCATGAAAGCTCTATGGGAGCGCAAGATAATTTGGAGACGAGGTTTATGTTCTCGTATTTATACAGACAATGCCACCAACTTTGTTGGCGCGAACCGTGAATTACGTGAATTATACAAAATGTTCAAGTCAGACGAATTCAAACATAGAGTAAATAATTATCTAGCCGACCAGCAAATAACTTGGAGCTTCAGCCCTCCCCGCGCTCCCAATTTTGGGGGGAGTTGGGAACGAGCTGTAAGGTCCTGCAAATTTCACTTGAAACGGGTAGTTGCCAACGCTCACTTAACTTTTGAAGACATGTCCACCGTTCTGTGTACCATAGAAGCGTGCCTTAATTCCCGACCCATCACACCCTTATCCCACGATCCCACTGATCTATCCTCTTTAACACCTGGCCACTTTTTAATAGGACAACCTCTTACCACATACCCAGAGATTGATGTGTCCGATATTCCCACCAATCGTCTGACGCATTGGCAGCGCTGTAAACAAATTAGGCAGCACTTTTGGTCTCGCTGGCAGCAAGATTACCTCACCTCTTTGCAACAAAGGCCAAAATGGAACACCAAACAACGTTCCCTTCAGATTGGGGATATGGTTCTGATCAAGGAGGATAACGTGTCACCTCTCAACTGGCCTTTAGGTAGAGTGGTACAACTACACCCTGGAAAGGACAATTTGGTTCGTGTGGCCACAATCTTTACACGTGACGGAGAGAAGAAGAGAGCTATCTCCAAGCTATGCTTTCTCCCCATGGCAGCAAACCTACAGGACTAATGGACAATAACTTCCTAATTATGAAGGATCTGGACATTAGCATATTTTAAATTTATTGTTAATTTGTGAAATTTTTGTAAATTTGTTTATTGTAAATTTTTGACTAGTTTGAAAGCAACAGCTTTCAAAGGGGGGAGGATGTTGGGTTTTAGTACTGGTGACCTTGTAACGGGGACTGTAGAGTGGGGGTATATGCCCCAATACTTTGTGAGTCTAGTCTGCGACAGACCATACACTGGAGTGTTTCGTTGTGTTACATTATATTCTCTACACAAACAATCATCATGACATAAAACAATGACTTGCATAATACATATTTATTTTTCTGCAGTCCCATCAAGTTACAAGATTTGGGAGAAACAGAACTGTATGTGGTTATTAACAATAAAGGAACAACAAAATTCAGAGTTTATTGAAATAACTGTTTTTATAAAATCTTCTATATTTTTTTTAATATTTTTAATTCTAGGTTTTAAATAAATATAAGAGTGGCAGGAAGTAGATGGATTTGGAAGCTGAGAGGATTGTAGGGCTGCTTATACTGGAGGGATTGGTCCAATCAAGGCACACATAATCACAGCAGTCTTCACCTGGTACGATTTGGCGGCATCCTTTCTGCAATACAAGGTCCTCATGTAACCTAAATCTAATATCTTAGATTTATAAATGTAAATCTATGTATAATCTGTTAGATATATATATATATATATAGATTTCACATAAACACGTGAAATAACAATCAATGATCAAACAACAATAAGAAAATGGGAAAACCTTTCAACCGTAACAAGCGGTCCTCGTCAGAGTCAAAAACCCAACTCAGTTGGGACCGCCTGTTACGGTTGAAAGATCTTAGTCTTGTTTTCCCATTTCATATTGTGGTTTGATCATTGATTGTTATTTCACGTGTTTGTGTGAAATCTTTATATCTATATATATACCACAGATTTCAACGCTACAGTTACCTTGAAGGCACATATCAGTCTTCTTGGTGCTTGAATAACTCCTGGACTTAATTTCAAACAATATCTCATTTTTTATTATTTAATCACACTTTTTTAAATTATTGTTTATTTATATTACTTATAATTTCTATTTTATTTTGTGTTTACTTCTTCCTCGTTTTATTTGATTTTAAATTTTTATTTGCTTCATTTATAAATGCTAGTTTTGTCTTGAGTTACTTCATATTTCGTCCCCCCCCCCCCCCCGCATATATTACTTCTCTATTACTTATAATCATATATCTAACTGTCAAAGCACTTTGGATGTTGATGTCACTTTTGATAATGGTTGCTCTTCCATTTCTGCACATAACAAACTCAATAATAATCATCAATACCTTGATTACATTTGGTCCATCCCACCCATATTAGGAAGGCTATTCTGAAATCCCCATCAATTCATTGTCATCAAAGTTTCAATACTTGGAAAGACCGCAGACACTACATTAATCATTTAAACGGTAAATTTGCCGGATAGGGCTGTCGGCTGTCCTCTTAGTTTAATTGACAGTTCTAGGATGCGTACTTCCTGTGACAGTTCTCAGCTCAAGGGAGCACAGGTATTCTAGTTTCTTTTTAGCTCTAGAAATCCTTAATATCCACACATTTTAGCCATCTTTACAAATAGCAAATCAATTTTTTTTTTCTCAGCCGAAGTGTTGATAAGGTATCGAAATATATTCAGGAATATTTAACTATCATAAAGCACTCGGTAAATAGTTGGAGCGTATATATCAACAAACCGAAGATTGTTCATCTGGCATTCGCACTGCGGTGAACGTTCGATTTAACCAACAAATCCAGGACTCTATGTCTCACGTGTATTTCCCATACTAAAATAAAACAGAACATATCAAAATAAACCTGTATTCTATTTATAAAATCAACGCCCAAAGTTCACAACTAATCATCAAATGCACTTTAATCAACTCTAATTAAGCATATCTAATTAATTATGACATCCGAAATTAAGTTATGGTGAAAAACAAAGCGTTTTCTCATAAAGAAAACGTCACAATTCCTTCAATCTATAATCTTTCATGCTATTTTCTACTTTTCTAAGTAATAATAAGTTCTAACGTAGTACAATCAGTTATTATATGGTATTACTCATTGTAGCGTTTGACACTCACAGATACTCACCCTTAGGTTCGTACTCTCTTGCTAATTTTATTTTATTTTGTACTATATTTACTTTGTACTATTGATAACTCTCTGGTGTCATTGTATTTTTTAGTTAATGCCTGAAGAAGAACACTACTTGTTCGAAACGCGTTGTTTATACCAATAAAATTTTTATTTTATTGGAGACCATTTCATTAGCTTTTTACCCTACAATAAGTAATAATAAGTCACTATTAAACTTCTCGCAATTACAATTCCTTGGTTGATGTAGCCTTTCCTCTAATATTACGGAACTTCTCAAAAACATTAATTGGGAGGGTGAGAGTCCATGAAACAATTGAAGTAAACTATTTTTTAATACCTTCACTATCATATTTTACTTATTTTTTATTATCTTCGGTTAGATTGCAGTGACATTCCCATATGAAAAGTCACGCCGAACTATTGACCTTTTGTTATACCAAACAATGAACATTCTACATTAGTAATACTAAATTTTGCCTCAGTTTAAGAGTGTTTACGGTAGGGTTCTTTAGCAAATATCGGCGACGTACAGGCTCGGGTCCGACATGCTCAGGTTCACCTTCCGCGTGAATAAATTGAGATTTAGAATGGGTATTGAACTCCAGATGTACCAGTCGAGAGACGAAATCATTGCCACTGTGCTAATCTGGCCCTCTTCATATCATCTGACTTAATATCTTAAATTAATTTCTTTTTAATGTAGATTTACTTCTTGATATTACATACTGTTTCATTAGTGATATTATAAATTAGTTTGTATCTTAAAAAGTATAATCATTAAATCATTTCTTAACACGTGTTTCTTTATCCAGACCCTCTTTTTGAATGTCACTAATAGCTAAAATTTTGTTTTCACCATTATGGCTAAAAAAAAATAAAAAAATTCTAGAACTCTTAGTTACAAGTCTGTGGTTATTAGGTGTATATAGTTAACAAGTACTTCTTACATTCTTTATTGAATATTTTGTTGTTGTTCAATAAGATATAATGATTTATTTCATGTTCAAGTTAAAATGGACGGTTTTTTTTCTTTTTTTTTTTGGTAAAGACGATGAGCCGACATAATAATCTTTCGTAAAGCCCGATATTTTCCTGTAAATAAGGCTCTACAAAAAAGTGAATGTGCTTTCTACTTTTGTTCTAAATATCCTATTGATTTTAAGAGCTTTTACAACCCATAGCTAATTGGCTGCAAATAAAAACCCAACTGAAACTATTTGAAAAGCTACCTCAATAGATTTTTCCTGCTAGTTTAGTAGTCAGAGCATTTGAATCAAACCACCACTTTAGAGCTTAATAAGATCTCTCTGTATAAGCTACTATTACAGAAGTGGTGCTGTTGTGATTATTTGTTACAACTGAATTAGTTCAACAGTAGTGATTTGACAATCCCAGCTCTCCTGAAGTTCTAGCCCAGTACCACTGCTTCTAATAAGTGCAGCTCTGTTCTCAGTATAGGATCATCGACTACCTAGTGCAAGTTTATCTCATAACTACTATTATACTTTAATATAACTTCTAATAAAAGGTAAATGCTAAAGTTTTATTGTTGTTTCTAACTTTTTCTAAGACTTCTAATCTTCTAACTTAAGTATGAAAATTACTGTTTTAGAGCCGGAAAGTGTAGCTGATTTGTTCCTTTGTACCTGTTTCAGATATGAGCGAGTCACAGTAGGTAGTTGATAATATATCAGATATTATTATTAACCATCATACCTCGTCTATCGTTGGTGAAGTCGCCCAACCGGTTTCGTAATGACTGCATCAGCCATTGCCGTTTAACAGCCATAAAATTAATGGCTGCATCAGCAGCCAAACCGGTCGGACGACTTCACCAGTGATAGACGAGGTATGACAGTTAATAATAATGCCTTATTTACTAACCTCAGTGGCACTAATAATATGCAGAGAATATATCAGTAGTAACTAAATTTTATCTTAAAAAAAAATTTTTTTTTTTAGTATAGATCTAAAATGAGTTACCCCACACGGTCGTGGTTAGAACTGATATATTTTCATACTGTCGAGAGATTGGTATATAAGTTTTTTTTTATCTTCTAGACGAATTATTAAGTCATAGTTAAGTTCAAACGGTCAATCTTCAGTATTAAAGGGAAACATGCTAGTTGTTAAACCACATCGAAAGCTCTTCATAAATTAGCCAGAAAGGCAGCTAATTTTCATACCCTGCTCGTTACCCATGCCTATTTGAATAATGTTTTGAAGTGGGTTCATCTAAACTAAGAAGCTACATCTGATGCTCTTGTTACGAAAATGAGGCAATTTGTTTATAAAATAAATTACACTAGTTCCCACTATGACTACAGCTAATCATCATTTGGCAAGCTTACTTCTTAGATAAATGACACCACATGTTGTTAGACGCCGGAAAATGTGGAACATAACACTTCAACCTTTGTTTAGCACAAAAGCCATGCAACGTCAAGAAGTGTAAGTGTTAGATAAAAATATGTAGTATGAACAAATAAAACTGAATTAATCTAAAATTATAGGTTTAAATAGTAAAGTTCAATAGATGCATACATTATTGTATACCTTTTTATTGTTTCTCAACACCAATACATTTACATATATTGAGTTATAAATAATAAAAATAAAAAAATTTATTTGGTTATTGACATTTACATCAGTACATTTAAACAGTAATGTAAATGTACTTTTTCCCAAAAAAAATATGCATCTGTCATCTAATTACATTTTATTTATTTTTTCATATTTAATATCTAAAGAATGCGGCGAGTGGCGAATACCTAAAGAAATACATACCTTTGGTATGTATTTCTATATCATAAATACAGTGAAAAAATCATAGACACATCTTGTAAATTAATTCATATTGAGGAATGCACTTCATCAAACTTAAGGTTATAATCCACATATATAAAACACCATTCTTCTGAGGTGATCTTTACCTTTATATCTATCCATCAAAACATCATTTATTATTTAAAATAACCCCTAAATATTTTGTTTATAAACCCAATTATCCATGAAAACATCATTTATTATTTAAAATAAATCCTAAAATTTTGTTTATAAATCCAAATAATTTATAAATAAAAAATTCGATCTGATATGTTCACAGTTCACCAAACTACCTTCTTTCACCTTATAAACTTTGTGCAACACTCTCAACAACCTGTAAAGTTGCAGTATGAGTATTGTAGGTCTTCAACTATATACCTTCAAATATTTTAATTTATTTAGTTTCAAATTCTTTTTAGTTCACTCGTGGTTTAGATATACGGTAAAGTAGAGTATACATGTTCAAAACGCGTTGTTGCTATACTACAATTGTATTTGGAGAAATTATTTGGCTTTTCTAAAATTTGTAAGAATAACATATCAACTTATCCCACAAAGAACTAAAAAAAAAAATTATTTATTGATTTTTGGTTTGTTTTACAGCTTTAATACAAAAAGGAGTGAACTTGTTTATGGATGATTATGTGAATTTAATTAAAATATATATATGATATAGACACAATAAGACACGATGGTCTTAACATGTGAATCCTATAACCTCAGAAAGTATCTTTTAAATTTTAAAAAGCTGCTATAAATTTGATATTAAGATATTATTTCATAAAAATTTTCAAATTGTTGAACTTTTTAATAAAATAAAGGTTAAGGGCAAATGGCGAATGAATTTACGGAAAATTCACTCTAAAGTAATGTGTTGTGTGTCTAATGTATACTCAAAGATAAAACAACATATTCCTCCAAGCATTATAGTCGTAGAATGGTAAAACAACACACTGAATCATTAAACCCACACAGCTGGAAGAGAACCACGAAGAAAGAAAAATCTTGTCATATCTCATTTGTTTTGAATTTGCATAAATCTTTCTTCAACAAAGATTTACGTTGAATAATAATTCAGTGTAGGCGTATTGGGGATTTAGCATGCTAATATTATTTAATTATTGATGCATATTAAGCATTTCATCCTTGCATCAATAAAACTTTAATCTAATTATTCAATTCTGCTTGATTGTAAATTAATAAAATCAATGAAGTGATGATTGAAAAAAAATAATATTCATAAATAAATTAATGATTGTGTAAATAATGTGTAGAACGAAACAGTCAATTTTAGTTTGTTCATTTTTTTTTAAGATAGTACATTGCACAAAAAGTCTACGTTAGTTTGCTAGTTTCAGTTTGAAAATAGTATAATTCATGCTAACATTATTCACTTATTCCCTTATCTGTTAAATAACCAAGAGTGGATGAACCACTTCTCATCTTGACTGAATTAAAGTAATAAACTCTGATATAGATGCATCATACTTCTTCATTACTGAATATGTTCAAAAAAAGATCTTTAAATTCAAGTTTTGGTGGAATTAAATTAGATGAAAAACTTGTTTTAATGCAACCTTGTATTCATTATGTAGATCCATATATAAAAAAAAATTCATAGTATGAACGTGAAATAAAAATGAACGTCTTAACCACAAAGGATAACATCTCGCAAATAATTTGAACTTTTTTCTTCCTGAATTCCTCTGTTCACTCTGACTTGTTTTTTTCAGACCTTCTTCCCTTTCATTGCGCTTTACGCCCTTTAAAATACCTCTCTTTTCAATATGACACCCGATGTTCTACAACATCTGTTTTAGTAAAAGTGAGACTCTGACGAGGACTAATTGTTTTAATTGAAAGAAATTAGAGACATTTCTGATTTTTTTACTACAGCATGGACATTATATACGAATATATATACAAGGTAAAGCACACTTAATCACAAAAAACGGATTCAGATATAAAATAAAATCAAACTAGTTTCTAAGAAGTAATCATATTTTTTTTTCTTTAATGATCAATTGTCGTAAATTTGAGGGTTTTTTTTTTGTTTTTGAGCAATGACACACTTTCTGTTAACGCAGGATATGAATGAGAAGTCAGTGTGAAGAGAGATGGCTCACTAATCTCCCATCCATCATTTACTTTGTGAAATGACAGAGGATTAAAAATCCATCTATATCTAATACATTGATCTCTGCAAATTATTGCTCAGCTTGATTGATGACAGTTTTTAATGGAATGGAGAATTAACAAAATTGGAACTTGTTTAGAATATTTGAAATGGACGATGCAATTAGATCTGGGGTTGGGGGGGGGGGGGGGGGCAAAATGCTATAAAGTCCAATTCAAAGGGAAATTTCAATGTATTGGTGACGAGTAATGAACGCTGGCTGAACCATTAATGAAATCCCTGTTCAATTGCGTTTGGAGAGAAATTCATTTATCCGGTCATCAAGTGGGTTCAGCTTGGCACAGCTCCCTCTCTGCCTTTGACAAACCGATCAAAACCACTTGGGGAGAAGCTGGGAAACAAAGCAACATCACTGTCCCACACTGTGACGGGAAATGTGTTGGGAAATGCTTTCCACCGAGCCGAGACTATCATAACCGTGACAAAATGCTCTCCATGTGCCTAACAAACATCGCACAAGCTTTAGCACAGTAACGGCTCGATTCCTCATGTGATCACCATAATTATCCATTATAACAACATAATTATTATATTTTTATATTTCATCAGTAATGCTTTTACAATTACACCTGCGTCACACCCCTATTCAAAAATTCAACTAACTTGTTGATACGTTTAATAAAATAAAACAAGTAAGTTATATTTAATAAACTAACTCATTAGTTGTACAATCCGTAATTGTGTGATATTTACTGATACTGGGGTAAAACAAGAATTCAAATTCTCCATACAAAAGAAGTTTTCATTTAAACTATGCGTTTCAAACACTTCGTGTACGTCATCAGGTAAACTTCCATTAGGAGCTGTAGAGGACCAGCCACTCTTTAAATGAGAATCTTAACTACCTAAATAGTCCCATTTCAACAGTTGCCTGTCCTCCACTGCTCCTATTGAAGTTTACCTGATGATGATCACCAAGTGTTTGAAACGCATAGTTTAAATAAAAAGCTTCTTTCTTGTGGAGACTTTTACCCCAGTTGTTTACCCTTTTCAGTTGTTTCTTTTACCCCAGTATTACTAAAATAAGTATAATTTCATTATAAAAACGTATTCATTTTATGAAGAACATAAAGCACTACAAGAAGTATCATATTACGCTTCTTTAAAACAAATGTAATAATGTATAACATTCGAGTTAAAACGCTGACCTCATTTTTATCTCTGGAAAGATTTTCAATTAAAATCAAAATTAATAACTCAAAAAAATCCACTTATTGTAAATGTACTCTATCGATTAACAATAATTACATTTAACAAGATCAGTTTTAATATGGATCCAGTTTCAACTGACTGAAATTAAAATTTAAATTTGCATTAAAATCAACAAAAATTTAAATTGTTATTTAAACTTGTAATTTTAATATAAAATTCATTGGTGTTTATATGAAAAAAATTATTCCATTAAAATTCAATAATAATATTTGGATTCAAAATATTTTTGAAAATATAATATCATTTATATTTTTTGGGTTATCTTGTTTCTACACAAAGCATTCAAAAATCCTGGAAACTTATATATTTTGCTGCCAGTTATTAGAAGAAAGATTTTTGAAGACAAACACAACTGTAGACAGGAGGAAACAAGGAGGTATCGACAGGGCTTTTTCTCAGCTCCCTGATATTGACTTGACCAGTACAACTCTCTGATTAGTTGTGAATGTTCCATCAATACAAAGAAAGCTGATTTTATTCTATTCTGAATTCTGAAACTGGAAGCGGTAAAAGCTTTGTATGCAACTAGCCGACAGGTCAAGAAGAAATAAGCTTACATTAATCCTACAAAAAGGAAATTATTATACATTTTACTGCGCCAACACTGAAGAAATCGTAATATTTTCTTCCATTAAGAAGAGCTAGCTTTAGTAGAAGAAATACAGTTATTTATTATTTATTAGCCAACGCCCACTCTTGGTTGTTGGGACATTTGGTGACACGCTGACCAGTATAGATGTGACACTGCATAAATAGAAGAAATAAGATACTTAGGTATTCTTTTTTACAATGGCTTTAAATTGAAGAAACAAGTTGTGTAAGTTTGTTCTAAAGGTATATAATTAATAAACAAAGTTAGTTGTTTAGCTTAAGTTTATTGGGGCATTAGCAACGAAGCATTAAGCGTTAATGCTACGGAACATTCATCTCCTTTGTTAACTACGCGATTACAGAATGGCACTTTATCATTTTTAAATGGTAGAACAGCATTAGGCTCGTCAGGATTCAAAAACAGATTCTACTTAGAATAACAAAAGACTTCTCAATGATATCTTACGATGCAGTAATATACAATTGATATATATTGTCAATGTACAAACTACATTGTTAATTCTATGAGGAAAAATATTATCTATAAGTACGATAGAGATGTTATCACAAAATGTAGTTTTAAAGTTAAACGTTCAGTTCAATACTCCCAATCGATTTACTCAATTTGAATCCTTACTCTCAGAGAGGACAACTGACGGAATTAAAACACGTTATTTATCTACGTCGATGAAAACAAAAGCGAAGATGATACTGAATTTGCCTTGAATGTATATAAACAAGAGGAAAGGTTATCGTAAAATGTGTTTAAATGCTCTCTGATCTAATAATCAGTCAGAACAGCTCACCTTGGCAATTAGAATGGATCAATAACTCGACAACAGAGAAGAGTTTGGAAGGAGTAATCATTGTCATCTATACAGATAGTCAAATTAGTTTGGATAAAATTAAAAACAGTGATAAGGATTGACCACTGGCGGAAAGGATGAGACGCGAGATATCTAATATTACTAGACATGATAAGGTGAAGGTCTGTTTTTCTGGGTTAAGGCCCTTTTGGTTCGTCTAGGCAAGATTGTCGGGTATAGACTGTCAAAGGTCTCTCAGGACACCCCACCTTCAGTCATACACCCTTATTAACTTTAATATCTGTTAAGAGAATGTTAGAAAATGATGGTCTAACAGTAGTCTAATTGGTCTTCGCCATTAAATCGACAAAATACTAAAACATACTCAAATAATCAAAGAAAATTTCAAATGTTAAAAGAACAATATTATAATGTATTTCCACAATTATTTAAGACTGTTATTATATGTTTATTATAATATTTTTATCACTACTAATATTGGTATTATTATATTGTTATTAATCTAATTTCTTAGTATTATTTCTATAATAATCATATTTTTATGTTATTTGTTATTAGTATTATTATTAGTAAATCTAAGTCAATATGTAATAATAGATATACATGCAATGTAAAATTATGGAGCATGCACTAATTAAATATTTAAAAAAAATTGGATTTTAAATTTTTGATTGAAAGTGAAACTGACAAAGTGAGATTGTTTGCAGTAGATGGCCCGGCACCACATGGGCGCACCATGATAGCAAACACAGTTCGAACAGATGTTTGGTCTCGGGCCAGGAATATATAAGTCACCGTGTGGAATCTTGAACCCTTTGAAGTCAAAACAGTCTTCGTTGAAACTCGCTGGAAACAAAATATTTATGAAATGTTTAACAAAAAAAAAAGAACAAACTATAAACATTTCACAACAATGACAATACTTATAAGTATATTGTTAGTAATACAAAGTAGAATGGAATAATAACAAACTGACAATCCTTTTTTGTCTTATGAATATTTCTTGTGTTCAGAAAAAGATGAAATTTAAAAATAGAAAATCACTGTAAGAATAACTTGAGGGATTTATTCCAATAACTCTCTCAAACAAACGAGTTTTATATACTGTTAAAGACTTCCACGATAAGTCCAGGATGTACTCGTAGCCTCTATTTGAGACATTGTAGTTTGAATAAAGCTCAGCTTTATAATGCATTATTTTTTCTAGGATTTTTTTTAGAATCTTCAAGTCTAAATAAATTGTGAAGTTTGGTACAAGACATCAGAAAATTCTTCCATTAAAGATATTGTTTCTTCTGTTAATCGAAATAGTTCCGCAGATTGCAATTATTCAATGCTGTGAATATAAAGAAAAAAAAAGAGATATTTATATTTTAGTATTTTACTATTCCCATCTTTGGTCTGGGGTCTGGGGTACAGTCCGCAATCTTTTTCAACTCGAGTACTGCATCGTAGTTTATAACACAAAACTGTTGCTTCACCCTATATAAAAATGTTTGTAGTTTTATATTTTATATAGTTAACTTAGTTTTAGTTAAGTCAAATTGATTGTAACGAAATGGTATTATTACGTAAAGATGTAATAATTTCTTTTTACTTGCTGTTTGTTAACATTTTGTAAAAAAAATTGAGCTGTCAGTCTATTGACGTTTTCCTTTAAACAGAATAATTACACAACAGTTTTATTTAAATAACATTTTTTGCATGCATTTTCCAAATTTCCAGCAGTTAACATTGTTTTAAACTATGACACCACCAATTTATTGAGTAAATCGCAATAAATGCTTGGACTGGGAACTAATTAAAGTCCTACTGCGAGGTACTGCTGTACTTCTATACATCAGGCGCGTACCTTGGGAGAGCAACCCAATGTAGGTGAAGGAGAAGATTTTAGTACCTGTTTCGTTCTGTACAGTTCTTGTAAGACAATTTTTAGCTTCAGTAATAAGTAATTGATGGATATAGCAAAGAAAATTAGAATATTGTGAGGATTACAAATATATAGTACCTGGTCAAAGATTAAATAAAGCATTGTGAGAAATTATTAAATCACAACTCCAACAAGATGACAAATGTATTGCAATCAATTTTTTAAGTGAAATGTAATAGGTTTGTAGAAGTTACAGCTTAAAATACCAACTATCAACCTGATTTAGCATCACTCATGTTAGCAAAATGCAATAATACTTAATTTGACAGGTTTATCAAATGAAACATAATTAGGTCTTAACGTTACCAACATTAAATACTCGATACAAATACCTGCATCACTGATATGATAAAGGCCAAATGAAAAATTTCTAGCACCAGTACACTTACACTTCTACATTTTTGTTTAAATTTTGAAGGCTTTGATGAAGTCACAGAAAAAATAGTTAAAAACAAAAGTGGTAGAAAACAAAATTTTTGATCAACTATGCGTTTTTAATTTTTTTTTCTCAAATGTCATCTGAAATTTTACTATTATTTTCTTTTATCTTTTATTGAGTATGACTTTTATAGATTTTGATAATTATAAGTCTTCTATAAAGAGCTCGTCAGTATAACAATGATACTTACTTTTATCTAAAATTTTGTTTTAAATTTACTACATAGAATACAACTTGTTAAAGTATTAAAAAATACAAAAAATGAGAATAATGTAAATCATGTAAAGATCGTATAACGTCATTGAGACATATGATGTTATTATCATGATGAATGACGTCATACATTACGCATACGTAAATATATACTTTTGTAGGAGTCTATAAACCCCTAGATAGAGTTTCATAAAAAAAATCACTCACTACAAATGTATTATATTAATTACAAGCACAACCAAGGTTAACGTAAATGTTTTTTATTCTATTAATTAAATAAAATAGAAGCAAATCAAATAAGATGTAATTCGAATTCAAATAAAACTTTGCAACTGCTCTATTTAGTAATCAACAGCTGTTATAAATTTTGGACAATAATGATATCAAAACAATAATGAACTTTACTGTTGTTAAAGTTCTAAAATGAATAAAAAGTTCTAAAAGTGGTAAAAGTTAATGTGAAGTACCAGTTTTATGTAAAGTACTATAGAGTTCTTTATAAAAAATATAGATTTTTTTCGACAAAAGACTATATGTACCTGTCGAATTTTATTAAACATTTTCAATTAACGGTTCAGTATAATAAGTTTGGATACACAACCACCCATTCAAAACATCGAAATATCCTGAAATAAAAATTTCTAAAAACAGCTCTAGGATCAGAAATCACATTTCATAGAGTTTATAATGTAGAATACTAGATCAATCACTCTTCAAAAACTAAATGTTTTAATTATGCTTTTTTCGTAGATTGCTTGGATGTTTCTGATTTCAACTTGTAACTAATACCTACTAGTTTATCATTTCCAGTTACTGACTTGCGGTCATTTAGCTCTACCTCAGAGAGTATTCAAACTATTATTTTAATTGATATTCTAAACCTATTAATTTCTATTCTCATTACTCTATTGTCAAACAGTTTCGTTTTCATATACACACACATAATATCTTTCCTGTATACAAAACTTAGACGACCTTTCCAATATCTTTCGTTTTACAATAGTGTAACTAAACATTTATTGATACTAAACATAAAACAAAAGTGCTTCAGAGAGCTTCATAATTATTTTTGACAAATCCTATCATTAACAAAAAGTGAGTATTAAAACGCAAAAAAACAGCTGACAGAGGCAAAAGAGTAATATGCCTTCACAATGACTTTTATCGTTTGACCTACTTCAGGATTTCCGAGAATAAACCTGAATTAACTAGTGCAATATCATGAAGATTACAAAAGCATTCAAAAGTGTATAACAAATAAACAAACAAACATGTACTAATTATGAATATGTATATATATATAACTAATTAAATGAAATAGCTCCACGAACTAATAAATAAACTATATTCACAAAAAGAGCACACAGAAATTAAACAGGAGCAAACTACTATATGTTGATAGACTCGTCATCAGGAAGACAGATGTGAGTTTTTGTTTCATTTCTGTGTGTTATTTTCCTGAATATAGTTTATATACATATAACGTTTTATAGCAGTTGGGTTTTTGACTCTGACGAAGACCGCTTGTTACGGTTGAAAGATCTTAGTCTTGCTTTCCCATTTTCTTATTGTGATTTGATCATTGATTGTTGTTTCACGTGTTTATGTGAAATCTTTTTATTTATATATAACATTTTATACATATATAGGTTTATATACGTTTAATGAGTGTTTTAGGGTCCAGGTTCTGAGATAACTATCCAATGATGACACCCAGACCACTTTACGGGCTTCTGAAGAAGCCTTCATTTGGTTATTGGGTGACTGAAGTTCCCCTGGTCTGAACTTAACTAGATGACCTCTTCTTTTTTTTAAATTATTTTTTAATTGCTTTTTTTTAAACTTCAGCCTTATTTTACATTTTTAAATTCTTTATTCAGGATTCCATTTTTACCTTTTTTTTCTTCTTTCCTTTCTGCCCTTCTTTACTTTTATTAAATCTTCTTTAAATCTTTATACATTAGCTTAAACTAGTCCACGAAGGCAAGGTGGTTGCACTGCGTTTTACTTAGTATCGGTCGGTGGAACTATTCACGTCTCCGCTCCTGTGTTCCTTTTCCTTTTTCCCTTTGCATCTCTTGAAGACGGCAAGATAGCCGAAATTATCGAGAATCGTGAGTTTTAGTTCTTTCTTTTTTGTTCTCGTTTTATTGCTTTAATTATATATATATGAATAATAATCAAAATAACACTTGATGTAATAGATGGATTAATTAACACAATGAAACTAATTTGGAAACAATGCTCTAAGGCTGTCCGTCAACATCGTCAGAAAGCAAGTGAACTAAAAAATAATAAATACCTGTTAATAAATAATGTTAACCTCGTTGATTGAAGTTTCTAGAATTGTTGGTAACCCTGAATGTGTTTAACGATGAAGAAGTCTTCATCTAATTAGCGGAATAATTAAACAGATGAAGACTTCTTCATCGTTAAACACATTCAGGGTTACCAACAATTCTAGTAACTTCAATCAATCAGGTTAACAAGATTTTATTATTTTTTAGTTCACTTGCTCTGACGATGTGTTTACGAAAGGCCTTAGAACATTGTTTCCAAATTAGTTTCATTGTGGTAAATTAATCCATATATATATATATATATATAAAAAGATTTCACAAAAACACGTGAAACAACAATCAATGATCAAACCACAATCAGAAATGGGAAAACAAGACTAAGATCTTGCAACCGTAACAAGCGGTCTTTCTCAGAGTCAAAAACCCAACTCAGTTGGACAAACACAGTTACTGTCTCTAATTTTGGGTTGAACCGTCATCAGGAGAGTTGAGTTCCGAAGCAGGGACACCTGCTTCCACGACTAAAGGACGGAGACTAACAGCCAATTAAAACATCTATCATACTAGTAGACAGAAAATCAAGACACACTAGCCCACAGACTGAAAAAGAAGCAATAGGATAGATGATAGGACAAGTCTTATCTCTCTACCCGATGATGATGCGGTCAAAATATATAGAGTTTCTGTAATCTTTCTGTGCATCTATCTTATATATATACGCAGAGAAATCATAATAAACACGTGATGCAATCAATGAAGAATGAAACAAAAAGAAAAGTAAGAGAAAAAAATTCTCTGATGACATAAAGTGAAAGGCCTCAGATCATTTATTTCTACTGTTTTCCTTTTTTCTACTGTTTGGCTGTCTGTTTTCAATGAATTTTTAAAAGACACACATATCTATAGAATTTTACACATTCAGTCAGATTGATGTAAATAATGTTTTATACTGTAAGGTAACAAATTGATTACAGGTTTGCATCACAATCAAGATTATATTACTTTTTGATGTAAATGTTTGTTTACATTTGGGCATTAACCTATCTGTCAATGAAAGTTTTCTAACAAAACTAATTATGAAGAAATTTCATTGAAATAAATTCTTTTCTTCTTAAATCCCTTGAAGTTTGTCATAAAGTTTAGATGATATTCTCCCAAAAAAAAAACAGAAATCTATTGGAAAACTGTCGTCTGACTTTATTAAGGAAAAAGTTATATTTCAAATAAAACTTCAAGATAAAGAAATGAGCCCACAAATTAATATTTATTTATTGATATTTCTGGACTTTAGTCATTTCACGCAGGCAACTTTTTATATAATACAGTTATTAAATACAAAGAAAATTATGAAAGAACATATTATACATTTAATAGTGAAATGCTAAATAGTGATAACAGTACAAAATCATAAAAACGTAGAGCAGTTAATGATGCTATAGAAATAATAAATACAAAGTTAAAAGGATCTTGAATAACACATGAATTAGGTAAAACTAAAATAATATTTCAAAAGTCATGTTTCATTGACTGCATCACGTGTTTATTATGATTTCTCTGCGTATGTATAACACAGATTCACAGAAATATTACAGAAACTTACTATTATATTTTGACTGCATCATTATCAGGTAGAGAGATAAGGCTTGTCCTATCATTAATCCTATTGCTTCTTTTGCAGTATGTGGATTAGCGTGTCTTGATTTCTGTGTAATAGTGTGATCAATGTTTTTATTGACCGTTAGTGTCCGTTCTTTCAGTCCGACTTTTTCTTACTTTATTGCTCTTTGGTGACATAGATTGAAAGTCTTCAGAGCATTTATTTCTTTTGTTTTTCTTTTCCTTGTCTTCTTTTTTTGCTCGTGTTTTCTAGTTTTTTCTGGTAGGGAGTGATTTCGTGGAGGAGTTGTCCCAGAGACATCAAAGAAATAATTTTGTAGCTTAATCAATAATATTATATTTTTATACTTACAAGCTTTCGATTTTCCCGGAAATCATCATCAGTCGTAAATGGGGAAGCTGCCGTCTACTTTAATAAAATATGTTTACAAGAGAATCTGCTGCCAATATACACTAATATATATATATATATACATATCAATGATCAAACCACAATAAGAAATGGGAAAACAAGACTAAGATCTTTCAAACGTAACAAGCGGTCTTCGTCAGAGACAAAGTTCAGTGACGAAGACCGCTTGTTACGGTTGAAAGATCTTAGTCTTGTTTTCCCATTTCTTATTGTGGTTTGATCATTGATTGTTATTTCACGTGTTTATGTGAAAGCTTTTTATATATACATATATATACGAGTATAAAAGAGATTTACATATCTCTTCTTTATTGTTATTTTATTCATATTTCAATTTTTTATGCAGTTATTATATTGGAGTAATAGTGATTTTTTATTCACTTGTTACTTCTTAATTTGGCTGCTTATTTCCTTCCCCTCTCTTTTCACTGGGAGGTTGTAGTGGGGATATTGAATAACGGTTGTGCTGTTGCTGATCGTGTTCAGTCTCCCCTCTACCCTCCTGCGGGACTCTTCACCTCTTAATGACGACGATGGTCAAAATATAGAAGTGAGTTATTGTTCGTCCATCAGTGCGCTACATTTTTAATTGATCTTTATATATATATTGATAAAAGTATGGACTGTGGAATAGAAACAAAACTAAAGTTCATCGGGACTAGGTCAGTTCTTCAGGTTCAAATTAAACTCTCATTGCCAACGTTTCAAATAAAAATAAAGACCGAAACGTTGGCAATGAGAGTTTAATTTGAACCTGAAGAACTGACCTAGTCCCGATAAACTTTAGTTTTGTATATATATATATATATATGATGTAATTTTTTTGAGGGTTGAGGTCCAATGATTTTAAACTAGTCCTTTTGCCGACGTTTCGACATATATTCGGCAAAAGGACTAGTTTAAAATCATTGGACCTCAACCCTCAAAAAAATGACATCATATAAATATTGGGTCAAGAAAACAAATATGATATATTTGCATGATATATTAGTTAAGGTTGGTAGCAATCCTTCTTGCAAACATGTTTCTAAAAATTTTATGCCAATTTCATGCTTGGTTACCTTTTTAGAGAGTTTCTGTAATGTCCTACAGGCTCTTCTCAGTTGCTCGGGGAACAAGAAAAAAATGCCTTAGTTAGTGCGCCAATACTTAGTGCTTAGTACTTACTCAACGTCAATACTTACTGCGAGGCACTCCAGGGCATGACCCACTACATACCTAAAACCACCCCACCCCCTCTCATCAACCACCCAACAGATGTCTCAACCCCAACTAGAAATAGTTCAGTTTTGTGTATTGACTCTCACACGATGTGACATTACATTGTAATATACTCTATAATTTAGTCGTAAGCTTAGCCTGATGATGGTCTACGAGATCGAAACATGTCGTTGTTTTATTGAAAATAATATTTAGTTGGTTATTAAATAGTGTTAGATATAAATAGTGTCAGAATGTGTATTTATGAAGGGAAAAGTTTGGACCAGTTGATGAGCTACTGAGAAGAGCGTGTAGGACATTAGAGAAACTCTCTAAAAAGATAACCAAGCATGAAATTGGGTACAATTTTTAGAAATATAAATATATTATTTTTAAAACAATAAATTTAAGGGGAAATCAAACTGATATTTTTTTAAAATTATCATATATCTTCATTTTAATCCTTTATATTATTTAATCCTTTGGCTCCTTACTCTTATATTCTAGCAATTATGAAATAATAATACTATCATCGTTTTGTTTATCTAAATAGGTGCTGAATAAGTACTGGTTGAAATTAAGATGCTCCAAGAATAAATTTCAAAAAGAATGAATTGCAATCTATTCAAATGATACCGAATCTATAAAAGCCTAAATAGCTCTCAGTATAAAATGAAATTAGGTTGAATTAACCCAGTGCCGATTATCATTATTTGAATCAAAAACCAAAACTCGAAATGAATTTTTCAATAACTATAAAATAAAATTGCATAATATTTATCAAAATAAAAATAACTAAATGAATTTTCTTTTTGTAATCGAGTTAATAAAAGGCATAACACTGACTGCTATCAATTGGATGGTTAGAGAAAACGATCCTTGCCAATGAGACTAGGGGAAAAGCCTTGAAAGTAGTATTCTAATGAAAGAGTCTTATCAGAGAGAGAATTACCTCAGTCAGCTGTTAACTCATTAACAGTAATTGACATTTCCTCTAAAAGTTTCACTGGATAGTCTTGCAAATAAACCGATCACCCATTATTTCAAGAGCCACTTAACCATTAATAAAATAACTTTCCACTTCATTCTTTCTTCGTATCTAAATTAGCAATTAATTAAAAACTGAAATAACCGCCTGTTTTTTTTAAACTAACTTAATACAGTTTGGAAGTAAATTTAGTGGAATAATTAAGAAAGAAGAATAAAAACGACTGTTACAGTTAAGTTGGTATTACTGAATTGAACGGATTCTGGGCATCTATAGGCAAAGTGAAGAAATTATTTCATGTAAAGGTAAATTATACATAATAGCAAGGAGGATTATTAGACACTACATAAATTATATATATATGACTGAAAAAAACAACACATAAAGAGCGAGAGCACTTACTGGATCAATATTTCGAACCGAAGTTTGGCATCAGAGTAGAAGGGAAGAAGAACAGGTACGTGCGTTCAGCATTGTTAATGAATATATATATATATATATATATATATATCGAGAGAGAGAGAGAGAGAGAGAGAGAATTTACATTCTCGAGGTTTTATATATTAAGTAGAAGTTTGACCAAAAAAATGAAGTATCGCAAAATATATGTGGTCCAGATAATATCCACATTGATATATATATATATATATATATATATATATATATATATATACTAGTATTTAGTAGATTCTTTTTGGGGTTAAATGGAATACTCCTTTTTACATCGAATATAATATTTTCATACAAAAATATATCAACACGTTGGTAAAAAAAGTATTCAATTTATTGACCCAGTCCTCATAAAAATCTACTAAATACTCTCATCTACTAAATGAACAGATCAAGAACATATCAATAGTATATAAATATATATATATATATCGACTGTTTGATAGAATAGGTGTGTTCTCTAATCGGGGTTCGGTCAATTTTCCAGGATAAAAAATCAAACTCTCATTGCCAACGTTTCGGTTTTATTTAAAACCTTTTTCATAGGCAGAAGTAAGAATTTTTTAACTAAGAAAATGAAATTTACATTATTTAAAGGAACAACAATGTTAACCGGACAAAACCTTCGACTAGACTGGTTTCTAGTCGACATCGACAGTCTAGTCGAAGGTTTTGTCCGGTTAACATTGTTGTTCCTTTAAATAATGTAAATTTCATTTTCTTAGTTAAAAATTCTTACTTCTGCCTATGAAAAAGGTTTTAAATAAAACCGAAACGTTGGCAATGAGAGTTTGATTTTTTATCCTGGAAAATTGACCGAACCCCGATTAGAGAACACACCTATTCTATCAAACGGTCAATATATTATTGAATCTGTTATATATATATATAATATATATATATATATATATATATATGTATAATTATGTATAATAGTATATATTATACATAATTTCTCCAGTTTCCGGAATTCCTTCCTCGTCTCTTCATTAAAAATATAAAACTTATCACCAATATTCCTAGTCGACATGTCTCGAATGTACCACATTCATCATCAGGACAATAATGAGAATAACAGCAGGATTGTCAGTTTATATATAGAAGTGGATTACTATTGGACGTTCACAGGACATCGCCATGGATCACAGGGCATTATAGGGGATTAAGGTAGGGAGGTTGGACATATATATAAATATATATATTATAATTTAATAATCAACAATAACTCTTGATATAATATATGAATTAAACACCACAATAAACAATAATTTATTGTGGTGTTTAATTTATATATATATAATTTCAGCACAAAAACGAAGAAAAGCAACACACAGAGAAAGAGACGCACTTACAAACTCAAATTTTCGGATAATCCGTCTTCAGGAGAAAAGAGAATGGACGACCAAGCACGCCGGAAACACAACGGCAGGAAAAATATAAACTTTAATACATAGGAAAGAACACAGAAAGTCACTACAGAACTTATTTCGATATTTCAACATCCGTCGTCATCAGGATGAAGTGAAAAGTACTCGCGTTGAGAAATATATATACATATAAATGAAAAAGACGACACATAAAAGAAAAAAGAAATAAAAAATCATTTATTTTATAAATCTCTAAACCCATAAAATAATAACTGTTATTCGTTAATGATTTTACTGCCTTTACAATTTTTGCCTATGTTAAAGAAAAAAAAAATTCAAATTAGACAAAATATTTACTGATTATATACTAATTACTAATAATGTTGTTACTCTATTTGCAACATTGTATTAAACAAACTGTTGTAATACCCTTGGTTCTAAATGTAAATTGCTTGGTAAGTTGCTTACGAAGTAAAAATATTTGCCCAAGAGCAAACAAAAAACCCAATACAACACTCTTGACTTTGTTAGTAAACATTTATTTGTTTATTTGTCATTCAAACAAATCTTCTGCCATGAGCATGTAAACAGTTTATCCAAGTATGGTTTGCTGTGTACGTAAACAAATTACTCATTTATTTATTTGATAAAGAATAATTAATTAAATATGAATAATAAATTAAAAACTCACCCACAAGGGAGCTGCACAAAAAGGCTAAAAACAGTAAAACTTTGATCATATGGAACTGAGTGAGATATCTTAAGTGTTTGATGTAGGGACCTACTGACGTCCCACAAGAGACGAAAATAACTCTCAGACTTCAAACAACTATCGAATCACATATCGATCTGTTCTATCACATTGTGCCAAACTCGAAATGGCTTCATTTCTTATTTGTGTTGCATAATTATTGGATATGGTACTTTATAAATATAATAAAACGATTACAAGAATAGAACACGTAGAAGCAACACAAAATTCACTTCGAATTTCGACCTCGTCGTTATCAAGAGAAGGAGAAGAGGGTGAGTTCTGTTTGGCTGGTAAACAGCAACACATTTTCTGCAATTGAGGTTGTTATTTGCACTTCTTCTTCTCCTGATGACAACAAGGTTGAAATATTCAAGGGAGTTGTGAATTGTCTCTACGTGTTATTTTTTTATAATCGTTTGATATGTTGTCCTAATGAACCGTTTCATATTTTGAATCTACAAAAATAATGTTATATTTCAACCAAAACCAACTTAAATACATTATGAAACTTTATAAGTGCTGTGAAGAACTTGAGGAATTCGTAATGACTTTAGGCATGTTTCTTTTAAAAGCATATTAGGATTCATAAGTACTATTATTACTTTTAGTTTATTTCTCATACAATAAAACCGCAATCGAAAAGAGAGGTGGCATTCTTTCATCTCTCATTACGGCACAATGCTAATCAGCTTGAAGACCTGATAACTCAACTTTCACTACTGGATAGCCTGCTATACTTGTCGGATTTGCTTACATTGACTTGGTAATAGTTTATCAGAATCAACTCAACCATAATTCTTGTTTTAAGGTTTAGTAAAAAAAATTAGTTATTTCAAAGAGTTAATATTGTATGTAGGGAGAATATAATCCTTAAAACTATAAATAGAAAACGGAATAAACTATATATTTATATGATGATGCCCAGGTTAATAATGGTTGTCTAACAAAAGTGTTGCAAGATATCTACATTCTGCAATTTTTCAAATATCCAATTATCAGAAATACAGTTCTTGGCGTGTTTATGAACTCGATTGTTTTTGAATAATATTGGTGCATGGAAAGGTATTATTCCATTCTTTATTGCAATATATTACTTTATATTCCACATTTCGTGTGATTGGAGAAAGAGTAAAAGTATTTCGTAAGCCTACAATATTGAAAGAGTAATAGTGCACTTAAAATAACAACTATTAGGTTCTATCTGTTTTGATTTAATCATATGCCCCAGCTATTTCGGCTACATTATGATAAAGCAGAATACGTTGGTGTTTTTTAAAGTGAAGTCCTTTCATCACGTCATGAAAACCAACCGTTTCCTCACGAATGAGAAAACGAGATAGCCCTCGTGAAGTATCCAAGGTGGACTTCGCGGAGGCGTCCACGACCTATATCAACAAAAGTTTATAAATATAAGCCTGGTAGTCTCTAATAGATTGAGGGTTACTTGTTGAAAGAGATCATCAAGAATTACAGAAGAAAACATAAAAAGGGAAAAAAACAAGAGTAACAGGTAATAGGGAGATGATATATAGCAATGAGTAGGTAGGTAAGGGAAGGAGTCAGAGAATAGAATGAAAGGTGTAGGGGAAAGGAAGGGAACACATTCAGACGATAACAAACATATCGTGACAGGTCAGACAAACCCAAGTCTGCCACATCCAGCTGCAACTAGCCTCGTCAAAATAAATCGCAACCCTGATACCAACAAGGTTGCCGATTTCACTGGGGGCGAGAACAATATTTGAAAAAGGACAGACGCAAGACGGAAGAAGAAAAGAGGACTTGGGATTCGGCTCCCGAACCAGTGTGCGACTCAGTGGACATTCTACCCGAGGACACCAGCCCAAGGTAGCAGCTGAAGCCACTGTTGTGCCTCCATAGCCAATGCGACCAACAAAGGCGAACCGTCACCAAAGCCAGCGCGCGGACGAACGGATTTCCCACCCCCAGATGTCAGGCCAGGCTACACTCCGTCCAGGTTGTGCCTTTCTTAGTTTACACCATATCCAGGAGTGTTAAGCTCCCCCACCACGACAAGGTGAAGGCGCATCGGGTGGGTATTAGGTTCTATCTGTAGTAATACGAGAATGATTGTTTTGGCAAATAAGTATCATCGCAATGGGCAACATAACATACCTATCAGATGTGAAATCAACAGACTCTGCTCTAAAATTTTATTGTTACAAAACAGAAACTCATTAAGTCTGATTTGAAACAATTTTTGAATCTATTGAACCAAAATTAATCATTAAAACCAAAAAATACAGAACAAATTACAATCTAATACAAAAATAATATATGTTAGTGGAGGATCTACTTCAGCTTAAATGTGTCCACAAATGCTGTCCCCAGATGTGCTACCACCCTCATTGTGGTAACTTAGTTGTGGATGACCAACTGGATACTTCAAATTATTCAAGTTGCGATATGTACGGATATGCAGATGGCATTATTATTATATAAGATGAAGAACGCTAGATGTATTATCATTATGAGTAAAGGAGAAAGGTATGGATATAAATCTAGTTAAAACACTTTTTATATCTTTGGCAAGAAAGAAAGAAAGTAGGTCTCAAAGACATCATAAGTAATTCTACTAAACTAGAACTCTCAAAGGTATGCGCGGATGCTGGAGTCTCTTCAGCTGAAAGATTAAACTGTTTTTTAAAAATCCATATATTCAAGGTTTGACGCAACCAATTAAAACAGTCTTTAATATACAATAATTACAAGTAAGTATTGTCTTTTATCACAAAATAAAAGTAAAAAGTTTATTTTAAAATCCAAAAAATATAAAATCTTTGTTTCCAGCAGTGATTCACAAAAACACTGAGCCTTGTGGATGTCAAGCTCACATTAAAACAATCTTTTTTAGTGAAGGCCAAACGAAAAACACAGTTACAGGAAGTGCAGGAGACCTTATGAGAATAGCTTGTTAAAGAAAGAAATAGAGGAAGTTAAACTGATTCATTATTGAACTATGTCCTAGTGATATTGGTAAGCATTGCAGATGTAAGTGAAATGATTGACCCAAGGCTTAAAAGGTCTACAGTAAAAGATGAGAGGCGACTCTCTCAATATTCAATAACTACACGAGTAAGAAGAAAGTACAGTGGAAACTCCTCAACATCACTATCCAGCCAATAAACAGTAGGAAATTTGACACTTTTATCCTCCAATAATGAGAAAATTATCTGAAACGTACAGCAAAGTTCATTAAAAACTGAGAAACAAAAGTGATTTCTCTTCTCTCCTGATGATTTGAATATTTCAACAGAGCTGCATTCATTGTCAAATTCTATAGTTTTACCGTATCATGAGTATTGGACTCTCAATAACCTTGCGAGTAAACTTGATTTTACTCCTAATATAGTGTTTTGTAATCCAGATGTTATTACGATTCAGCAATTAGTTAAAAGAATAAATAAATAATCACTTTACACATGATATTAAGAGGGCAGATTATTCATTTATAAATTATAGCGAAAAACATAACAAATCATCAATGTAAACTGAAAGAACAGTTATTACGAATACTAATGAATAAAGTTACATCCACTTCGCAAAACAAGAGAGAGCAACATTTACTTATATATGACCTAAAATTTATGATTCATTGTTTTTAAATTTATTTGGCCAGTTAATACACTTACATGAGAATAAAGAGGAAGATAATATGTTAAAGAAATCATTAAATTAATGCGATAGTAGTTTTAAGTAAACATTTTTTTTAAATTGTAATCAAATTAATAAAATGTATATATTTAACAGGTATTTTACAATACCACATTAAGAGTATAATAAAGTGATAATCTTATAATAGCCCGAAATATCAATCTAAAATTAAATTATTTTTATATAAGTTTTTCTAAAGAACTAAAAAAAGAATATTGTGGTTTCTCTATATAAAAACATGTATGTACATCTATATAAAACTACTGAATGTAGACTATTAAATCTAAAGTGACAAAGAACGACTGTTCGAGTTCCCAAATCATGTTTAAATTCTGGGAGCATAATTTTCTCAACAACTCTGTTTGAATTCCAATTTTTTCGAGTTCGAAGTCTTTTAAACTCAAACTATAGAGTTAAATTTCCACTCTATAGAGTTAAAGACAGTGTTTCAGAATAACTGTACCTATTGCTCCATAGTGAGTGTAACTTATACTGAACTGGCAACAATGAACGTGGAGGTTGATCGTCAGGTTACCCTATCGCAGCCAAACATTTGGATACCAAAGATTTGGTATTCCGAGCATTGTTTGTCCCCAAGAAAGGTGCTAGCCACCGCAGAACCATTAGATGGACCGAATTTTCTTGTACGGTTCTTTCTATTAACCTTTGTGGTAACTGCCACTTCCCACAGGGCTATGTAGTTTTGTTCTTCCACCGTTTAGACCATTGTAGCGTTGCCAAATTATATATATGCACATTTCATTGACTTACTCTTCTCTTTCAGATTCTTCTTACCTTCGGTACTCCGCTTTCACCTTACTGGTAAAGGTGGATCCACCAGTAGCTATCCTAGCTCCGACATCCTTAGAATTTAAGATTTTTTTAGTAAAATCACTACTAAGTCTTACTAGTGTCAACATCTTTAATATTGCTGGAGCTAGTAGGAGATACTATACAACTAGATTTCACATGAAACACAACACACTATAGAAGATAACAATAAAAAAGGAGATCACCAAACTATAATATACATGTAGGAATAATGGTATTAAAAAAAGGCAATTGAAGCATAAGTCTAAATAATTTTTCGAAAGAATAAATGCCACAAGTAAATGCAACAGATTGAAGGTCAGGAAAAATCCGTTCTTACTGAAAGAGAAAGCGGTATTAGATAATCTTACATGGTTTGGTTTCATACGAACAAATTAAACTTCCCACTAAAATATATTGTGGGGTTAGGTTTGGTTTAACTGATAGCATGCTTACATTTAGTACTCAAAATTTCAGACTCGAAGATTCGCCACACCCTAGGTTTTTTATGAGGGAGATGGAAAAACTTGTTTACATCCTCCAACAGAGAGGGAGTAAATTTGCTTGTACTGAGGCTATAAGACGCCCGTTAATCGTTAAAGACTTTTGGTCTAAAATGAAATTGAGTATAGTAAACTTAAGGGTTCCCAATATGGATTCAAATCGGTAATGAAGCCCGTACACTGCTGTAAAATAGTTACCAGATAAGAACTGAGCCATACTTCCCTTCCAAAGAACAATAGTAAAGGTAAAAACTTATATAAGTACGTGTATTCGAACAAACAAATTAAACAAAATATTTTAATCATCATCAACAAGTTAACAAATAAGAAATAACAATAATCTAAAACTAACTGAAAACACTTATTTCAACTAGTTCTAGTTCTAGTAATAGTGTTGATCTAATATTGAGTTTACAATACAATTCCATCTATACAAAATCTTATTTGAATTTGGAGTAAAAAACCATTTGACTGAGTTCTTCAATAAATAAATCTTACACTACACTTATTTTAAATCAAGAAAATTTCAATACGATATTGCCAAAAAGAAGTCATACACATTTCATAGTGTAAAACAAACTTTTAGTATTTTTCATGAGTGAATTCTTCAGATTTTCTCACAACAATATGTTATAGATATTTGGATTTTAGTTTACTTATTATAAATCCAGTCATTTTTAATTCTACTTACAGAAAGATATAGTAAGTTGGAGATGTGTTGTAGGATCATTTAAATCGTGATTCAACTTCTGTCATATTGCCTCTATTCGGCTAGTAACATTACATCAACAAATGTGAGGATTAATCTTTCTACTTAACGATTAAAAGGAAAGGACAAAGGGTCTCGATTTCATTGTTCGTTGTTTTATATCATGCCACAGAGACCTATAACTCTTTTCCATTCTTATCACAATTTTCTCACGTCGTGTCCTCACTTTACCAGTCATCCTGAAGAGGTACCGGTAAAGCTTTCTTAATTGTTTTTGGCAAACAGAAACACTATGTGCCATTCCAAAAACATCAAGAACATATTGCTCAGTTTCCCCAAGCAAACATTCATGTTATTTTCAACATATTCGCTGAGACACTATGAATGAAAAACACTGAGGCATTTTAAAAAAAAAAAAGGTCCAAAAAAATATAAGTAATTCTTATTTTATCAATTCACTTCTTTGGCATTGTTAATAATACCTATTAAATTATCAGCATCGTCTAAAATATCAAAATAATCCTGTAGAGTCATTAGCTGACTAAGAACATCCTTCAAAGCATTAAGATCAAACTGAATTTGGTTAAATCCAAGAGTAAAGTCGCTAAAAGGTAGAGTCAGAGGTGTGTCGATACTGTTCACTCTAGAATGTGTAAGGTAAGACATCCAGGAGAGGAAATGGCGGAGATCTAATCCGAAGGTAGAAAGAAGGAGACGCTGACACGACTCGTGCCAGTCTGACGACGCTGAACAATCAGCCAGCTCTGCTTCAACCTTGCCAAGTTCTTCTAACAGACTGTTAAGTACCACTTTGATGTTACATCCATTCACCATATTGTGATTCAAAGATATTGTGTCTTCCTAGAATTAAAAATTGTTACCAATTCATCAGTATGATCATACAATTATTTGTAAGTAATTGAGAAACAACTATAGGATAACATATTAAAAGTAAAATATTATATTGCACTATACTACAGAAAAAGTATATTTACACCCAATGTGATTCTTTTTATATCAACTTGGCATTAACCAAGTTGAGTTCTCATGAATTATTATAGGGCCTCCTTTGGTCATCCATATTCCTACAGTCTTGGTTTAAGTGTTGAAATATCATTAAGAACCCCAACCATAATTGTCATATTCTACTAGGAGCTTCATAAGTTGCACTTCTTTGCCTCGTAAGTTCTAGATGATCATGATATCCCGAACTCAATCACTATTAATGTTTTTTTTTTAGTTGTATTATTTATTCTTCACCACTTCTTATGTTTATTTTATTTATTGTATAATTATTTTTTTACTTACTTGATGCCTTCGAGTATTTTTACTTTTATTCCTTCTCTTGATGGTTATTACTTTTTTTTACTCCCTTAGCAGTAGTACTGATCATTCTAGCTAACTTACTGCTCATCAATTTTTATCTGACGACAATAGTTTGGTTCTAGAAAGTGAGTAGTATCATATCTTTCTATACAATTTCATCTATATAAATAAAATAATGATTTTGTCTGTACATTGCTTAGAACTTACTCAATTCAAGTTTTCTTTACGTTTCATACATTGGAGAAACCGAATCCACCCTTAGAAAAATTTCTGTCGGTTTGTCTGTTTGTCCGCAAAACTTTGTCACAAGTAAACTCAGCTACCATAAGACATATAAAGCTGAAACTTTTACAGTAGATTTGTGTAGGTCTAACTTAAAATATAGGCTCTAAATTGATTGGAAATTCAACGTAGAAGTGAAGTTATGGACGTTTAACGCAAAAATCTTTGTCACAAGTAAACTCAGCCACCATAAGACATAGCGAGCTGAAACATTGACACTGGATTTGTGTATGCCTAACTTAAAATATGGGCTCTAAATAGATTGATAATTCAGTACAGGAACGAAGTTATGGGGCTTTTAGCTGTATTTTCCTAACTTCACAGACAAGTTTGTTTTGAAAATACACAGGTGAAGCAAGTAGGTATGTTAGTTGATTTTAATTTCATTGGAGCATATGAATATATTGCGTATTTGACATCTTTTAAAAGGTGTTTCCCAGAGTTGAGGATGTACTATCTATTACGAATAAATACTTTTGTAAACGAGTAATTCTCAACTCTTAATACGAAAAGGCAGGAAAAATCAACAAACAAGTTCTTACGCTATATCTTACCGAGGAAAGAACTTACAAGTCAGTAAAGAGATTGGATTAGTGATGAAGAAGCAGTACATTATCTAATTGAATTTCTTGATTCTGAATTTATTTCTCCTGGACTTCTTGCTCATGAGTAAAAACTTAAACTAGGAGAACCAATCATGCTGCAATTTAGTAGCAGTAACAAATTTCATGTTACGAAACATGAGTGCCCCAAAACTGTGCAACGGGACACGACTCTGAGTTCGTGCTCTACACAGATATGCCATAGAGGCGGACATAATGACTGGATGTGGTATTGGGGAGTCTGTGTGTATACCACACATACCATTGATTCCGAGCCACTGTCTGTTTACGTTGAAATGATTGCAAAGTCCGGTCAGTCTATTTCGCAATGACGTTAACTAAGTGGCAAAGGGAGACTCCATTTAACGCAGGAATACAAGGTAGCGAAACCAAGTTTTTCTCACATGCTCAAATGTAGTTTACTTGCTCAAGGGTCAGAGATTTCAACTCTTTCTTCAACCATGAACCTGAAGGACAGACAGCTAATGTAGTGTATTTAGAGGCATTTCTTTAACACTGTAGTAATAATGGTAATTTCTACTGTTCTATAATTTCTATTGAAATACCAAAAATGACGGAACTTCTGATTCCGTCAAAGACGGGTACATTTGCTATGTATTATATATAACTGTAAACTTTTTTTTAATTTAATATTTGCTTAATAAATACACTGGTAATAATGTAAGGTATGGGACCAGAGTAGCCCAGTGGTTTGCGTGATCGCCGATGATAGTAGTGCAAATGTATTATAAATAAATGTAACAAACAAATATTTTTTTGAATTTAAAATGTGGATAATATAACAAATGGTAATAAAGTAAAGGGATCTAGCCAGGGTAGCCAGTAGCTTGCTCGCCGATGACAGTAGTGCAAATGTATTATAAATAAATACAACAAAAATATTTTTTTAAATTAATATTTGCGTAATATAAACACTGGTAATAAAGTAAGGTATGGAACCAGAGTAGGCCAGTGGCTTGCGTGCTAGCTTTTGACTGGGAGCACGTTAATTAGAACTAACTCATTTCAAGTTTTCTTTACGTTTCATACTTTAGAGTAGCCACATGCACCCTTAGAATAATTTCTGTCTGTCGGTTTGTCCACAAAATATTGCTACGATAAGACATATAAAACTGAAACATTGATTGTAGATTTGTGTATGTCTAACTTAAAATCTAATCTTTGGATGGATGGAATATTCAATGATGCAGCGAAGTTATGAACTTTTAAGTCGTGTTTGGCTAACTACACACCCATGTTTATTTTGAAAATATACAGGTGTAGCAATTAGGTATGGTTAGTTGACTTTAATTTCATTTGCGTACATGAATATTTGTTTATAGCAAATATGCTAATACATGAATATTATACTGATTTGAGCTTATTGACAAGGTGTTTCCCAGAGTTCAAGATGTACTATCTATTCAGAATAAATTGCTTTCTGAACGAGCAATGCTCAAGCCTTACTAATGAACATGAAGGAAAAATCAGCGAACATGTTCTTACGCTATATCAACCCGAAGATAGAACTTATAAGTCAGTAAAGAGAGTGATTAGTAATGAGGAAGTAGTTTATTATCAAACTGAATTTCTTGACTCCGTGACTGATCTTGGACTGCCTGCTCATGAGTAAAAACTTCAAGTAGGAGCATCATCATGCTGTGACTTACTAACAGTAACAAATTTCATGTTACGCAACTTGAGTGCCCCGGGTATTGTGCAACTCGGAGTTTGTGCTCTGCACAGATGTGCCGTAGAGGCGGCCATCATGACTGGGTGTGGAATGTGGAGTCTGTGTGTATGCCACCCATACCATTGATTCTGAGCCACTGTCTGTTTCCGTTGAAATGATTGCAAAGTCCTGTCAGAGTCTATTTCGCAATGACATTAACCAAGTCGCAAAGGGAGACTTTAACTGACGCAGGAATTAAAGTTAGCGAGACCAAGTTTTTCTCACATGGTCAACTATAGTTTACTTGCTCAAGAGTCAGAAGTTCCAACTGTTTGTTCTTCCGTGAACCTGAAGGACAGACAGCTAATGTGGTGTATACAGAGGCATTTGTTTGGCACTGTACTAATAATGGTATTTTCTACTATTCTATAACTTCTAATTGTAGTATTAGTATAATACTATAATTGATATTTTGGAATACCAAGTATAATAGAATTTTTGATTCCGTCAAAGACGGGTACGTTTGCTAGTTATATATATAACAGTTCAAAATTGAAGATAGGTAGCACAGAAAGTAAAAGAAACACACTCACAGACTCAAATTTTCGGGTAATCCGTCTTAAGGAGAAAAGAGAAAGGGAGACCAAGTACATTGTAGACGCAACGGCCAGTAACCAACACGGCAACCGCCAGTGTTGCCCTCCATACCCGGTCTTGGAGTAATAGAATTAGGAGAAAATATAAACAAAAATACAGATAAGCAATACAAGTTGGGAAAATATTTAGAAGGAATTGTAGGGGAAAAAAACCAACAAAATATACCTGCAATAATCCATAAAAGGTAAAGTTAGATAAAAAGATGTAAAGGGGAAACTAGTTAAGAATGAGTGTCTTAAAAAATAAAATGAAATATATATACAATGTATAGATTAAACTGGAAGTAAGGAATAAAAATGAAATAAATAAATAATTACAGAAAAATATAAGAAGAAGAAGAGAGGAAAAAATACCAGAAAAAAATATAAAAGATAACCATATATTATATAAAATTTTAAAAAAAATTATCTTTTAAGGTTTAGTCCAGGTGCACTGCGCGCCCTAGTACCATATGTGTGCCTCTTCAGAGGCTCTAAGGGTCACGGTATTGGACCTTTAACTGTATTGGTATCACGGTATTACTATATATAAATACAAAACTATAGTTTATCGGGACTCGGTCAGTTCTTCAGTTTCAAATTAAACTCTCATTGCCAACGTTTCGGTCTTTATTTAAAACCTTCTTCATAGGCAGAAGTATAAATTTTGAAACAGAAAAACTAAGTATTACATTACAAATTATTTTACAAAGAAAAATACCCTTAGAGAAATTTCTGTCGGTTTGTCCACAAAATTTTTTCACAAGTAAACTCAGCCACCATAAAACATATCAAGCTGAAACTTTCACAGTAGATTTGTGTATGCCAAACTTAAAATATAGGCTCTGAATAGATTGATAATTCAGTGCAGAAGCGAGGTTATGGACCTTTAAGCTGTATTTTGCTAACTTCACAGCCATGTTTATTTTGAAAATATACAGGTGTAGCAAGTAGGTGTTGTTAGTTGATTTTAATTTCATTTCAGCATATGAATATATTGCGTATTTGACATCACTGAAAAGGTATTTCTCAGAATTGAGGATTACTATCTATTCAGAAAAATAGTTTTGTGAACGAGCAATTCTCAACCCTTATATGAACAGGCAGGAAAACTCAACAAACAAGTTCTTAGGCTATATCAAACCGAGGAAAGAACTTACAAGTCAGTAAAGAGAGTGATTAGTGATGAGGAAGCAGTTCATTATCCAACTTAATTCCATGACTCTGAATTTCTTTCTCCAGGACAGCCCGCTCATGAGTAAAAACTTAAATTAGGAGCACCAATCATGCTGCAATTTAGTAGCAGTAACAAATTTCATGTTACGAAACGTGAGTGCCCCAAAACTGTGCAATGGGACACGAATCTGAGTTCGTTCTCTGCACAGATAGGCCATAGAGGCGGACATCATGACTGGGTGTGGAATGTGGAGTCTGTGTGTATACCACGCATACCATTGATTCCGAACCACTATCTGTTTCCGATGAAACGATTGCAAAGTCCTGTCAGAGTCTATTTCGCAATGACGTTAACTAAGTCGCAAGGGGAAACTTTATCTAACGCAGAAATTCAAGTTAGCGAGACCATGTTTTTCTCTCATGGTAAACTGTAGTTTACTTGCTCAAGAGTCAGAGGTACCAGCTCTTTGTTCTTCCCTGAAAGACAGACAGCTAATGTGGTGTCACAGAGGCATTTGCCTCTGTTGCAACTACAGTTGCTTAACGCTGTACTAATAATGGTATTTTCTACTATTCTATGATTTCTAATGGTATTTTGGAATACCAAGTACAGTAGAATTTTTGATTCCGTCAAAGACAGGTACGTTTGCTAGTACATATATAAAACAAGATTTCACAATAAACATTTGAAAAACAATCAATGTTCAAACCACAATAAGAAATGGGACAAAAATACTAAAATCTTTTAACTGAAGAAGGCCGCTTGGTACGGTTGAAAGATCTTACTCTTTTTTACCCATTTCTTATTGTGATTTAAACACACACAAATATATATGTAAACTATATTCACAAAAGAAACACACAGAAATGAAACAGAAAATCACTATTATATTTCGATGGCCTCGTCATCAGGAAGATAGTAGTAAGTTTCTGTTTCATTTCTGTGTATTCCTTTTGTGAATATAGTTTATTTAGTTCTTGGAACCGTTTCATTTAATTAGCTATATGTATATATATATTGAAAGAACAGAGAACTGATAAAGATGCTTATTTTCCTAAAATTCTCATATTACTTTAGGTAGAGCATTTGTCATTTCCATTTACTCGTTCGATATTGTAATGTTATGAAATATTCGTAGTAAGATAACAAATAACACGATATTTTATGTTTGTTCACTTAACCGTGATGTGGTAATACAATGGTAGCCGCATTATCATAAACAACGTAACAGTTCCTTTTCAACCTCCAAGATTACGTAGAAGAATGAAGTTCTTAAACATATCAACAACTGTACCCGATAATTAGTAATGTTAAAGGGAGTCATATATAGGTTCACTGTAACACATTCACTCGACAACGATCCTTCAAGCGGGAGCATCATATATTTTATGGTGTTTCCTTTCAAGGTTTTTAATTTTTTTCCCACCCAAATATACTATATTAATTATTTAAAATATTTTCAAATCTTTTCAATTAAACCATAAAACAAAATTTACGATTGACTGGATTCTGTTAATGTATTAATCTAGTCAATGTAAATTAATCGGACAAGTACTTGTTTTGGGTAATACTGAAGCATAAGAAAAGTACTTTTACGTTCATTTTGACTAAACAATGATTTATTTACGGCACTTCTCAGATGATTCAATAAACTTAAATATGTTATATTAGTTAATGACTTGCTACCAATTTCCAAGATCTTAAATATTGGATGAGTACTATTATTACACTAAAAATGGCAGCTATTAGGTTAATAGCTAGAGATTAATTAACAAGAAACTTTAATGAACTCTTTAAAGAACAACATATTTTTTTGAATGGGAATTCAAAAGAGTGGATTCCAGAAACCTTGGTTAACAAATAAGAAAACGTACTAAGTATTAAAGGAAACATTTTGTGTACTCCTTGGATATTGAAGGAGTTTTTGATAACTGTCATCGAATCCAGCAGGATCAGAACGAATATGTAGATGTTTCAATCTAAGAACTATGGAATGGATTACAACAATCTAACGGTAGAATAATTGGCGTAAGTGATTGGTCACAAATGAACTTGTGACCGCCAGGGGGATTACTTACTCTCAAGGAAGTGTGCTATCACTCATATGGTGGATATTAGTTGTAGATAACTTTCTGGATACTCTAACTAATGAATGTTACTTTACGGAAGAATATTCAGATGGTCTTGTTATTTTTAGAAGAGGAATTATTGATGATAGTACCTTTGAGCTTACCAAAGTCGGTACAAATTATAGAAAGGTCCGAATATAAATTCAGCAAATAGTCTTTATTCATTTACCAAGATGAAAGAAAATATTGAAATTATTAAACTAGAACTCCCAGATACACTCAAATAGCTTAGAATCACTTTAGATGATAAACTAAAAAGGAAACTATGTAATAACAATACTAATATATCAGATTTTTCTAGATAAATGGTTTCATATCCATTTAAATGTGATAGTTGAAGTAGATACAGTCACATTAAAACAAATGAATTTATTAAATATCTATGAATCTGATAATATTTCACCAAATAGTTGACATTACATTTACACGATAGCCACTTTAAACTAAAACCAAAACTTAAATGATTTCAACGATTTTGATGTAATGTTAACTTATAGTAAAGTTGAGTGTAGGACACTCTAGATTTTTTTTTTACCGAAAATCGAATAAACTGATAAGTATTTAAATGTTTAGTATACGAAATTTGAAGATCTTTAATGAGTTAACATGATAAATAAGATTTAATTCTTAAAACTATAAATACAAACGTCATAAAATTGTATATTTTATTATGCTCTCAAGGTGGTTGATTAGTGAAAATTTTGCAATAAATCTATATGTTGTACCCTTTACCATGCATAATTGTCAGACAATAATGCATAACCAATAAACATGTCAGTTCTTAGTGCCTTAAAGAACTCAATTATTTGGAACAAGGAAAACGTTCTTTTCTTCTTAGTGTTCCTTCGGCTATTCTTTGTTATGCCACTTATTCTGTCATTGAAGAAACAAAATCTCGCAATTGGTATTATCTTACTACAAATATTTTATTAAGTTATAATGTTGGAAGAGTAATAAATATTAGATTAAAATTTGAAGTTATATATGCAGTAATATGAGAAGTTTAGGTCAAAAATAAATTTTTAAGATCTGAACACTATAACTTACTCTGTTCCAGACCTGATGGAACCATCCACTCGGGACAAAGATAGCATCCCCAGGTCCCTGACTGACCCTTATTGGAGATCCCATGTCAGGAAAGTCACTGGGGTTGATAGAGTCCAAATCATAAACAAGATTCTTCCTAGAGTCAGTAAGGCTACTCTCTTCCCATGGGGGGTAAAACGCCCATTCTTTTTTTCCACATAGATTGACAGACCAACTAAAGGATGTAAAAACATCTCTATGAAATGGTGTCCTAAGATATAAAAAAAATTCCAATTACAATAATATTCTCACAAAATATTATGTATAAATTAATTATTCAACATAATACATTTAAAGTTCGTAAAAAAAAAGTGAAGAAAAATGTATATAAGCAACAATAACTCAAAAAAACTAAAATAATTTTGGATTGTAGGAGGTATCAGATCAATTATGACGTATCTCTACTAATGACTATTCGATTCGAATAAACCAATACAATAACAAATTTATAAATACGTTAATCTGTAAATTGAAATGTTTAAATAATTGGTTGTGTGAAAATTTGAATGAGTTAACTAATATAGGAACTAAAAAATATATGGTAATATGGTAAACTATCGTTAAGTTAATGTACTTAAACATTTCAATATAATATATTTTGACAGTCATATAATTCAATATTAAATCACTAACTGAAGAATGAAAATAATAAAAGGTAAAAAGTACATTTTTCATTGAATACGAAATAATTTGGGTTTTGACAGGTTAGGCTATGTTTAAGTATCTAGCAAAACATTTCAAGTACACTAATTCAAAATTTACAACTATTTACCAGGATGTTTTAGGTCCCATATAAACAAATCTGTAGTCATCGTTGAGATCAGGATGATTCATGTAATATTCATTTAACCAATCAGAAATAAAGTACACTGGAACTTGATATACATTAGCAGAGGGATACTCCCTGCATAGATGCCAATCCTTAAAAGTAATTTAGCATTAAAATATTCTACCATCTTATTCAATAAATAAACCAAATAAAAAACGAACTTTTAAGTATAGACAACGTTCAGACGAGTCGTAACCATTGGCAGCAAATTTCTTCCAATAATCCACATATTCATCAAACGTAAGATTTATTTTTGGTTGTGAATTATAATACTTAACCGAACAATCAGCAACAGGTACCACAGAATTTCCTAAAAGATTACGAACTTACTTTTCTTTCTTTTCGTTTAAACTCATGCCATGAAACATTTGATGACCAACCAAAAGCTGATAACAAAAACAAAAAATTTGGACAGTTCTCCTTAACCCATTCTTTTTGGCAATTCCAACTAGTAGAAATGTTTCTCAGTATGCAAGGACGATTGGACAGTAAGTACTTCTCGAAAAATTCACTGTACGAAATTGAAGGTTCAATATAGTCAAATGAATTATACATATCCTTTTCTTGTTTGAGAGAAGCATAGTTCAATAAATCAACAGTTGCCATAAAATATCTTGAATTTCACAACACTTTTATTTAATAACTCAAAGCAACTATACCGTTGTTGGTAACTAAGTAACCTTCCTTATTTAGAACCAGTGTATGGTTATACATTCGGCATGCAGTGGTTTGGAGGGCTAATCGTTAAAAGTAACTTGAAAAGCTAAATAAATAAAAGAAATAAATCAGTAATTTGAAATTCTTTATACGATCTTTTAAAATTAAAAAATGTTAATATATTAAAAATAATTTTGAATTAGTATGATATATACCTTTACAAACACTATTTTGTTTGGAGAAATTCTTGTCTTTTACTTCTATTTCTCGATAGTAATTATAAGTAATATAAACTAGCTCAATATTGTTTTATAGTCACTCCAGATGCCAATACTAAAGATATAAATGAAACTTTCTTAAAAGTTGTAGTTACCTCAAACTTGATTTACTTATTCTACTTTTGAAGAGAAAGGGTTTATGATAATAAGTTTTGAAATAAAAGTTTAAAAGCCCAAGTTAAATCAAACGTGTGGGTTTAATCACTGTTTTATTAAATGATATAAATCTCTAGCTTTACGAGGTACTATTACTATTTTTGGAAGAATAAAATACAATTATATTGTTTATAAGAATAAATACAATATCAGATATATGTATATTAAATTTAAAATTTTTTTTATTCAGTCTATTTATGAAATTCAATTATGATGATCTCTATAAGTATTAGTATATTATGTTGATAAATTTACTTCTATAATTACCAATGATTATACTCAGTCTTTGTCATTATGTACTAAAAGCTACGTTTTAGCCCACACATGTTCTTCTAATGCGACCCTGAAAAACTGCCTACTAGCCCTGCTATGGCTGTATTATATTACCTCTAACCACAATCTAGAGGAAGAATATTGAGACTCCCTATAAATTCTTTACCAATTGAATTTTCATTATATTAATACTAGCTCAACACCCATTTTCATCCGGTTGAAAAAAAAGATAATAATGGTCATAAAAGATAATCATTAAAAAATAAGAATGATAGTTTTTTTTTAGTCTTTACAAATAGAAGCATTCAAAATTTTAAAATAATTGATTTTTGTTGATTGTTATTTATTAATTACGGTTCGAAATTTCGTTACTTGAATGAAGGACAAAGGAATGTTAACATTATCAGGTCTTAAAGTGTACTAAAACTAGTATACACTTCGGTACACTAGTGTACATTTGTACACTATAATATATTGTATTTAATAATATATTAATACTATATATTAATATTGTATTAATTATATATATTAATTATAATTTAATTATAAGTATTAATTATATATATTAATATTGTATAATAATATATTAATTATTATTGTATTTAATAATTATAAATATATTGTATTTATTCTTATAAACAATATAATTGTATTTTATTCTTCCAAAAATAGTAATAGTACCTCGTAAAGCTAGAGATTTATATCATTTAATAAAACAGTGATTAAACCCACACGTTTGATTTAACTTGGGCTTTTAAACTTTTATTTCAAAACTTATTATCATATACAGATATAATTATGTTATTTTTTTACTTTTTGTTTTGCTGTATATACCACTGTTACAAGGCTTGCCGAAGTCAATGTTCAAAGAAAGTTGTTTTCAGCTGTTTGATTACTATTTATTAATCCTCATAAATCAAATTTTAAACTTATAAATTGTGCTGATATTTAGAATTTAATTGATGACAACACGGAGGTGTTTTGTCATTGATGACAAAATGTTTCTAATAAGAGGTAAAGAATGAATTTTGTAATATTTTGTGTTTGCGTATTTTTCCTTCAGACATATATTGTTTTAAGAAACTAATATAAAACAGTAGCGTTAATGTACAATAACACTATCTGTCTCAGAGGTGGGGAGTTTTTCTTGGAGTAAAGTCCACATTAGCACCGTCCAGTTCCCCAAAAGGCCACAACCAAAATTCTTAATTCTTAAAGGATATGCAAAATTCTTAATTTGCAACAGTTATATTGCAAAATCTTTGAATATATCATTATATTCCTTGATCAGTGAATTCAAAAGTGTTTTGCATCTGTTTAATGATTTAGCATTTTCCTCATGCTCCTCGTTTATTACCTTTTTAACTGAGGAAATAATTTTCTATAAGCTTCACATTTCCAATAATTAAAAAAAATTCCATGTAACAATTAAAAAAAAAAGTTCTTCCTAAATATCAGAATTTTGTGCCATATAAATAGATTTATTTTTACCCTGCAGCAAAACATAACTCATTCTGCTTCGTCATGATATCACACAAAGGTAGCATATTGAGAGAAATCATCATCTGATCATTTACAATTTTTATTGCTCTCATAATAGAGATCAATTATTTCCTCACGTAAAGATAAAACATTTACTAAGACTTTTCCTTATGATTACCAGCGCACTTTTGAATGGTAGGGCAAATCTACATTAATCACATCATCCAACATGAGCATTTCTCGAAACTGACAATATCTGAAAGAATTTGCTCATATGAAATTAACTAAACCCACAACTTTTTTCGAAGTGTCATCACGAGTAACAGATGTAGCTAAGAGATTTTATTCATGACAAATACAATGGAGGCTAAATAAAACCATCATGATTTACAAGTTCCTTTTTTATGGTATTCATAAAAATCCATCATTTTTTCTTTATATAATTTATATTATAATTCTTTATATTTTTAAACATTTTTCCTCAACAAGATGTACTTCATGACTCAAAAGGCCGCAGTTCCCACACCTATACCACATGAACTTATTTCAATTTGAACATTAAATATTTAAAAGAAAAAAAAAGGAAAAATCTGGAGTGGCCTGCACTCAACTTTACTATAAGTAAACTTAATATCAATGTTCTCGGGTATATAATAAATAATGTCTCATTTAAGCATAATGTAAACATTTAAATGGGAGATGCATATTACTCTTTCATTTCTGAGGTAGTACAGATAGTGATTGATCAACTTATCAATATATAAGCTTATTTTTGTACATCACACAGCTGGTGAAAATAATGTCATTAGTATAACTACAGCAGTAATAACATTTTTGAAAAGCCAAACTGAAAATTTCTTGATACGAAATAATCTCCTACAAGAGAACATGCGTACAAATGAATCTATACATTAAAATAGACCATTATATGAAAAATGAGATGAGATGTTTTGTTTCAAAATTACGTTCACTAAAGAGGCGTTAAAGTAGGATTTCTGTTTTCAGAATATGTTTTTTGACGCTAAACAGCTCATTAAAAACTCATGAAAATTTGACCAAAAATGGAACAAAAAATTAATAAATTATAAAAAAATATTCATGAAGTTTCAATTACGGGAAAGAGCAATAACGCTATAAAAACTGTTTGTTTATCCTAGACTAAGGGATCACCTGCTATACTTGTTAAATTTTTGATATTTTTTTTACAATGTTTACATTGACTTAGAAATTTTTTAAGCAAATCCACTGAGATAAAATTGGGCTATTCTAGTATAATAGCTCATATTCATTATTTTAAAAAATTAGCAGCTCCTAAGTATAAATGATTTAAATTATATTGAATATCTGGCTTCGACTTTGAGTTGAGTATGTAAACTGGTTAATTACTAATATATATTTTTTCAATATACATTCATAGCAAGCTTATAACAGAGTACAAGACGCAGGAAAAAAGATAACACTCACTCAGAGAAAATTGGTATGTATGATTTTCGACAAAAGGGAAGGAAAATGATTTTCATAAATACTAAGAAGCCATAAAATTCCCAGTGTAATACTTCCACAAAAGACCAAAAATGTAAAACATAATTCAAAATGGAAATCTTTCTTTTGAAGATTATAAATGTAATTATTGTATATCTTTAATTATAAATTATCTGAAAACGACATTTTTTCTTGGATGTTTATGATGTTTTTCAGAAAAAATAAGAGTACTTTTCTGATTTAAATTTGACTTAAATATTCAATGTAGAAGGAGGTCAAGTAACCGATATAAGAAATCCACTGGCTATTTGAACAAACGCATGTTCTCTTGTAGGAGATTATTTCGTATCAAGAAATTTTCAGTTTGGCTTTTCAAAAATTTTATTACTGCTGTAGTTATACCAATGAGATTATTTGGATCAGCTTGGGATGTACAAAAATAAGCTTATATATTGATAAGTCAATCAATCACTCTCTGTACTACCTCAGAAATGAAAGACTAATAAGCATCTCCCATTTAAATGTTTACATTATGCTTAAATGAGACATTATATATTACATACCCAAGAATATTGATATTAAGTTTAATTATAGTAAAGTTGAGTGCAGGCCACTCCAGATTTTTTATGTTTTTTTTATATTGACTTAGCCTAACATTGACTAAGTTTACATTGACTTAGAATTTTTTCAGTGAATTCACCCATATAATATAGTGTTTAGAGGTATAATGAAAATTTTTAAATGATTTAACGACTTCTATGTGATATACAAAGAATAAAATTTGTATATGTAAAAATCAACAACAATAGAGCATACGAAACATATAATCTCTGATCCTTTTTATAGTATGGGTTTGTATAACAAATTGTTCTGAGGAATCTATATGTTGCACAATTCTACATACCTTAATATCAGATGCTGATTTTTTTACGTTTATTAATAACATTATTATTGGGTAATATTGAAGTTTTTGGAATGAACTTTTACGTCCTATAGAAGGGTTTCTATGTTTTTGTCTAATTTCCAGTTTTTACACTATTCTAGTCTAACAGTTCATACCATTATTTTTAAAAATATCATGCTTCCAGCTTTTAAATTTAAAATTATACAGAAAGTCAGCTTTGAACTTAATTTAAGAATGAAAAAGTTTACCAATATGCTTTTTCTCAATATACATTTACAGCAAACTTATAACAGAGTACAACACGTGGGAAAAAATAACATTCCCTTAGAGTAAATTGATTTTTTATGATTTTTGACTAAGGGAATGAAAAGTTAGTTTCTAAAAAACTCTAGCATACCATGAAATTTCCAGTACAATAATATGATCAAAGATCAAAAATGTAGAACATTATTCAGAATTAAAAAAAAAATTCGTTTAAAAATAATAAATGAAATTATCCTACATCTTAAATTAAAAATTATCTGAAAACGACATTATTTCTTACATGTTTTTGACATTTCATACAAAAAATTGGTAATGTTTTTAAAATACTAAAAATATTTTCAAGTTCTAAATGGAAAAATTTGTCTTAAGTATTAAATGTAGAAGGTCAGATAATCTAAGTAAGAGATCCACGGGCTATTGGAGCAAAAGCCATGCTCTCTTGTAGGAAATTATGTCATATAAGCAAATTTTCACTTTGGCTTTTTATAATGTTATTACTGCTGTAGTTATACTAATGATTGCATATCTATTAATTGTGTGACATACAAAAAAGTCTTATCTATTGATAAGTGGATCAATCACTATCTGTACTACCTCAGGAATGAAAGAGTAGTAAACATCTCCCATTTAGACGATTATATTATGCTTAAATGAGACATTATATATACACAAGAAGATTTATATTAAGTTTACTTATAGTAAAGTTGAGTGTAGGCCACTCCAGATTTTTTTTAATTATGTTTCCATTAACACTTTATTACTACCCAATTGTCCATATACATTACAATTTTACAAACTTTAGTTAACAAATGTAATACCTTGTAACGAGAACTAGTGAAATAATTTACTTTTTAATGTTACTGTCAGATAGCAGGGCAGTCACTTTGTATCAAAGATCAAACTTAATAAAGAACTTGTTAAAGCAATTCATTAAATAAACTATTTGGTATATAAATAAATTATTATTAAAAGGTGTTAATTTTCCCTAAAAGTTATGATATCATTATCATTACATTATAAAAAAATTACAAAATAGGGGAAAAAAAGAAATTTTTTATGTGAATATATGAAAAAATATTGGGCTTGAAACAGTACTTCCATTTAAAACATTTATTAAGAATGTTTTAATCTTATTTATTTTAATAAATAAATAATTGAAAAATAATTTAATAAATAATTAACAAATAAAATAAATAGAAAATAATGGTATAATTTATTTATATAAATAATATTTATATAAATAATGTAATAAATAATTTTAGTCTTAATCTTATGAATGTTCTGAATTTAGAACTGGATGTACCTATTTTACAAAAAAAATTATAACTATTTAACCCTCCATTGAGTATTATCGTTAATAAGACGATTTAGAACTGATTGTATCTTTTCTTCAACTGAAGTTAGTGAGTCTTTTCTGATTGGCAGTAATAATATTTTAACCTGTAGTCTGTTCAAGTAACTAAACGAGTTAAAGGTGCATTTCATAATTGAAAATGTATTCAAAACAAGGGATTGTACTTTGATTTCAAAAAAGTATAAATTTTTATCTAAAATGTTGTCTTGTTTTCATAGATGCTGTAACGTATTTTATCCAATTTACATCCAAGAATTTAAAATTGTATTAAGTTGTGGTGCGGTGATTTGTGAAAATAGTTAAGATTTTTAATCGCCTGTTAGTAGTATATTTAACATTCCTTCATAAGATTTTCAGTCATATTACCTTATAAAATATACAAAAATTTGTAGTGCTCTACACTCAATTCCTTGCTAAAGCTGTCAAGGTTTATGACGTTTCCCAAATAATTCCAGAAGAGACACATGAAAAGTAACTCACTATAGTGATCTTGTATGAGTGAACCTTCACACTACAATGTAACCGTGACGTAAACAGACTTCACATACTGGAAATACTTTACATTAAAGACAAAATCCTAGTTCAGATATACAAACTAGTGACGTAAATATACCTAACTTTAAAAAATTGATAATACTTTTAAACTATTAAGGCCATAAAAGAATTGAATAATTAGCAGGTAGTGCTGTGTCAACAGACCTGGAGCCCTACAATCTCTATACTTTCTTCCTATGGATTCTACCACTCATTTTTTAGTTAGATATTCAGTAACTTTTTACATTTAATTACTGACAGTTAAGCATGTAGTGTTAAATGATATTACTGTAAATTACGTAAAACTGTATTGATGAACTGGATATAGTGAAAACATCAATCTCTAACATTAAGTCCCATTCATAACGGCTGCTTTTTTTTCGGCTACAAAAGTAGCCAGATCAAACTAAACTCACCTGACAAAATATTATAATGATACACCTTAGGATGGGTGGTATTTCTGGAGGTTCTTATGTATTTGCATATTTCTCCTTTAGGAAGTTTCAGATGAAGAATACCACGATATTGCTATTTAATTGTAATTCCTTTTTATTGCTTTGATATGTCAACCATGTTGACAACATGGTCTTTTCAAAGACAACCATGTCTTTTTTCAATGTACAAATGTTGTTCATTTATTTTGTTTTATGAGTATCTTAGTTCTTATGTTATTTATCTATAATAAGTATATTTATCTATTAATATATTTATCTTTAATATATTCTTTTATTTGCTATAATATCGAACTTAAATATATCCAAACGTGTATGAACAATAAAATTTAAAGTATAAAAATATATTATAGTAGTTTAGTAAAATATATTTTGTACATAAAATATATTATAAATATATTAGAAATCTGCATCCCAGTTTGAAAGCTCATCTGGAGGTATAGTTTCTTCTTTGGGGAATTTGTCAAAGTTAGAGGTGTCTGTCGGAGTTTTTACCTGAAAAATTATTGGTTGTTTAACAATAAAAACTGATTTACCAATGAATGTGTAATTTAGATATTTTAATACTTGTTAAAATATTTATTATTAGTTACATAAATGTTATAATTAATAATTAATAATAATAATAATAATAATAATAATAATAATAGGTATATATATATATATATATATATAATAAAATAAAAAACGAAGGAATCACACAGAAAGACACAGACATAACTGACATCGATATTTCGACAATCGTCGTCATCAGGAGGTGCGAAGAGCGAAGAGTCCCGCAGGAAGACAGGGCGGTACTCATACTTCCTGCGGGACTCTTCGCTCTTCGCACCTCCTGATGACGACGATTGTCGAAATATCGATGTCAGTTATGTCTGTGTCTTTCTGTGTGATTCCTTCGTTTTTTATTTTGTTGTAAAAAAGTCCGCTGGACCGTTTCTTTTAATTGTATATATATATATATATATATATATATATATATATATATATATATATATAGGTGTGTTCTCTAATCGGGGTTCGGTCAATTTTCCAGGATAAAAAATCAAACTCTCGTTGCCAACGTTTCGGTTTTATTTAAAACCTTTTTCGTAGGCAGAAGTAAGAATTTTTTAACTAAGAAAATGAAATTTACATTATTTAAAGGAACAACAATGTTAGCCGGACAAAACCTTCGACTAGACTGTCGAAGATTAGACAGTCTAGTAGACAGTCTAGTCGAAGGTTTTGTCCGGCTAACATTGTTGTTCCTTTAAATAATGTAAATTTCATTTTCTTAGTTAAAAAATTCTTACTTCTGCCTATGAAAAAGGTTTTAAATAAAACCGAAACGTTGGCAACGAGAGTTTGATTTTTTATCCTGGAAAATTGACCGAACCCCGATTAGAGAACACACCTATTCTATCAAACGGTCGATATATTATTGAATCTGTTATATATATATATATATATATATATAGATATATTTTCAGGTAACTCACTACAAATGATGGAAGTTAATCGCTCTGAGGCCTTTCTTTATCACGTCGTCAGAGAGCAAGTGAATACAAGTATGATTCATTTTCTTCATCAACGTGTTCACAAAAGTGTCACGTGTTCAATAAAACTACAGTTGTTGAAATCAACAGACTATTTTTCTTTGTAAAATAATTTGAAATGTAATACTTAGTTTTTCTGTTTCAAAAGTTATACTTCTGCCTATGAAAAAGGTTTTAAATAAAAACCGAAACGTTGGCAATGAGAGTTTAATTTGAACCTGAAGAACTGACCTAGTCCCGATAAAATTTAGTTTTGTTTGTATTCCACGGCCGATACTTTTATTAATATATATATATATACAAACTAGAATCCATAAAGAATACACATAAAAGAAATCAATGAAACTCACTACTACACTTTGATTGCCTCGTCATCAGGAATATAGATTGGAGTTACTCCAAACACAGGTAACAACTTAGTCAATGATAAAGCAGTATATGCATTTTTTCATACATTTTATCGTTAGATAAACTATAATTGTCTTTACAATAAATTAATATGTTACCTTAGGAATTATAGGGGGCTGCATTGACTTTGAACGTAATCCTTCCCAGTCAAAACCTTGAAACCACCTGGAAAATTAATACATCCTCAATAAAAAATATTTGGATTCTGCAAACGATAAACTGACTTTAAGAACAAGAAGCTATGTTATACAGATCGTTAGTTTTAATTGATTAAATGTTAAAATAAGGAAAAAATTACCAACAGATAAAATGACAAAACTTTTGTGGTAAAGTGTACTCAACAGTGCAATTTTGCTCTAATTTTAATATGCATTACGTATGACAACTTTTCAAAAACGTAATGTTAAATTTATGTATTTAATATGGCAAAAGAAAATACACTGAAAAAAGATTAAGAAAAGTCACATTTCCTTTGCTAGTTATTATGTATTTCAAGTGAAAATATTATAATAAAAGATTAAAATAATTAGAAATAAATGTAACTGTTGTTATGCTATTTTCTAACGTTAATAAAAAATTTTGAAAAAATTATTAGTATAGTAAATATTTCATCAGATTTATATATTTATATGTGTGAATTTTTTTCAAAAAATCATTATTGAATTAAAGTGAAATTAAATCGATTAACTTAAGTAAAACAGATCTTATTATAAGGTTTTCACAATTTCAATGTTAGTATAATAAACAATTAAAATGTTTATAAATATAAATTTTATATGAAATAAATTTCAGACACTGCACATGCTAATTTAAAAGGTAGGAACCGACTTGTGTTTTTTGATTTGGGAGACTCCTGAATGATGACAGCCAAGGCGTTCTGCAGGTACATCTCTACATAAACGCCGCACCAAATGCTGGGCAGATTTCGACACCTGTTTGGGAAACAGCACAGTATCTATGCCTTTCAGGATGAGATTGTAGGTTTTCATTGGGTCATTACTAGTAAACGGAGGACTAAAACATACCAAACACCCAAAAAACTAAGGACTTTAGTCATCAAAAATGTAATTATAATTTCTGACTTGATAATAACATCGTTATCACATTAACAATATCTGTAATATTGCAGACAGTTTGAGCATTGAGAATAACTTATAATATAATATATAACTTATATTATAATAACACTTATAATAACAGTGAAAAATTATACTCCAAAGTTGAACATGGCCAGACATAAAAAAAGACATCTGATTTTCAAATATAGGGACGACTTCTTCAGTTTTATTAATAAGATATTGATTAGTGAACTATAAGTTTCTTATTATAATATATATAATTTTGTCATTTTGAATTCCGTAATTAAATAATTGTACATAATCATTAAAAGTAAGGATATATACGTAATAATTATAATTATATGTAATTATATACGAACATGAATAAAAACTCGCATTTACATGTATGAAACGTAAAACATGAAATGTAAGCCTGTACTTTAATGTAGAGTAAACTTGTAATCAAAAAGGGAATAGTTTAAAAATAATTCCCTTATACTCGTAACATGGTTACTACTCGTGAGGAAACCATAAAAAGAAAAAAAAAGTATGATATAATAATAAAATAACTAGCCAATTTTAAAAGAAAGTATGCCATGATTTTATAACCAAGCATAAATAAAATAAAATGAATAAAATTCGTAATACATATGAATTTACAAATGTTGGATTACTGCTGTTAATAAATATTAAGATACAATTAGAAATCACAGGAAGAGCTCTCCATTAATAAGGATTGTCCGTAACAATGAATTTATTGTTACCCAAATCATAACATGCTAAATCATACACTAGCCAGCTATATTTGTTATTAATGGGGAAATATGTAAATAATATAAATAGAAAAAGAAGCATATATTTAAATGGTATATAATTGTCTGTTTAGAGATTGAATCAACGTCAATTACATTTGAACTTTGACATAACAAATAATAATTACTTATTATATTGTACAGAGATTCTTAAATTCTCAATAGCTGTACTATTTGGTAGAAGCCACATTATTATGAACTTCTGACGTTTAAGTCTTTTCTTCGAATTGTTGTAGTTTTCCGACAACTCCTTACCAACACCATCAGATATCTTTCTCGAAAAGCATTAGTTATCTTAATGAGAATATTTCATATATAATCATTACTACTTCTCGTACTGTAAATTTCAGAAAACAACTCGGTTCTTTACATTCATAATTGTCTGCAATTGAGTTTACTATTGTGAGATTCTTTAACTTTAAATAAAATGTTAGACAATAATTTTTTCATACTCTTTACTATTATATTTGAAATTTAGGAGTCTCGTCTGCTCAAGAGTTAAGTACTTGTCTTAGGTACTGATGATTAAAAGTTTAATCTTGGGAGTGACCCTACATTTTTTATGTGAGAGTTGAAAACTTGTTCTCCCTGACTTTCGGAGTGGACACAATATTGTTTCTACTACTGAGCTTGTACAATGTTGGCTTCTTGTTAGACACGCTTACTCTAATAAACTTGATTACAAAGTGACAAACTTTGAACTTGAAACAGTAACAAAATCGAATATTCCCCCTGACTCACTATCTTTCAGGAACTAAATCCAGCTCCCAACTTTTCCTAATCCCACGAGCCTCAAAGCTTCCTACTTAAACTAAAACTGACGACCAAATGACTCCAAAAGTATACAGTACCTCAGAGAATGCAAAGCCGCAAGACCATATGACCACGAAGATGACATCTTTCCCTGACAGACGGACTCCCCCATTCTTGATAATGTTTACTGACCCAACAAAAACGACAGGATGATAATTTAGCAGTAGTGGGCCTCTGGTCCGGAACTGCTATTTACGACATGCACTGTTGTGCATGGTAATATTCGTTGATCATTGGAAATTTGATTAAGACAAAAATATAGGGTTCCGAGTCCAGAATCAACCAACCTGGTAATAATCATAACTAAATTGTTCCCACTAACAAATTCTGCTCTTCTTCTCTGAAGCAGCATTGAAGACAAAATCCTACAAGGATAAGCCTTTGAAATAAACAAACATCAGTAACATATACATAATAAGTTAATGTATTATAAAAATTTCAACTTATTAAATTTACTATACGTCTGTAGTAATTATGATATCAATATTGAATTGAGTAAGGATCAATTATTAAATTAATTACTAAGTGTGATTTATTTTACGTGGGCCCGATATCACTTAGCCTCCAAATGAATGATCATGGGTCACCCATTTTGCTGCCTTATAGTAACTTGCCTTTTGCCATTCACGCCCGCTCTCATTGTCTTCCTTTTAATGAGCCCAAGATGCTCACATTTTATTCGACAGACTCAGGTTCGATTCTTACTGTGTCCTTCGATTTTCTTCACATGAGAGGTGAAAAAATCTTGAGCACGTAGTTTTCGAGCCTGTACGATATCAGGTACGTTATAGATTTCTACTACTCTCAATACACTTGAGTTAGACAAAATTTATGACTTGCAATGTAGAATCATTAGAGAAGTTAAAATATTTCTATGATGAATCAGTTTCAGAGAATCAACTGTTTAGTATGCCGCCTGCACCACAAAAAAGAAAAATAAAATAAAGCATTTTCAGGAGACTCACATGCCGGTGAGAAGTTCAAATATTAACACTCCAACAGCCCAGTAGTCGACAGACTTATCGTGTCCTTTATTTAAAATAATTTCTGGTGCCACATACTCAGGAGTTCCACAAAAGGTCCACGTCTTCCCGCTATGAACAGGTAGTTTTTTGGCGAATCCAAAGTCAACCTACAAAAATATCATATATAATTGAATGTGACATCGTTTTTTTGAAATTTTTAACACACAATTAACATTTCTCCTTTATAAATTAATGCTAAAAGTTCTATAACATAGTTTACACAATAATGATTTCTAAATGAACATATGGCGTGGTATGCACCCAACATTTTTCATACTTTGTATGTTTAAAAAACCTAAAATATTTCAATGCAACGCATTGATCATACTTTTATCAAATAAGTCTAAAGAGTTACCTGTATAATACAGATGACATTATATCTATTTTTTTCATCATTTAGCTAACTTTGAAACTTATTTTGTTAACAATAATATAAACAATTATACTAATGCAAATAATTGTAGTCCCAATGAAGGAAGACAAACTACGGCATATGAAATCAAGATAGCTTTTTAGTTATTTGAATACAGCTCTTTCAATACTATGTCTTTAAAATATATTTTAAATCCAGTATCTTACTTCCAAGAGCTGAAAAATTAATACAATTGTGTAATTTTTTGCCTTTCCATCTATTTATCTTGTGTGATTAATTAATGAACCTGTAATTATTTGCCCAACCAATATAATCAGTTAAAAGAATTAGTAGTCCTGTTATCACTTTATTTGTATTTTTAATATTTATGCCAACAATATTTACATTTACGAACTTTTTTCAAGTAATTTCAACTATTGTCTTATGATAAAAATCTAACACCTCACCCCATAGTTAAAAACAACAAATAGATAAATGAAATTGTTCTTAATAGGACAAATTATTGAGATAAATTAAGAATAAACAAACTCAACACATAAAATATACTAATTTTTCTTGTACTTTTCACGGTTTCAAAACTCGTCAAATTTCAAGAGAAAAATGCATTTATTGTCAATTTAGTGTATATTTATTTACAAACTAAGTAGAAGAATATTTCTTTTTTTATAATAATATTATGAAACACTCTGGTGATAATGATTATATCATTTTATTTAAACCTCATGTACCCTTAATCAATTCCATAAATTATAACCTCAGTAAAGGTAACATAACCATATCTGTGGGTCAAAGTAACATCAGATAAACTTCATTACCCATTTCTAAGTATCTGCTTATTCAAAATAAATGTTTGCCTACTTTAGTTCTTCATTAATTTAGTTGAATAATTTATAAATGAAATACATAATGTTTATTTAAGATTACCAGTTTGACATATCCTTCACTGTCGAGGAGGAGATTTTCAGGCTTCAAGTCACGAAAGACAATATTCTTAGAATGTAGATAGTCAATAGCTTCGACGACGCAGGCTGTGATGAAGCAGGCGGTGGAGTCTTCGAAGAAAGACCTGTCGCGAAGAAGGCTCCATACTTCGCCTCCCAGACAGGCTTCCATCAGAAGGTAGACGTACTTGGAGTCCTTGAATGTCTGGTACAGTCTAAAACAGTCCTCGCTCTTAACCAGGGGTGCTCATACATTTTCTGCATGCGAGTTACTTATAAAATGATACGTCATAATGATCTACCCACTGTATTTACGTAGAAATATATATTGATAAAAGTATCGACAAAAAAAAAATAGAAACAAAACTATAGTTTTTCGGGACTCGGTCAGTTCTTCAGGTTCAAATTAAACTCTCATTGCCAAAGTTTCGGTCTTTATTTAAAACCTTTTTCATAGGCAGAAGTATAAATTTTGAAACAGAAAAACTAAGTATTACATTACAAATTATTTTACAAAGAAAATATAGTATGTAGATTTTAACAACTACTGTAGTCTGAATGAATACGCGACTACATCCATAAGTTCTTCTTATATCCTCGTAGAAACCCATATTTATTTTCCCAAATTAAGTCGTGTATTCATTCAGACTACAGTTGTTACAATCTACATACTATTTTTCTTTGTAAAATAATTTTTAATGTAATACTTAGTTTTTCTGTTTCAAAATTTATACTTCTGCCTATGAAAAAGGTTTTAAATAAAAGCCGAAACGTTGGCAATGAGAGATTAATTTGAACCTGAAGAACTGACCGAGTCCCGATGAACTATAGTTTTGCTTAGAAATATATTCAGGATTCTTACAATTTATTATGATGTAATTAATATTTCATCAAGTAAAAATCTTCTCTTCCCAAATCATATGAAAGTGTAACGATTTTTTCTTCTTACCCCATCCAGTTTCCAAACTCATTTTTATACCTTTTTTAATTTTAAGAGAAAAGATTATAAGTAAAGTGTTTGAGGCAACTGAATGACTAGCTAATTACTTTTACTGAACTTAGAGCTACTTTTGCCGTTGCAGAGATACCTAAGTATAAAAAAATCATAATTCATTTGACTAGCCAACCTACATTTAATCAGTGACAGGATGAATTAGGCTGATATTAATTTTTTTAATACAATGCGATCTACCAATAATAGCTGGGCGATCGACGTTTGAGCAACCCTGCTCTTAACAATTAAATTGTTGTATCCTCTAACGTTTGGATTTGTGCTTCTTTATCATCATGGACATCCAATATATACTAGTGACATAGAAAGAGCTTTCTTTCTCTAACTCAGAGACTGACAAATACAAATTTTCCATTTGATAACTGGCTGTGCATTACTACATTAATATTTTTACTTTACTACAAGTAAAGTACAGTGATCGTGAAAAAATTCAATATCGAGATTACAACGGATTTAGATGTTTCGTGCTCTTCAAAGTCACTTTATGAGGTTTGTTGATAATGTCTGTGTGTGTATAGATGTGTCGGTTATAGTAAACTAATTATATTTGTATTTGATAACATAAGTTAAAACCTTAAATGGTCTCCAACTTTATTACAATCACTCCTCTTTTCGTTTATTATCATATAATAATATATATAATACAATATATATATATATATATATATATATAAAGATTTCACATAAACACGTGAAATAACAAGCAATGATCAGACCACAATAAGAAATGAGAAAACAAGACTAAGATCTTTCAACCGTAACAAGCGGTCTTCGTCAGAGTCCAATTGGGTTTTTGACTCTGACGAAGACCGCTTGTTACGGTAGAAAGATCTTAGTCTTGTTTTCCCATTTCTTATATATATATATATATATATATATATATATATATATATATTATTTATATAATATGCGTTTTAGTGTCCTTTTTTAATGAAATAAGGATTTATAGCAAGAGTGTATTTAAGGAATTAATTTAAATATATATTGCGTTATTGAAAAATAAAATAATATGATAACTTTTTTTTTTAAATAATACATCCAGGGTAAAAATTAAAAAAATCTGGAGTGGCCTACACTCTACTTTACTATAAGTAACTTAATGTCAAATTTCTTGAGTATATAAAACATAACGTCTCATTTAAGCATAACGTAAACATCTAAATGGGATATAATTATTAGCCTGTCATTCCTGAGGTAGTACAGATAGTGATTGAAGGACATATCAATTTATAAGCTTATTTTTGTACATCACAAATAATTTATTATTTGCAAATAATTTCATTAGTATAACTACAGCAGTAATAACATTTTTGAAAAACCAAAGTGAACATTTCTTGAAACGAAATAGTATCCTACAAGAGAACATGGCTATTGTTCAAATAGCCAGTAGATTTCTTACATCGTTTACTTGACATCCTTCTACATTGAATATTAATGTAAAATTTTCAAATTTGAAACAGTAAAATACTCTTTTTTTCTCTGAAAAACTTCTTAAACAGCGAAGAAAATGTTGTTTTAAGGTGATTTGTTAATTAAAGATGTACGATAATTACAGTTATTAATCTCTAAACGAAAGATTTATATTTTGAATTATCTTTTACATTTTTGCTTTTTAACAGAATTATTATACTGGGAATTTTATGGCTTCTTAGTATTTAATAAGATCATTTTCCATCCCCTTTGTCAAATAACATATATACGAATTTTTTTTTAATGAGTGTTATCATTTACCTGCACAATATTATTCCTCTTACATCTCTTATAAGTCAATAATATATTTTCATTTTTCCGTTAGAAACATCAATTTTATCTCAGTGGATTCGCTCAAAAAATTTCTAAGTCAATGTAAACAATGTAAAAAAATACAAAAAATTCGACAAGTATAGCAGGTGATCTCTTAGTCTAGAATAAACAAACAGTTTTTATATCGTTATTGCTCTTTCCCGTAATTGAAACTTCATGAATTTTTTTTTGTGAATTGATAATTTTTTTCCATTTTTGGTCAAATTTTCATTTTTTTTAATCAGCCGTTTAGCGTCAAAAAAACATTTTCTGAAAACACAAATCGTACTGTAACGCCCCATTAGCGAATGTAATTTTCGAAAAAAATTTCTCAACTCATTCTCCATATAATGTTCTATTTGTAGGCATAGTTTCATTCTTGTCCGTCAAACAGTATGGCTTGTATCGCTCTCACAAGGTTTGAGATTGAATTATAAGTCAAAATTTTTACATTTTATTAAAAAAAAATATTTCCTGTTGTCTTAAAATTCTGAATATATTTTTCGTTTGTTGCATTTGTAACTTCAAAGATAATGTCAAAATTTCAAAACTCTAGGGTTATCAGTTTAGGAGAAATAAATGTTTTAAAAAAAACGGTTTTTGGCAAAAAAAGTGACTTTTCCATCATGCATAATTCTTCCCAAACAATAGGGATCTTCGTCTAAATGGGGCCCATTTTTGTGTAAAATATCAACTTGATCCATCAAAGATTGTGGACCGTAGCGTGGTAACAAGCAATGCTAACACACGCACCCACCCACCCACCCACCCACCCACACACACACAGACATCAACGTAAAAACGTCATGAAACGACTTCTGGGACCTCAAAACATGTAATTCCGTGAAAATCTCGAGATCGAATTTTTTCACGATCACTATACTTTACTTATAGTAAAGTAAAAACATTGTTGAAAATTAAAGTGCTCTAATGAAGCTTATATATTTAAATCCAATTATCAAATTATCATATCTGTTTCGACTCAATCATGGGCGACTATGTTAGCTAAATTATAGAGTAAACAATACTGAAAATATATAGTGAGCATATGTACTGTGTGAAGCTGTTCTAGTACATCTAAACATAAAGACTGTAAATTACAGATTTAATGGATACATCATGTTGTGTTGACAAAACTTTTATTTACCTATAATGTTTTTTTTCTACTATCATAAAGATTAAAATAATGTGTTTGTTATGCTAAACATATTAAGCTAACATAATCTGTTTTCACGCCAACTCTCAAAGTAGGCTCTTGAGAAATATCACATTTTTATGACGCACAATGGTTCGCTGTTATAAGAATTTTCAATATTTTCTGTCTGTAGGATAACCATTTATGTAAACACCCGTCTCATGAATGAAAAGTTTAGGAATCTAAACTAAACTATATGTATCTTATATGTACTGATAACAATAAGAACACCAAATGGCCATATTTATTGATTTCATATTACTTTGAAAACAAAAGGAATAATTATAGTAAAGGTACTTGCTATATTATAGTAAAGGTACTTGCTATATATTCATATCTTGAAATATATTAAGGTTAATTAATTAATTTAATAATTACTGCGGGACTTCCCCCATCCACAAATTATTATTTAAAAAAAATTGGTTTTATTGGTTATGTTGTGCAGGTATTAAAAATAAAAAGAGTTTGGAGGTTTCAATTTTATTTGAAAATAAAATCGACTGCCGGTATGACAGATTAACCAGTGAAGAGGTCATTTGTGCGAGGTCACTACAATCGTCCCGCGTCGATGATAGCGCTAAACCCAGTGCAGTTGCCGCAGTTGGCCCTAGATAAGGGACGGATAAGAGATATATAGATATGAGATGTGTACCTGCAGATGAAAGGACTGCGGTTGGAAAACATGATGTCCCTTTCGCTGAAGACATGCGTCTGCTGATGCGTTTCCACAATATGGACCTTCTTCATGCACTTGAGGGCAAAGACCTCTCCATCGTCAGTCTTGACTAACTCGACCCTGCCAAAGCCTCCTACGCCTAGAGTGGCTACGACTTCCAATCCATCTAGCTCTACTCTTTTTCTTTCTAAGAAGTGGTACACATATTGATATTTATAACATAAAACATAATGCTTATAACAAACAAGTGCTTTAATATATTCCGATGCTTTATTATATTTATAGCAAGAAGAATAGAGGCATAAAAGAAAATGTTCTCCTTTTAGAAAAATATGTTTCACAACTAGCGAAGTACTACCTTGAAAGACTATTCTGACTGGATATAGCAGTTGGCTGTGCTATGGTGCAATGTTTGCTAAATATGGCAGGTGCGATGGGACATCCCATTGGCGCACCTCTAACCCTTTCTTGACCACACTTACGGCATGCAGTCAATTGTTAACATGTTCAAATAACCTTGTCAAATCTCTTGACATATTTAGCACATTCCTTTCCAAATGCTTAACACTATAGACTACTTTTACGGTTGGTTATAGTTGATTCATCATTATTAATGAATCTGCCATATCCACGAGTGTTTTTTTTTATAAATATATTCTTTCATCATCTTAACCGTTTTGATTCAACATAATTCTTATTGTCCTCTACATCATAGTCAACATCTTTAACCCGCTTTGGCCATTTTTTTACAATTTATCCCAAATGAAGCATTTACCACTTTATGTTTTTGATAATATACATAAGTTTAACAGTGTTTTATTTTAAAAAGTAATATTGATATGAAAAAATATTTTTAGTACGTCATAAATGAAAAAATTAAAAGGTACATGAAAGTTTTTACAAGGCGATTATGAGACAATACTAAATATAAAAGTCTAGTCCAACCAATCAAAATAACTGTAAAATGAGAAGTACATACCGACAGTACTGCTACACATTCTATCAGTAAAACGCGGTACAGATTTATATAAGCCATTTAGTTATTCAAATATGATTAAAAAACATTAAACATGGTCAGTTCAGATGTAAAAATAAGTATATTTGATTAAATTAATGACACTGATATTTTTTGTAGGAGTTTACATCGTTCCTTAGAAAAGTAGAACTGATGTTAATATTGAAACAAAAATCTGAAACAATTTTAATAAGAAAGTCAAACCTGGTTCAAGAGGAGGGGCAATCACTTCAGGATCAACCGTCCGTCCTTTTCTATCGTCGTATTCCTTCTCTTGTAATTCATTCAAATCCCCAATTAAAAGTAGAAACGACCTAAAATTCAATCAGTTTTACCAATCACCAAATGTTTACTTCAGTTACTTTATTTCTTTGAAATTTAACTAATGTATTACTAACATATTTCTTTAGATGAAACTAATATATATATATATATATATATATATATATATATATATATATATATATAAAGATTTCACATGAAACACGTGAAACAACAATCAATGATCAAGCCACAATAAGAAATGGGAAAACAAGACTAAGATCTTTCAACCGTAACAAGCGGTCTTCGTCAGAGTCAAAAACCCAACTGAGTTTTTTAAAATAAAACCGAGACGTCGGCAATGAGAGTTTGATGTTTGAACCTAGAAAATTTGACCAAATCCCGATTAGATAGCACACCTATATATATATATAAACTAGAATTTAAAAAAGAACACATAGAAAGGAAACCACTGAACTCACTACTATATTTCGATGTCCTCGTCTTCAGGAAAAGAAGTGAATCGCTCCAAAGGCTGATAACGACTGTTATATATATATATATATATAGGTGTGTTCTCTAATCGGGGTTCGGTCAATTTTTCAGGATAAAAAATCAAACTCTCGTTGCCAACGTTTCGGTTTTATTTAAAACCTTTTTCATAGGCAGAAGTAAGAATTTTTTAACTAAGAAAATGAAATTTACATTATTTAAAGGAACAACAATGTTAGCCGGACAAAACCTTCGACTAGACTTCAGTCTGAAACGTTGGCAACGAGAGTTTGATTTTTTATCCTGGAAAATTGACCGAACCCCGATTAGAGAACACACCTATTCTATCAAACGGTCGATATATTATTGAATCTGTTATATATATATATATATATATATATACTATATACTTTAATACTATATATAGTACATTTTAACATAACAAAAGAGTTGTTAACACAACATACTTAACGCAGGACAAAACAGTTAATACTTCGTCGTAAGTAAATCGTATTGTCGTAAATGAATAAAACAGTTAAATATGGTTTTGATTTGATTGATATGGTTTTTGATTTGATATGGTTTTTTAACCTTTGATTATGATATATTCCTTGGATTATGGATTTAGAGGGTATTTAGACTTTAGGTACTCATAAAAGACAGTAGTAATCTTAATTGAACGGACACTTAATAAAGTAGCTCATCATATTAATATATTAATATTAATTACTATATCTCATCAAGACTTAATTAAGGAGATACCTGGAGAACAAAGTAGTAATTAACTTTTTTCTTTCAGCTCTCTTTTATATATTATGGAATAAAGTAATGTATTTAAATTTTTCAGGTTGAGATAGATTGAGTCGAAGATCATTTAATGGGTAAACAAGAAGCTATAAATTGGAATTTTTGAGTGGTTTAGACGAAAAAAAAACTTTTAACGGAAGCAATGTCACTTGAAACAAGATAATAAAACTCTTATCAGAAAGATAAAAGTATTCATTTACTTACATACAAAGGGTAAAGCACAGAAAATAAAGTGGAACGTTAACTTTCATTCTAAACCTGATTCAAGGATTTCTGTCCAAAAAATTATTAAATAAAACAAAAACAATTATTCCTGTTGAATTTTATAATTAAATGTTTGAACAAATTGACTTTGCTCGATTTTGTTCTTTCCAAATATTTTATTTCATTATATTTGAAATAGTAAATATAACTTAATAGTAAATAGTAAATATCACTTCGAAACTACTATCAAACAACATATTAAAAGGTCTCTTCCATTCTTGATGGCAGGTTTAACATGAAGAAAAATAGTTTTTTTCTTTCAAACTTCAAGAAATTTTGTTCTCCACCATTTTTTAATGTTCGTAAATATAATACGATTGCATGATGCCCAACTAAAAAGTTTAATTTAAATTAGTGGCAGTAACGAAATGTTATGTTTTGGTTCTATATCTCATTTAAAGTATTTCCACTTCCATAATTTTTAAATCTCTTTTACTTGTTTATTAAGGACAATTCATTTGAAAACGCATGGATCGATTAAGGATGGTTATGTTTAGAGAACAAATGAAACAGCAGGTCCCTGGGGAAAAAAAAATAAAAAAATATTGACACCTCCCCCTGTTAAATATCTGTAGATATGCAAGCAACCATTTTTACTGTTCCATATTGGTAGTCATTTATAGTAGTTCATGGTTTATAAACATGTTTAATATTACTTTTGATTTTTTCTTTAAGCTTAATGCAGTACTTCTCTAACAGCGGGGTACCCCGACCCCAACTAGATCGTTATACGACGCTCCTCTGACATCGGGAAATATGCTTCTTTTTGTTTTTCTTCCAAAAATAAAGTATAACTGCATATCCACAATAGTCAGTGGCAGTAGGAGGTCACTCTTAAAGTAACCAACAATTTAAAATTCCACATTATGATGAAAAAAAATTAAGCATGCATTATTTCATTCCTTTTGTTTTGCAGGCTAATGTCTCGTATATATTGAATTCCTTAGTTAATGTTTTGATGAATTACAGTTTGTTTATATTTTTTGATTTCATTTTTTTTTAACATTGATTTATAGTTGTCTATTACAAATGTTTATAAATTATCAATTTAACGTTTATTATTTGTTACATTATAGAAAATGTATCTACTTTAAATCTTTCCTATTACAGTCTAGGTTAGGTTAGGTTGCAGTGGCAGTTCCACAAGGGAACACACTTAGGCCGAGCATTGGCCCTTTGTGATACCACACAATGCAGATTGATTCTACAGTGGGAGTCCTAAATTTTGCCTAACTCAAGTGTATTTAGAGTAGGGCTCATTAACGAGAACCTGACATCGTACAGGCTCGGGACCGACAGTTTAACGTCCTTCTCCGAGGGACGAAGTGCTCAGATTTATTCACCTCCCGCGTGAATAAATCGAGGGCCAGGTGGGGATCGAACCACGGACCTATCAGATCAGAGGCGAGCACGTAACCACTGAGCTAGCCGACATGCACTTGAGTTAGGCCAAATTTAGGAGCCTCAAAATAAAAATCATAGGGGATATGCTATATTCGTTGAAGAATCAGTGTCAGAGGTTTTGCTATCTAGTACAGTTTCAATCACATCGTCGAAAAAAAATGGGTACTAAATCACATCTATTCCTCGACCACGAATAAATCGATAAATCCTTGACACAAGTTTTGAATAAACTAATATATGCAATTAAGATAAATTGGTATTTTTAGTAATTAATTAAGAAGGGCATGTCCTGACTCTCTATCCAGGGTGAGACACTCGACTCCTGGAGGCATAGCCACGACATTGGCGCTTCGCACGTCCTCTTTCAGCAAAGCCTTCTCCCCAAAATAGTCTCCTCTTGACAATGTGCGTACTTCCTCTACTTCTGTCGTTCCTGGACCAAAAACATGTTTATTAATTCAATTTTTCTTAAGAATAAACGGGGGTTAAAAATGTTTTAAATTTTATTTCTAGTTTCGATTTGATTTCAAAAATTTTTTTAATTTTTATTTTTGAATTCAGATTTCATTTTTGCTTTACTAATTTTTATTTTTAATTTCAAATATTTTGGGTTTTTTCAATTTTTTGATTGATTTTTATGCATTTCTGTTTAAGTTCAGCCTGTATTTCAAATGCTTAAATCTATTATTTGAGAGCAAATATATCATATCAAAATTAATCATAAAATTTTTCTATCTTTTTAAGTAAATTTGTTAAATTTGGTTTGTCTCAGTAGCACGGAATAGAATAAAGTATTTCTCTTTTAAACAATAACAGCATCCGTAAAACATATTAATTCGTAAAGGATTGATAAATCAATATTACAAAGGTAAACTGTATGTATTTATATTTAATATAATAATAATAATAATTCTAATAACAATTATTATTAATTATAATATAATAAGATATAATATAGTAATGCATTTCTAATTCGTAAAATGCTATAAACAAGCGGAAAATTTTCAAAAAAATATCTTTCTGTAATTCTTCTGTGGGTAGGCCAGTTTTAAAAATTAATTTTTTTTTATTTTATGCTTAATAATTTATATTATATAACACAATAGGTTTAAAGACACATATATTAGCCATTACTCGTAAGTAATAGTGGACTTATAACCTGGAATTTATGCTGATATGATCAGTGAATTCATGCATTGTTAATTCAAATTTATATTATAATCGATTTCCATTTAGTAACCTTTTTAATTGAAGGTGTATCAGTGATTTTACTTTTCAGAAGTATTTAGTCCAATCTTTTTCGAACTCATGAATAAACATATATATATATATAAACTAGAATTTTTAAAAGAACACATAGAAAAGAAATCACTGAACTCACTACTATATTTCAATGTCCTCGTCTTCAGGAAAAGATGTCAATCGCTCCAAAAGCTGATAACGACTGATATATATATATATATATATATATATATTCTCAACTATATAAATAATGATAAAAGTGTCGACCGTGAAATAGAAACAAAATTAAAGTTTATTAAGACTCGGTTCATAAACCTGAACCAAGGTTTATTATTGAATCTGAAGAACTGACCGAGTCCTGATAAACATTAATTTTCTTGATGTTCCCAATTGTAAACTTTTCTTCTCATTTACTTTTACAAAATCAATAACCAACAATTTTTTTAAAATAAATAAAAAACGTATTCTTAAATCGAAAATGTTCTTACATTGAATTTTAACTGATCTGTTAAGGTTAATTTTACTTATAAAAGTCACAAATATACTCCATTATTGAAATATACAGCTCGTAAAAATGTGATTTACAAATCCTAATTATTAACGACTTGCAATATATTCAAACATTCACTAATGTTACAACCATTCTTGGTTGTTAGGTTCACAAGTCTAAAGTCACTACACCATTTTTACTGAACACTCTTTCACCTTTATAACTTCAGCAAAAAAGAATCTTAATCCTTCTCTTAAATTTTAAGTTTATCGAACAACTCTTTTCTAAGTTTTTAAGGATAACAACTCCCAGTATATCAAATTTACCAAGAAAAAGCATTCCTTACTCCATTCCTATTAGTTTTTTATCTAGCATTTCTAAAGTTTCATTAATATTTAACTATTTAAAAGATTTTATTATTTCAGAAAATATTTTTTTCTACTAGCAAATTTTGAAATCGTAAGATTACTACTCTTTAGTAGTAATGAATTTTTATCCAACTCCCATATTCATATACTTTGAACTTCCACGTTATATTAAAATATTCGCTAATTTGTTAATTATCACTATTTTTGTTATTTATGGACATCACATCGGAAATGAATTACTGGAAATGTTTTAAGCTAGGAAGGTTTGACTCATTTATAAATTGGCAATTTCAGTTAAAAGTTAGTCACATTACAGAAAGTTGTTGCAATCCAAAAATCGAAAAAATACTTCATACTATCGAAATAAAAACTGTGACCAATTATATTTTTTACAATTGCATTTTAACAGAAGTAGAATAAGCAGTTAAATTTTCAACTAAATTTATTTTGCAAAGGAGTAGACTGATTAAAGCTTTAGATGTTCGCAGTTCTAAATTATATATATAATTCAGTTTAATATTTGTTATTTAAATGTATGATTTATATTGTGAATAAAGATGTCTTTATAAAACTATTTTTTAATATGCTAATACTGAAAAAAAAATTATAGAAAGAATCAGGTTCTAGGCTGAGTTCACTGAATGATTAATGTCAACAGATTTGCAATGTAGGATGAGTTAATTGGTCTACTCGCCTAGTATCACACTTGACATCTTTCAAAAGCCTTCGATGTCTGTCTCTGAAAACTTAAATATATATTTCACAATATCTCAACTGGGTGTTGTCATTTCCTCCACTGTTATTAGCTTTCCACCCACCTGTTAGCCAACATCTTTGATTAATTACCCTTCACCGCTCTCAATTCACCACTCTGTGACGTTATAAACAAAACTGTAGCTTGTATCAAACATATGTAAAAAAAAAAATGAAAATATTTCTTGTGCCTTTAAAAATTGCAGGTTATTTTTCTCTTATTGCTTTTGTAACCTCAAAGATAATGCCATAATTTGAAGACTTTAGAATTAGTAGTTTAGAAGAAAACAAATGTAGTCTAAAAACAGGTTTTTGGAAAAAAAATTGGCTTTTCCATCAAGCATAATTGCTCCCAAACAATAGGCCTCATCTACACTATGATGCCCATTTTTGTGTAAAACATCAATTTGATCCATCAAACATTGTGGACCATAATGTGGCTACAAACTTTGGATACATACTCACTCACCAATACACACACAAACATCATCGAAAAAACTTGATAAAACGACTTCTGGGACCTCAAAACATGTAATTCCGTCAAAATCTCGAGATCTAATTTTTTCACCATCACAAGTAGTGAAGCTATTTTCTTTATCATCTGAATATTACAGTAATATATATTTGTATATTTATTCAAAACCTTTAGTTTTTGCTAAAAATATAAACTTATCCTAAAAAAGTTACTAAATAGTTATTTAAATTCTCTCTTATTTAAGTTCTCTTGAGGGACTGAGGAGAGAGTTAAACTGAATGGTAAACTGCTGCCCTTTCAGGAGCAAACGTTTCAGGGCATATAACTCAGCCTCAGAAAGGTTCACACTTTTAGGTTCAGAAAAGGAGTTCTCATTTTAAAAGGAATTACGGCTGTGTGTTGCTGAATACAATTACTGTAAGTAATAAACAATATTTATTAGCCGTAATTATCGTACACCTAAGGAAAAAAAGTTATCAGATAAGTCTAATTATGGTGCAATGTTGCTAAAAAATATTTTTGAAAAGTAATCACAATATTTTTTCTAATAATTGGGTACATTATTCTCATTAAAAATTTGAATAATTCTAGTTCAAATAATATATTAATATTCTATAGCAGTAGTTACTGACGATAAGGGAGCCATGTTACGTAGCACACTGGTTAACTTTGAACTTGTGGGCCCAGGGTTCGATACGCACCTGGCTCTCGATTTATTCACACGGGATGTGAATAAATTTGAGTACGTCGTCCCTTTGAGTAGACGTTAAGCCATCGGTCTCGGGTCTGTACGATGTCAGGTACTCGTTAAATATCTCTACTCTAAATATACTTGAGTTAGACAAAAGTTAGGACTACCAATGTAGAATCAACATTCAAACAAAAATACTGAAAATGGATAACGTTTTAACCCACTAGAGCAACGGTTTAAACAATAAAAAAATAACTACTGACGGCAATATTCCAAAAATAGTTTATAATTGATTAATCGCATTTCAAACAAGAATAGTTCGCAGGCGAGCAATATAAAACGATAAAAAACCAATTACTTAATAAATATCGGTCAGCTAGAATTACTGTGTAAAGTGTTTTCTATTGTTTAAAAATAGTATATATTCGAAATATTTATATTCTATCTATTATATTCTATTTTTTTGACAACACACACAGCTGTGTCAAAAATTCAAAATAATATTTATCAGTGCATGCTAGTATTAGGACTACCAATGTAGAATCACCGGTCAAACGAAAATACCGTAAAGGGATAACGTTTTAACCCTCTAGAACAGGCGTGGGGAACCCGCGGCCTTAAGGCCGTATGTGGCCTTTTGAACCGTGAAATGTGGCCTTCTACAGTTTATTGAGAAAAATGTTTCAAAATATGAAGAATTACAATTATGGTAATAAAGAAAAAAAAATTCGGGCATTTAGGAAGAAGACTATTCATTAATCATTGCTTGAAAAGTCTGAGCTTATGGAAAATAATCTTCCTGGGTTAACAAATGTAATAAACGAAGGCAGTAAGGACACTACTGAATCTTTTGAAAGCTGCAAAACAGATTTAGATGTACTGATCTAGTAATATAATGATAGATAAAGTATTTTACAATATAACTATCATATAAGAATTTGCTTATCTATTCATGGTGGCCTTTTGGGGAAGTGGACGGTGCTAAAATAGCCTTTACTCGAAGAAAGGTTCCCCACCCCTGCTCTAGAGGATCGACCCAACTTAGCAGATCCGATGCCTAAGTTGGAATTGAAATTAACCGTGAAATTTCTAGGTGCCAGAGTCAAACTTTTCTGTTACAGACTCGAGAACTACAGTATTACCAAAGAAATAGTACTTTTCTAATATTAGTAGGGTTCTTTCCATAGATGACTGCTCATTTCCTTTCATTCTACTCAGTAGTAATCTTATTATAGTGACTGCTGAGTTGAAACACTATTTAACTTCTCACATGGACGAATTAATAGTCGTTTGAGAGGTTTTGGACGATGTTTATTTTCGTCATCAAGAGGAACTTATCATCTATATGAGGTAAGATGGTATTCTACATTTCTTAATGTATTGTGAATAAACATTCATGATATTAACAAAATGAATGTATTTAACTTTTGTTGGCGATTTTATGTTTATTACATAGCAAATATATGAATTTGTATACAAGTGCAAGACTATTCATTGAAATAAACTTCCTCACCTTACTTCCTCAATACTTACTGAATTGGAGCACTATTAATACTAAGAATTAGAATTTTTTTTAATATATTTCTTCACGAGAATTAAAAAAAGATGTGAAAATATTTAACAAGAGACAAAGTGAAGAAATCATTTAGTTTTTATACTTGAAGACTTGAAGACATAAGAGTAAGTTATGAAAAGACGCTCTGAAACTTACTAAAAGCCATTTACTAAGAAAAAAAGCAATTTACATCTGACAGTCTGTTGGTAACATCGTCTTTAAATATTTAAACATTCTAAAGACTTCAATGAAATAAGTACTGCATACTAATGTTACTAAGATTTAATGGAATGAAAATAAACTGAGGAACAATTGGAGACCTTAGAATCTGAATGAATGAAAAAGATTTCATTGGAGTTCATTTGTTATATAGAAGGGATTATAAAACAATAACCAGCATTTCAGAATTTTGATCAGAGAAATTGTTTTCTCATCAGATGATCATTGAAATGCTCTCAGAAACTAAATTCCGTCTGTAAAAATATATATGAGCACTAATAAGTCAGACAATAAATCTCAAATTTCTAGATCAAGGAAACATTTTGGGTGAAAATGACAAAGGTTAATTGATGTCTCTCCCCGTCCTCCTCCTGTCTTCATTGGTAACCAGATAATTCCCTACCAAACCCATGTAAAATATCTGGGTCTTATTTTAGACTCTAGATTAACTTTCAAGCAACACCTCCATAATAAATCCAAGCTTGGAATTTACTTGATGTGCAATCTATATTCTCTTTTCAAATCAAGGAATTCTCCCGATTCCGTCAAGGACCTTGTCTATAAAGGGGTTCTTCGTTCAGCGATGACTTATGGATGCTCCGTCTGGTTTAGAGCTGCACCAACGAACAAGGCGTGTATCCAGATTGTTCAAAATAAATGTGCCCGCCTTATAGCCAAAATAAACGTATCAGGGCTCCTTGGTACGCCCGTAATGTTGATATTCACCATGATTTGAAAATGGAATCCATAGATAGTTACATCACCTAACTTACTACCAATGAAGACAACAGATTATCTACTCATCCAAACCTCCTTGTACAAACTCTAAATCCTGCCACCAACCTTCCTCAACCTCACTGAACAATTACTGCATCCACTGACTATCTGACTACTTTTCCAACTGATGACTAAAAACATTGAAAACCATGACCTCAACAAGACCACATGACCGCGAATACGACATCATTACTGTACAGACGAACTTAATATCTGACATGAATTACTGACATTCCAAGTTATAGTAGGACAGTAATCAAGCAGTAGAAGGCCTCTGGTCAGGAACTGCTAGTTACGACGTACACTATAGTGCGCGGTTATATTCGTTGGTCGTTGGTAGGTTAATTGATGGCAGTAATAATGAAAACTTTACAAACTACTGGTCTAAATTATTAAACTTTTGATTGTTACAAATAAGTTAAACAATTCTTTTTTTTCTTTTTGTTCACAATTTTGATTTATAATTGTTAAAATGTATCAATAAACCTTCCGTATTTGACATTTTGTCTTAATATAAAGAAACCTAAAAATAAACCGAGGTCACATTAGTAAAGGAAATCATAATGAGCTTTCATTCGTCTCTTGATATTCTTCCACTTATAAACAATCTCTTACCAATAAAAATAATTGGCACTTTCTGGAAATAAAGTGACATCAGAAATGTATGAACGAAGAAAGCAATTACGAGATTTCTGCTTTTTTTTCAGCTAACGAGGTTTTTGAAGATAAGTCAAAATTATCTGATTCCACTCGTTTTTAAAAATGACTAATTGTTTATTTTAGCCGTCTTATTTATAAATTCCCCCTTTATAATAGAGTCGGATCAATTTGTCAATAAGAAAAAAACAAAAATGCCAATAAGAATTTAATCAAAAAATCTCGAATTAATGGTTCAGGTCAGTACTATAATTATATTGCCTTAGATTGTTTCATTATTATAATTTTGTTATGATTAAATTAAAAGACATATTTTACGCAATACAGATAAACACTTTAAAACAATAAATATTGAATTTAATTTGGTTTTTCATAGGTTATTCATATTTTTAGTCAAGTAATCCTCTCTGTACTAAATGACTCTTCAAATTTCTTAAAAGTTCTTAAGCTTTAAATATATATAAGTAAGCAACTAATTTGACTTCTGGTGATTACCAAAGTATATTACTTTGATAATTTGACTAATTGGTCTCCCAAAAATTGAAGTTTGTTTATTTCCCTTCTGACATTAAAAACCAAAATTTCGATAACAAAAATAATAAGAGTCGTTGTTGAATGTATTTATGTATATCTGTGTGCATGTGTATGTTTGTGTGAAAAAAAAATTGAAAACAAAAAGAAAGAGTCGTTTGTATGTATGTTTGTGTGTATGTGTGCGCGCGCGTTTGTGTATATGGGTGTATGTAAGGTGTTGTTGTTATTTGTGTTGTTGTGGTTTGTGTTGTTGTGGTTTGTGTTGTTACATAACATAGAATAATTCAATTCATTAAAATATAATTTCATTCATTCATACAGCTGCGTTATATGAGTCGTTGTACAGTGTTGAATGTATTTATTAAATTAGACACATGTCAACTTAAAGGAAAAAAAAACGATTTCAAGAGACTTTCAGTTAACTGTAGGATATTTAAAGGGTCTCTGAAGAGTAGGATTGATTATAGTTCTGGTTCATAAGAATAATGTTTTTAGGAACACTGATTCATTCTATTGATGAGAAATCCGATCTATTTGATGAGATAGACATGTTGTATACTTGACTATAATGTTTCCTCTGTAAAGGCGAAGTTCGAGTCTATCATGTATGTGCAAAGCAATAAACACATTGTTTCTGACACAAATGAAGGAATTAAATAGTCTTCAGAAACTATATTTATACACATTATTTGATGTACACTTATTAATTACTAAAAAAAAAATCTGGAGTGGCCTACACTCTACTTTACTATAAGTAACTCAATGTCAAATTTCTTGAGTATATAAAACATAACGTATCATTTAAGCATAACATAAATATCTAAATGGGATATAATTATTAGCATTGCATTTGTGAGGTAGTACAGATAGTGATTGAAGGACATATCAATTTATAAGCTTATTTTTGTACATCACAAATAATTTATTATTTGCAAATAATTTCATTAGTATAACTACAGCAGTAATAACATTTTTGAAAAACCAATGTGAACATTTCTTGAAACGAAATATTATCCTTCAAGAGAACATGGCTATTGTTCAAATAGCCAGTAGATTTCTTACATCGTTTACTTGACATCCTTCTACATTGAATATTAATGTAAAATTTTCAAATTTGAAACAGTAAAATACCCTTTTTTTCTCTGAAAAACATCTTAAACAGCGAAGAAAATGTTGTTTTAAGGTGATTTGTTAATTAAAGATGTACGATAATTACAGTTATTAATCTCTAAACGAAAGATTTATATTTTGAATTATCTTTTACATTTTTGGTTTTTAACAGAATTATTATACTGGGAATTTTATGGCTTCTTAGTATTTAATAAGATCATTTTCCTTCCCCTTTGTCAAATAACATATATAGGAATTTTTTTTAAATGAGTGTTATCATTTTCCTGCACAATATTATTCCTCTTACATCTCTTATAAGTCAATAATATATTTTCATTTTTCCATTAGAAACATCAATTTTATCTCAGTGGATTCGCTCAAAAAATTTCTAAGTCAATGTATACAATGAAAAAAAAATACAAAAAATTCGACAAGTATAGCAGGTGATCTCTTAGTCTAGGATAAACAAAGAGTTTTTATATCGTTATTGCTCTTTCACGTAATTGAAACTTCATGAATTTTTTTTTGTGAATTGCTAATTTTTTGCTCCATTTTTCGTCAAATTTTTATTATTTTTTAACGAGCCGTTTAGCGTCAAAAAATCATTTTCTGAAAACACAAATCGTACTGTAACGCCCCTTTAGCGAAAGTAATTTCAAAAAAAAATATCTCAACTCATTCGCCATATAATATTCTATTTGTAGGTATAGTTTCATTCTTGTCCGTCAAACAGTATGGCTTGTATCGCTCTCACAAGGTTTGAGATTGAATTATAAGTCAAAATTTTTACATTTTATTGAAAAAAAAATATTTCCTGTTGTCTTAAAATTCTGAATATATTTTTCGTTTGTTGCATTTGTAACTCCAAAGATAATGTCAAAATTTTAAAACTGTAGGGTTATCAGTTTAGGAGAAATAAATGTTTTTAAAAAAACGGTTTTTGGCAAAAAAAGTGACTTTCCCGTCATGCAGAATTCTTCCCAAACAATAGGGATCTTCGTCTAAATGGGGCCCATTTTTGTGTAAAATATCAACTTGATCCATCAAAGATTCTGGACCGTAGCGTGGTAACAAGCAATGCTAACACACGCACCCACCCACGCACCCACCCACCCACCCACCCACCCACCCACCCACATTCCCACCCACCCACCCACACACACACAGACATCATCGTAAAAACGTCATAAAACGACTTCTGGTACCTCAAAACATGTAATTCCGTCAAAATCTTGAGATCGAATTTTTTCACGATCACTATACTTTACTTATAGTAAAGTAAAAAATGTAAAATAATATTATTCACTAATATATATTAGCTTTATTGAGTTATGAAAGACCACAAATATATCAATATTATTTCAAGAAGAACGAGAATTTAGTCATTGCCTGTAATTTATGTAAATTACATGATTCCACAGAAATAAAAATTAGTAATTACAATGAATTTTGATGTTTTATTTAATCTCATAAAATTGAGAAATGAAACATTAACTGGCAGTCAGAATACCTCAGTGAAACTACCAGGAACCTAATTACCTAAAACTCTAAATACACTACCATTACGCAATTAATTTGTCAAAACATCGTATTTTTTTAAGTCAAAATAATTGATGATAGATTTATGGTTGATATTATTATATTATTGTTTCATAATTTTATATACATGGGTTAATTAATTTATATTGATTATGGTTCATTATGGAACTATTAAATGCTTATACCATTTTTCATATATACAAATTTTACTCTTAGCATAATGTCTTTTACGTGAACATGTCAAAAAAATGTAGTTTTGGAAAATCCAAATAATAAAGTAAGATCATTTAGCAATAACAAACCATAAAAGTTGTTAAAACAATTCATTTTGAATATAAACCATGTAAGTAAATTTTAATTCTTGCTTTACTATTTCTGAAGTTTCTATCATTTCTTTAGCATCTTCAATGTATTTTGCACTCTTGATAAGTTCCGAAAACATAAGAGTAAGGGAAAAAAAAATCAATGAAGTTCATATTTGATTGTGTAACACCTTTTCTGACATTTGTCACAGAATTGATTTTCATTAATAATTGTAACAAATCATATTAGATATAAAACAAAAAAGCAAGTTAAAGATTCATTAGTCAAAGACAGAAGTCATTTATTTTAAAAGAGATTTATATTAAACTTAATAAATTTATTTATAATACAGAACAGAAACGAAAATCCATTTTTTTAATTACAAAAATTAATTGAAAATGTTTTCTTCTCAGCTTTAGAATATAATTACAAAATTTTATCCCCATTATTGTTTAATTTTTTCTCTTTGTCTTCTTTTAGTTAAACTTTTCTGTATCACTTTTTAATTAAGATTAATTATTTTCCATTTATTACTTGACTCTTTTGATTGAAACAAACAAAATTGTATAATTGTTTTCTAAAGTTGTATATTTATTTTTATTTTATATTATTTACTTTTTTTTTTTAGTATATTAGCTCTTAAACATGCCTTTAACTATTTTTTCAATATTTTACTGTTTATCAAACAGTTTTAAATCGAATGAACATATAAGATATTTGTTTCAAATTTATATAAATCGGAATACATATTTTCACAGATTTCTGAATTTAGATAGATAGTTTTTTTTATTTTTCTCACCTGTTATTTTCTGAGTTACTTTAACCTGCCCTTGGCTGATGATATAAAATGTGTCTCCATTGGTTCCTTGTCTGATGATGTACTGTCCCTCAGAGTAAAATTCCTGTCATCAAAAGTAAATTTAAAAATAAAGAATACTCTGACATTATGAAAAGTTCGTAAACATGGAATGTTCATGAAATAGTGATGTTTCTGCCCAACCTGGAGGATGTTGGATACAACGGTTTTATCTTTGCAACTTCTTAGCTTCACTTACGATGGGGTTATTCATGTCTTTGCTGGATATTTTAAAAAGTCAAATATTCAGCTCCTGGTATTAATAATATATTTTTTTTATGTTCATATCCATATTTTTGTATTCTTAAAAATATATTTTGTCTCAGTTAAACTTCGCTGTGAAAGATATTGATTCACAGAGAACATTATTACTACTTCAATATAACATATATAAAGAAATTATATGACTGCCATCTGCATACAGAAACATTATTAATGGTATAGAGCAAAGATTGGTAAAATGGGTTATTTCCGAGAGGTACAGAGATTCAAATTTTGGAGCTAATTTACTCACATAGAATAATAATTGAAGTATCCGCATAGAAATTTTTATATTATAATAATAACTTTCGAACTCATCATGTTTTTCTTCAGTTGTCATCAACATTTTTGTTTTAAAGGACTAATATAATCCGTCTTTCCGTTCATTGTAACAGTTGGTATATACCACTGAAGAAGAACACGATACATTAAAAATATGTGATTATAAAACAATTAATGAAAAAACTTGAATATGTCGCCATCACAACAGAATTTTGTAATTTGCTAATTCAGTAATTTTTTTAATTAATTAAAAAATAATTTAATTTTTTTAAATTATTTTAAAAAATAAACAATAAACAAAATAAACCAAACAAACTAAACTAAATAAACAAAAAACAATTTTATGAGTAATTTAAATTAATAGTATAATTTAAATGAATTTTGTAACAATTAGACTATTAAAAAAATATTTAATATCGGTTGGGTAACATATTTTTACAACTTGGGTATAGGCTTAAAACTAAAAACTTTAATGTTTATTTCTATTGTTGAGAAGGTAAAGTGAAGTGGAGTATAGTTAGTCTTACCAGCTGTAGAGAATCAGCAACCTTGTTGAGAAGCAGAGGGTTGAGGTTATGAAGCAGAGGGACGCAGCGCAAGAAGGAAAGACAGTCCTGGAGCCTCTGCAAACTGGCCGTTTGCATGATGCTCTGGAACACCTTGCGGTCTAACACCCACACTTCGCTTGGCTCCACCACTGCCAACATTCATTATGGCTTCTTCAAACAAGGGTTCAATCAATAACTATATATACAAAGCAGTTTGTTTACCCAAATCAAATAATTCCGCTTTTTTAACTTCATAAGAGCCCCATCTTCAGCGTGAACCACGCGTAAAGAGTGTATCACGAGTTATTTATCACCAATTTTACTTTTGGACTAGCCACATTACCTGCTTGATTATACATCGGGTGCCCTACATTTTAACGCAATGAAGTTTATTAAACTTAAGTTGTTTTTAACAGCATTCAAAAATGTAAAATTGACACTGTAAAAAGCTAAGAACTGACTACTTCTTACATCCTTTTCACGGATGGAATGACTAATAATTTCACTCACTAAAACAAAATCTATGGTCATCTAGAGTGGAACTTATTAAATGTTTGTCCTTGTGTTAATGTAAATTGAGACTTTTATTGCTATTTCTTTTCTGTTAGTTATGTAGGACTATTATCAGTCCTACCATAAGATGCACTACAATCGAAAGCAGTCAGAGGTCTATGACAACGATTCACGAGATATGATGGATTTTTATAATAATTACATGTTTGTTTTCTATTCTAACTTCTGAGGTACTAAAAATGCAAGTATGTAACACATAAGTTATACAGAACCATTGTAATAACTTACAGTAGTAGCTTTCTAAATTTATTCGTATGCTTAAAGATATTTAAATATTGAAAAAACAATTGAACTTATATAATATTAAGAAAACCTAAATACAATCTTCAGCAAATTTTGAATCTAAATAAAACTCATTTCAAAATTAATGTTTCATTAAAATTAATTTAAACTATAATTTTGGTCTATGAGTAAGATAACTTTTATAGTTATTTTCATTATACTTTATTAATGCTTTCATAAATACTTCGTATTAACTTTTATTTAAGTAGTTGTTATTTCTGTTGTTGTTGCCACTTGAATTTTAGTAGTAGTAATTTTTATGACATATTTCTAATATTTTTATGCTCATTTTTTATATTCGGTTTGAATTTTCATAGCTTCGCAACTTTTTTACTCTCGTTCCCTGTTCATTTTATTAGCACCTTACTAAGGTCAAATTTGACCTAGCAAGTATTTAATATGTCTACTGTTGGCACTGATGTTGGTGTAAATATTTTGTTCCAGATTTTTCATTAAAGGATTGAAAGATTTTGCACATGATATTCTTCACACAGGATATTAATTCCTTCTCTTTTGTCTGAAATGAGTAAATATTAGAATTATAAAAAAAGTAAGTAGGAAAACATTCAAAACATTAGATGTCTGAATTTCACAACTCAATAACATAAAATAATTGTAAAAGAAGTAAATTACCATAGTTTTACTAGAACTACACGATAACAATCATGAGACGGGCTGGTAAAAAAACTACATAATAATAAAATATCCTTGTTATTTTCAATAAAATTAAACTGTTTTCCTTCAATATAAATACTTTGTGAATATATGTATATATTATTTTAAAAATAAAGTAAATATCAAAGAAAATGTGTTGCTTACAATACAAAAGGGTATGACGTTTGTTAAGGGTAAAGATTAAGCTTAAAATATAAGGTTGAAATATGACAGTGGGCAGACAATACTTATTGATTTATTAAGAAAGCTCTGTACTCTTTATCTCTTTATCTTGTTTCTCTCTGAGAATTTTTCTAAAAATATCTATCTTAGGCATATTTATTTCTAGCCTTTTCAAGTACTGCTGTATTCTTGCAATTATTTATGGCAAATTAAATTTAAATTGACTCGTCAATATATATTGTAATTAAATACATCGTAATTTTGCCATATGATGTTGAAATAAAACGAACAACGAAACCTTAAGAAATATAATTATCAAATTATACTACTGAGTTAGAGTAAATTGGGCGTATTTCCATTTCCAGAATACTTCTTCTAAGAAAAATCACAGATGGGTATAATTTGTTTAAAGAAATGAATAACTAAATGAGATTGAACTCTAATTTTAATTGAGATATTCACATTTAAAATAAAACGAAACAGAAAATAAGTTTCGTGAAACATCTAATGAAAACACGATCAACAGACAGATATTTTATAAACACACTTAGTGTTTTTAATTTTTTGTACAGTTGTAGGCAGCAAAGAGAGTAACGCTATAACACAAATGCTAGATAATGGTCAAATGTCTATATCTAGTGAGTTCTATGTCTTTCGTACGTCACCTTTCTGTAATTATATATATATATATATATATATATATAGATGTTTTATTAAAAATTATGCCAATTTAATTTTTTTTCTTTTTGGGTTAATTTTTTCAAGTTTTTTGACTATGGATTTCCGCCTTTCTGGTAAAATATAAAGTAATTCACCAAAAGATTCATTCTTGACATCCATATGTTTGATTGAAGGTCTGCTCCCAAAATACACAAATATATATATATAGTTCAATATAGACAAAGAAACATAGAGAAATTAAAAGAACACACTTACAGTCTCTAATTCTCGGTTTGAACCGTCTTCAGGAGAGATAAGAGAGGGAAACCAAGCGTACTGGTTCAGAGACGGTTGGGTCTCCAACCGTTTTGGATATACTCGTATATTTGTCCGTTTTGGATCGTATTTCCAAAGAAAAAGTATATATATATGCCAGTTCGGTTTTTGACTCTGACGAAGACCACTAGTTACGGTTGAAAGATCTTAGTCTTGTTTTCCCATTTCTTATTGTGGTTTGATCATTGATTGTTATTTCACGTGTTTATGTGAAATCTTTATATATATATATATAAAATTTTTTACTTTTTTTCCTCGCAAATCACCTACCCTATCTCTCACAAGACTTCTTGTACCTCTGACAACTGTGTTTACCATTTAGACTAAACCAAGTATGATGCTTTTTCTGTAAGTTTAGCTTCCACCAAGATAAGCATGCGTATGAACAATCACAGGTTGACCAATGACAAATGCTTGACCTTCTCGTTGCCACTCATGGCAGTTCTCATGAACTCAGTTTCAATGACTACTTCCGTGTTCAGGTTCTTAGACAGTACTTACTAATTTTTTGTTAGTTCTTTACAATTAGTTAAAACTGTTTATTTAAGTGTTTTCATTCCTTTATTACTATTTTTTGTTATTTACTTTATCTAGTCTTGTCTCCCCTCCTCTTCCGTTAGTTGGCTATACTGTTTGAGTGCTTCTTCAAAAATATGAGCCAGTCTGTCTTACTGTCGTTATTGTCATCTATCTTCCTCATGATGAAGCCATCGACAAGTGAGTTGCTGCGATTTCTTCTCCGGGTGTTCTTTTTGTCAATCTAGTTTATACATATATATATATAATTTTATTGATGAGGAAGGGTTTAGTTGGATAAAAGACGTTTTGAAATAGACTGAATTCAAATATAATAGAAAAACACTCTTATGCACAACTCCAATTTTTTTTCTGATAAATTATGTAATAAATATGTTGGGTATTATATCGTATGTAAATTTAAATTTAACAAAAAACTTATATATATATATATATATATATATATATATCCAAAACTGAAACTAGATAATAAAGTGCATGAACGTAACATTTTCTGTTAAAAAACAAAGAACACAGAATAGAAAAAAAATTTTCGGCCATATTTTGTGTCAAGAAGACATTTGAAGAAAATAAAATGGTTCTGCAATATCATATATACATATTTATATATATATGAAACAAGAATCACATAAACTTGTGAAATAAGAATCAATGATCAAACCAAAACAAGAAATGAAGAAAAAAACACTAAGATCTTTCAACCACAACAAGCGTTCTTCGTCAGAGCTGGGTTTTTAACTCTAACAAAGATCGCTTGTTTTGGTTGAAAGTTTTTAGTCTTCTTTTCTCCATTTCATATTGTGGCTTGATCATATATATATATATATATATATATATATATATATATATATGAGGTTACTATCCACTGCACCACTTGTTCTCTCTTTCTTTTCTCTTTTCAAGATATATTTCAAAAAATTAGAGTTATTAACTGTGTTTTTTACTCTGAGTGTTACTTGTTTTTTTTGTTTTTGAACTTGTGTTGTCCAGTGTGGATTACTTTTCGAAATTGACTATATATATAAATACACATATCAAACTCAAATGATAACACTCAGAAAACATTACAAAAACTCACTTTGATATTTCGATAAATCGACGTCATAAGAAGAGAAGATGTGACTCGCTTGAGGAGAAAACCAAAACAAACACATACGCGCACGCACCACACACACATGCACACATATTTATATATATATCCGAAGGTGGCTCAATCTCCTCCCGGTCTTAACCTCTACCGTTAATTTTTTCCCCTTATTGTTTATATTTTTTCTTTTTTAATTTTATTTGCATTCTTATTGTTGTCTTCATTATTTTTTCGCATTATATACTTTTTATCATGTTTTATAAATAAAAATTGGAGGGATTTCTATTTTTCCTCTCCTCCGCTGGGGGGCAGCATGCGCCGGTTCCACGAGTTACTCTAGAGGCCAGTAGCAGTTTGCTTCTCAACGCGAGTACTTCGCACTTCTTCCCGATGACGACGGATCGAAATATTGAAGTAAGTTCTGTAGTGACTTTTTGTGTTATTTTCTATTTGTTAAAGTTTATATATATATAATATAAATTTACCAGAAATTGTTCAGTTTTCCATCTAAAAGTCAACGTTTTAAAGTTAGTGTTTTTGTTTTATTTAAACCTGTTCCATAGGTCTACAACAATTGTTATATTTTTGCTTGTGTTGTGGATTTATGACAACCCATTTAAATAAAACTGAAATGTCGGCTTTGAAAGTTTAATCGAGACCTGGAAAACTGACTGATCACTGCTATATTATGAATTGATTCTATTCCATAGTGAATACCTTTATGAAGTTTTATACATCTATTTATATATATTTTACCTTAAAAACTTAAATTATAAAAAATATCTAAATAGATTTCTGTTTGTCAAGACACGATTAAGCCGTAACAATTAAAATTATTGAGAAACTTCTAAACCTAAATAGAAATGAAACTTCACAGAAAATTGTCAAACTGAGTTGAAACAATAAACAAGCCCCTTTCCCACTCAGTTATGTTAATTAGAACATTTTTACTGAGATGAGTTCATACATCGTGGCTTTAATTATGTTGTATAAATTAAAAAAAATAAATTTATGGCTAGTGCATGTTTAAACTTCACAACCTAATTACAAACTGCTGTTAGTTTACAATGAAACAACCAACTGAGAGAAATTAGTTTAATATTGAATATATTTTGATACCATGTTTAGCGTATTACTTGAATATTAAGTGTTTGCCTTAATATTCATATACAATGGGTTTTACTGAAACAACAATGTCAAGGAAACATATAATCCACCCTATTAGTGTGTAATCTCAACAGTTGAACATTAGAGAGAATTGATAATATTTACTACCAACTTGAACCAACAAGTCCAGGACAACAGTGGCTTTTACAACTAAATCAATAACTTATAAAACAAAACTTCAGTTATTACTGTAATACAAAAGCGTCAATTTTCAAAACTCAGATAAATTAACATAAAGTTATTGCTTTAAAATTTGTTCAATTCTGAATATATAATGAATATAATTTCATGTATCTCACTTGAATAGAGATATTGGAGATAGACAATCGTACCTCGAATAGAAGCGGTTCTTGTACAGTTGTAAAGGATGGCTAACTCGCCAAAGGCTTTCCCTGGTCCCATCGTACTTAAGACTGATCCATTCTTTATTACTTCCAGGCTGCCTGCTGCAGATACGTACAGGTGGCTTCCTACACAAATAATATCCATATAATATTACAAATATACATATCATTAGTTGTGCAATCCGTAATTGTTTGGTATTTACTCATTCTGAGGTAAAATGGATAAACAATCAAAAGTCTCCACACAAATGAAGTTTTATTCAACAGCAACGCGTTTCGAACACTTTGTTTCCATCATCAGGAAGACACTATAATATAAATTATATCTAATTTTGTAACTGATTAGATATAATTTGTATTATAGTGTCTACCTGATGATGAACACAAAGTGTTTGAAACGAGTTGCTATTGAATAAAACTTCATTTGTGTGGAGACTTTTGTTTGTTTATCAATTTTACCTCAGAAATATACATATATAAATACTCGAAATTAGAAATATTGGAATACATTGGAAATTGGAATACATTGGAAAATACCCGAAAGTTACCGAAAACTAGTTAGGAAACTAGAGAACATCAGTAAGAAATTGGTCAACGAAGAAGCTGCTGCCAACTTTAATTATACATATATATTATAAATACATATATGTTTTTGAAACGTGTTTTTTTAAAGATATTTTATTATTAAATAACTTTATAATTAAAACTATCACTTTTTTTTCTGACTTTGTAATACTGTCGCCCAATTTTTCTTATTTCTTTTAGTTCGAAAGGAGAAGTATAAATGATTCGTCACTTATTTCAGCAGGTCTTCTATTATCTTTATGCATTTGAAACTAACGTGAATTGCATTATGTTTCTATTATCCAAATAACGATATTAGAAATACTCTAAGAATGAGAAATCACGATGAAGTCAATATAAATTTACTATAAAGGACTTAATTATAAAACTACAAAAATTAAAATAAATTTAAAAGTTATTTAAGAAGATAGCGTATGTAAAATATGGTTTTGTTCTTAACAATATATATATATATATATATATCAATAATAATCAAAATAACACTTGATGTAATAGATGGATTAATTTACCACAATGAATATAATTTGGAAACAATGCTCTAAGTTGACGAAAGGTCTTAGAGCATTGTTTCCAAATTATTTTCATTGTGATAAATTAATCCATATATATAATATTATATATATATATATATATTTCATAAATAGATACAACCAATGTATAAAAATAAATATATAAATATTTAACAAAATGAAAAATTCCACCACTCAACTACCCTGAGTTAATACATGATCAAAACAATATGCAAAACTCTGGAAGCATTCTACTGCAAATACAATACAATACGCTTTGAATTAGTTTGAAAAAAAAATTGTTGAAATATAAGAAAGGTGAGTACCAGCCTCGCCCTCCTTAATCAAGTAGCTTCCGTCAGTGCATTGCCGCAGATACATGCACTCCACGATCTCCTTCACCTGACCTGGCTCTAGGTTCTTCAAAAACTCATTCTCTAGCAAGGCCGTTTTGATCAATTGTTTAGACCTGCAACAAACCAAATCACACTTGAGAAATAAAATCTTCCTGCAGAATGATTTTCTATTACATAATTTTAACATAAAAACACAAACTATCATTATGTCATTATATCGGTGTCATAATGAGGACTTTATTCATTTTTTTAATATGAATAATATTGTGATTATTCACATTAATTAGGATTTTATGTGTGGGGTGTTTCACCATATTCTCTAAAAATTAAATATAAATTATTCACAACACACAAGACTGAAACGAACATAGACCAACAGACGCTACAAACGCCTTATAAGAGACTATTAGACAGAAAATCAAAACTCACACTAACAGACAGACTCCACATATACAACACAATCTTGAAGCCTTCTTGGGCTTATGCTATAGAACTTTGGGGTTCTGCTAAACCTTCAAATATTCGTCCTATACAAGCTATCCAATCAAAAATACTCAGAAAACTCTCGCATCTCCCATTTTACGTCCCAAAGATAATCATTCACCGAGATCTTAAAGTCCCCTTTGTTCTCGACTATGCAAAAGACTGCTACAAAAAATTCCACAGTAAACTCTCAACTCATCCAAACCCACTTGCTCAAAATCTTTCCCAACTAGTAATCCCCACAAATCCCCAAAGACGACTAAAACGACAATGGCAACGTGACTTTCTGTCGTCATAAAGCTTAAACATAGTTAAGGAGTGCCACGAATGGGTGTCCACCCGATTTCGGCCACATAACCAAAAAGCTAAAGGAGTAACTCTGAAATCAAAATTACTTCTAAATACATGAAATTGTAGTCGAAGTATAAAAAAAAAAATTATTCACAAATAATGTGAATTTAATTTACTTGAATGATTTTACAATTTACTTGATATCTATGTTTTTCTCAAGTGTACTTCTGAAAACTCGTTATAAATTAAAGAAACGTAAGTTCAACAACCCTTCGACTCTATATATCCTTCATTAAAAGAGGAAAAATGACGACTAGATTTCTTTTCACCATGGCTCTCAAACCAATTTGCCCTTGCAATGATGTTTCAGGTAATACCCACCCAGCCATTTTTACCAACTACGAGTATTTTCACAAGTTATTCAGAGAGGGTTACTAAACCATGTATTTTTGCAAATTTATTTTAAAATAAGAAGTTTTCAACCCTCTGCCAGAAATCTTCAATTAAAATAATTTTTTTCTTGTTTTAGCAAAATGTTCATTTTATATTTAATTTTTCTATAAAACACTGGAAGGTCTTCTTTATTGATATTTCCAAGAGCTTTATTTACTTCTTAAGATGATTTACAACACATATTTTTAACGAAGTATAGGCTAGGTAAAGCCACAAGTAGTATAAAAATTCTACCCCATCGATTTCGATAGAATTTGAAACGTTTTCTTTTTTTAACAAAGATTATATATTTTACGTTTTTGATAAAATTTGTTTTAGTTAAATATCGTGATTTAATTCTAATGTAGTGTAATCAGTTATTATGTGGTATTTACTCATTGTAGGGTAAAAATCTAATGAAATGGTCTCTACATATAAAAATTTTAATGATATAAACAACGCGTTTCGAACACGTAGTGTTCCATAACTCCAATAACTCTCTGGTGTCATTGTATTTTTTAGTTAATGCCTGAGGAAGAACACTACGTGTTCGAAACGCGTTGTTTATATCATTAAAATTTTTATATGAGGAGACCATTTCATTAGATTTTTACCCTACAATATCGTGATTTACTTATAATAGTTTTTTTTGTAAATAGTCAAAACATTTTTGAACATGGTTCAGTACATTTTTGAACTTCAGTCAAAATTTTGTTGAATATTTTCAAGTATCGACATCTGGATTAACTGAAATCATCTTAAAAAAAATACAAATCAGAAAAAAAACGCACCTAAGTTCTTAATTATATATCCTTATATATTATTATTAATATATCTTACGAATTATTATTATTATTATTAATTATTATATCTTTTGATTCAGTTAATTTTCTAATCCGGGAAAAATGTATTTCCAGATTTTTTTATGCCTTTTGAACAGTGAAGGGAAAATCCGTATATACAAATTTTGTCAGACTCTACTAATGACGTTAATATTGAAAATTGGAGATTTAAATCATGGTTGTAACACTACGTATAATATATGGGAGGTAAGAAATTGTGTGAACACCTCATTCGAAGTACAATGCTGTACGATGTCAGGTAGTTATTGATGTTTCCTATTTTAATAAATTTGAGAGTAAGTTAAAATTTTGAACTGACAATGTATATTGAACCTTATAACCATAACCGGTTTCAAATAACAAATGAGCCCATAATAAGGGTTTTTATTAGAAATAGGTAAAACCGTCATACCTCGTAAGATGATCCTGGAGTTGGAGCGCTTTCGGACACTGTCCATCTTCGATTGCAACAAACCTACTGAGCTGTTATATAGGGGATCGGTTATCTGTTAAGTCCACTGTTATCCTCATATTACTATTTTGATTTTATTTAGTTATTTTGATTTTTTTGGTTTTTAGCTATTACCTAGTTTCGGTTTTTTATATTTTTTAACTTCGTCATCCTGCCTGTCAAGTCTTTTTATTTTTATTAGTGATTTACATAAAATATCGGATTGGTAATTTATTTGTTCATTTATTAATTTACCTGCATTTTTATGTTTATATATTTCTATCTGTTCAGTTATGTTGAGTCTCTGTCCTATCTGTTCTGTCTGTAGGTTTGTTGTGATCGAAGATGGACAACGTCCGAAAGCGCTCCAACTCCAGGATCATCTTACGAGGTTTAACTTATAAATGACGTTCATTAACATTTATTTAAAGGAGGTTACATTTTATTAAAAATGATAAAATAATAAATAAAATGAACTATATACAAATTTGAATGATTTTGAAAGAAATGTTCCTTGGCTAACCTGAAATCCTTGTCATAGTGGTGCAGTACTGCGGTGCTGCGTTGATCAGAACTCTCGCCAGATACCCCTTGCTTCTTGTGGACACCCCAGTCAGGTGCCAGATGTCCTCCGCAGTCATCGCTGAGTCGCTGCTGCTGCAGCACGCACTATCAACAACCATCCATCTGCCATTTTAAACCTTATATAACAACATTATCAGACAAACTTATAACAACATTATCAGACATATTAACTAAAAACTACTAACTCAAAGTAAAATTAACTAAATTAACACGAAACAAGTGATCATGAAACATTCATCTTGTGTAAACAGTCTAAGTTTGTAAACATATTTCCACTACCTACTTATTATATAAAATATATGTTTTAATAACAAGCTTACCTGGAAAGTTTGTTGAAAAACCTATTTAAGTAAGTCACAAAAATATTTAATTTTCTGATAGTTGATAAAGTTCAATAGCTATTTCATTTTGAGTATATTTTGAATTAGTAAACATGAAAAAATTTGACTGCTCTTCATTTAAAAGTATTGATTGTTTACCATCAGTTTACCGGTAAAAATACCTGAATACGTGGAAAACTATCGCAGATGCTTTTGATTACATATTTATAAACAGAGGTGATTCAGAAATTTTAAGGCTCGTTATTACAGCCCAATTGAGGAGGAGAACATACATCAAATCGGCAGACCAATTGGCAATAATAACTTATTATTATTAGAGATATAATATACCATCTTACCTCGTACATTGCTGGTGTAGCTCTCGGACCGGTTTCGGGTGTCACCCATCTTCAACAAGAAATATCTAAGGAGTCCTACCTTTCTGATTAGGTAGGTAGTCCTATCTACTTTCCCAATGATGCCTAGATTTTATTATTAAATTATGTTAACTCTATTTTATTTTTATTTTAGTTACGATTAAAAGTCTAATTCTTTTTCTATTATTTTCGTCATTGTCAAGTCGTCAAAATAATTAGTCATTGTCAAAATAATAGAAAAAGAATTAGACTAAATAATAGTAACTAAAATAAAAATAAAATAGAGTTAAAAAGAATTTAATAATAAAATCTAGGCAGTATTGGAAAAGTAGGTAAGTTATATAATCAGAAAGGTAGGACTCCTTAGAACAGGGGTGCTCAATACGTCGATCGCGATCTACCAGTCGATCGCGAGGCCAATAGTGGTAGATCGCATACAACTTTGAAAAAAAAACGTTCCAGTGCGACAGTCAGCCTATCTCTCTCTCTCTCTCTCTCTCTCTCTCTCTCTCTCTCTCTCTCTCTCTCTCTCTATCTATCTATCTATCTATCTATCTATCTATCTATCTATCTATCTATCTCTCTCTGAGGTGTGTGTGTGTGTGTTTTGATCCTCCTACAAAGCTTCTGTCTTTGAGCACAATGCAAAGCTACAAAAAACAGCTGTATTATTATTTTATTTTATTGTTTTTATTTATTTATTTTTAATTATTATTATTATAAATTGTCAATGTATTGTTATTATTATTATTATTATTGGGAGCCCAGCACAATGTGCGTAAATGCATTTCACCTCCTTAACCAAAATTATTTTTATTATTATTATTATTATATAGTAATCACAAAAACATGTTGAGAGCTTATTTTTTTGCAATATTGGCTCATGTGGTAATGCAAGGTAAGAATGTTCAATAAATTTTAAAATAACATACGCTTTTATGGGTCGGTAGATCATTTTGACTTGGTCATTTTATAAGTAGCTCACATACTGAAAAAGTAATGACGAAATGCGTGAATAATAACTTATGTTACTGAAAAGGAAGAACTGATAAAAACAGTCAAATATTGAAATCTATTATCTATTAGGGCTTAGTCAAATTTTAATATAAAACCACCGCATTATACGTATAATACATTTCCTGAGAGCAAAATAAATCCCATAATAACATTTTCATCTGTGATACATTGTATAAAAGGCAATTAAAAGATCCAAATATTGAAGAAAAAAAAGTGACAGGAAGTTTTTCTCATTATTTTTTTTTAATTAGAGAGTTGGAATTAAAAAAAGAAATACACGGAAATATTTATTATTGGGAAATAAATAATTTTTAAAAGTTTAAGAAGTTATTGCAATGGGGGAAATGAACTTCTTAACGAAATATCAGTTCCTCATTTTCAGTAACCTAAGTTATTATTGCCAATCAGTCTGCTAATTGTCAACAACAAAAAAAAACATTTATTTGAATGAAAAAAAAATCTTTATATATAACTTGTTTACCAAGCAGCAAAATAAATTCTAGTAAAAATTAATAATCAATTAAAAGAAAAGCAGAAAATACCAACAGTCAAAAGGTTATATTTCTGCTTGTTAAATGTTTGAAGATACACTCTTATTTCTAAATTATCTTATAAAAAAAAAAGGCCTCCAATTTCCCAGACATATTAATTATTTATACTTGTGCTATTTAAAAAAAAACTTATTGGTTCTAAGAAAAGTGAAATGCATCTTTCAACTCTTTTATTCAATATTAATAATTTTAATTTTTCATATTTAGATATGTACTCTAAAAAATTTGTATGTCAAAAGTTGAACTCGGCTTTGCTGGGTTAGCTTAATGTTACAACTTGTAAATCAAGTATTGCAGCAAATTTCTGTTAATATAAGTAATTTAGTAAAAAAATAAATACTTGTTGTATTGTTTCTTGTTTTATTTATGTTAAAATAGTTATGTTCAGTTTTTTCTTTCGAGAATTGTTATATTCACTTATTACTATTTTGACAAAGTGTTAGACCCGAAGATGACCTATGATGGTCGAAAGCTTGTCTGTTTTAAGATGTTAGTATTTTATTAAAGTCGTTTTATACTTTCTTTCTTAATAGTTTTGTTTGTCAAGTTGACATGTCTCTGGTCCATTTTATATGGAAATTACATCCAGTACATAGAAAGTTACCAAGGAAAGTCGAGGCTATCAGCAGAAAGGTTGTAAAGTAGAAGCTACTGCACATTTTAATTCCATATATATATATAATAGAAAATAGTTCAACGAACTGATTAAAATAAATTCACTACGGAAAGATGTACAGAGGAAAAAACTGTTCACTACAATATTTTACACTTGAAAACCATGAACTGATAAATATATATATATATATATATATATATATATATATATATATCTATTTATATATATTAGTGAAGGTAGGTAGCAATCCTTCTTGCAAACAAGTTTCTAAAAATTGTATGCCAATTTCATGTTTGGTTACCTTTTTTGAGAGTTTCTCTAATGTCCTTCAGGCTCTTCTCAGTTCCTCGGGGAATAAAAAAATCAACTGGCCCAAACTTTCCTTTTCATAACTACTCATTTAACCACTATTTATATCTAACACTATATATATATATATTGCAACAGCTGTTAGGTTGCAGTGGCAGTCCCACAAGGGAACACACGTAGGCCAAGTATTGGCCCTTTGTGATACTACACAATGAAGATTGATTCTACAGTTGGAGTCCTAAATTTTGCCTAACTCAAATGTATTTAGAGTAGGGGTCTTTAACGAGTACCTGACATCGTACAGGCTCGGGACCGACGGTTTAACGTCCTTCTCCGAGGGACGACGTGCTCAGATTTATTCATCTCCCGCGTGAATAAATCGAGGGCCAGGTGAGGATCGAACCCCGGTCCTATCAGTTCTGAGGTGAGCACGTAACCACTGAGCTAGCCTGGCCCCATATATATATATATATATATATATATATTAGTATAGGTTGGCAGCTGCGGTACATTTCAACAATATATATGTTGGTTATTAATAGATAGTAGATCTTCTATTGGGCATGATTTCATTAAAGCGTTAATTGTTAATTTGCCAGCTTCCTTTCCAGTTACACCCTGATTGCAATGAGTTGGTTCGTAGTATCAAATTTCTCAGTCTGAAGATTGTAATCCTTAGAATGCAGTTTATTTTATGAAACATATATATATGTATATATATATATATTATATATTCATAAGTTAGATTTCAGTGCCTATGTTCATCAAGCATATGCTCACGATAGCATATTTTTATATCAATGATCGCAAGAAGCTAAAAGAATTGAAAGGTATCGCAGGAAAGACTGATTATTACGCCAATTGCATGACTTTTGAGACTACTGAACCAAAACACTTAATCTTTTTGTAAACTGAGAACAAAGCACTAGCACTGGTGTTCTTACTTCACTTGTCAAGATCACAATCCTGGTGAACCGCTTCAGGCAATAACATTAAATATTGTAACATAATGGATGCCCCATTGTTTAAGAAACATTTTGATTAAACCAATTCTAATTCTTCACTGCATTTATATTCCTCTGACCAATATAATCATGCATTATTCTGTACCAATGAAAATTGATTTACTGCTTCTCAATATTTGATTTTAACAAACTTAATTTATCTTTCCATTTTGAAACTTGTAAAATTATCAATAGTCATATATTTACCTTATTTACTTATAACGGTTTAATGTTTTTAAATAATTAATTTAATGAAAACTAAAGAACTTCATCTATTATTCATCATTATTATTTTACATGTCATTATGTTTGACGTTTTCCTTCTGAAACAATATTCTGCAAAATTTCACAAGATCTATTTTTTCATAAGTTTATATTTAATAATATCCATATTCACCAGTTATACATTTGTTATATTAATGTTCTCCCATATCAGAATAACCAATAACAATTTAATAAACAACAAAAGTATTAATCTGCTAAAATTCATGGCATAACATGTTTTAGTGAAATTAAACGTAATATTGTAGATAGCATGCTCGATCTGTACACCGAAGATTTAGAGTTTTAATATAGAATGAGATGACAAAATATTGTGCATGCAATTTCTCAGAGTCATTTTTTTTAAGAATCATCCTTTAAGGACAAATTTGGTATTTATTCTGTAGAAAAACTCTGTATGATATATTTTAGGTGAGGAAAAAGTTTCTCTGTTTTTTCTCTGCTTTTACTTTGTTATATTTCTTAGTAGTTAACATGTACAGATAAAGGATTTAAAGATCCCCAAATGCATGATGTTGATTTATTCTACTAATTATCTATTAACAAGCATAAAATACTGTCAGATTATTCATTTCCAACAATTCTATAAACTCATTTCATCTTGTCTTTCAATTCCATTAAATTTTATAATAATTGTTACTTTACTATAAGTAAAGTATAGTAATCGTGAAAAAATTCAACTCGAGATTTTGACGGAATTGTATGTTTTGAGGTCTCAAAAGTCGTTTTATGAAGGTTTTCCGATGATGTCTGTGTGTGGTGTGGAAGGGTGGGTGAGTATGTTAGCATTACTTGTTTATAAATGGTTTAAGATACTTTATAAACAAATATATGGAGATTTCAAACTTGAAACCATCATAAGAAATTAAAATGATTTAAAAATATTTTACACTTTATTACTCACAATAAAACTGTATATACTATTCAAATCATAATTTCTCACACTGGTTGTAATTCGCTTTATTCAGTAACCAGCTGGAATATAGCGGTTGATACGCCAACTTGGGCAAATTTTCTTGGCTCTTTACCAACAGGTGAAGATTACTCGTCCAATTTGGTTATTGTGTGATGCATATGACTGTTTTTCAGCAATAATGACCATGTTTAAGTACCTTGTCAAGTAGTATTCTCATTGAGGTGTGGTTTATTAGTAGGTAGACGTTCATGTGGATTAGATAGAAAAGGTTTTATTACAAGGTGTTAACAGAATGCTTTTTCATTGTCTTGCATTTGTAATTACATGGGCTAAATTTTTAGTATATAGATAAATTTATGTAACTACTACATCAAAAATTCACATCGATTACTCATTTTGCTATAAAAGCGTTTCACTCTTCAACTTCAGGTCTTGGAAGAAGTGTGAAGCTTCGTTGTTTGGTTGATTTCAGCGAATTGTTACAGTTGTGGCCTTTGTCCATCGTGCTGTTGAGTTAATCTTTGAGAGTTTCAACGGCAGTTACTTAAGCTACTCAATGGCTGTTTTCATGAAGTTTCTGCTGCAATCACAGACCTTTTTCAGGGTGGTTGCATCTTTTTTTAACCATCAGGTTGTTAACTTTTTTCTCTTTCCCCAGTAGTTTTATGCTTTTATCACATAAAAAAGATAATATTTTAATACTTCTCAGTTATATCCAACTATGAATGGTCCAATCCCACTCATTTCTCGTTCCTACTAGTATTTTTTTAAATTTTGGTTAATACTTTCTTACTACTGGCACTGGTGACAATCATCAGTTCGATTCTAATTAATTTTATACTTTTTAGTCAAGAGGCAATTGCTTAACACTTCCCTTATAGGAACAGGGCAGCCCAGCGGCTTGCGTATTCACTTCTGATCTGATAGATTCCGAGTTCGATTCCCACTCTGGTCTCTTCATTTGAGAGAAGAAAAATCTGCCCACTTCGTCTTTGCACAACTTAACACAGAGGATATCGAGCTGTTAATCTCAAGCTTGTACAATGTTAGATACTCGATAAAGATCCTTACTCTAAATACACTTGAGATAGGCAAAATTTAGGACTCAATCTGGGATCAACCTGCGAATGTGGGCTTCCCCTTTACTAAAATAGGTGGTAAATAATAAATGAGTTACACTTCCCGTAGAACTTTACTAAATGGTGAAAATCTCTAATTATAGGCATTGAAAAACGAACTTTTCAGTTAGACCTGGAGTGTACAAACAAACTCTGCTTTTCGTTATTATAAATTTATAGTTGTATATTTCACAATTATTTTAGTAGTTTCTTTAAAAGCTTTAGGATGGTCCCATAGTGGTATCAACTAGAGATAAGTGACAGATAATGTATGAATTTAAAACCAAGATGGATAATGTGTCAGCTAGCAAACCCTGGGGATTGGGTTATATGTATTAGCCATTCCGAATGCCTAATGAGGCCTTCGTGTGCTCATGTCATGCACCTTTGCACGCTATACTTTTACTTTTCACGTTAATTAAATACTAAAAAATAATCTCCTCTACACTATTTTTTATTTTTTTTTAATATTAATTTTCCCTCATTAGAAGTCAAAAATATAACTAAGTACACTATTTTTTCCAATTTTATAGACCGAAATTAAAAATAATTGAACCAAACTAACCGTTTTTTATATTCAAAACACATTAAATAATGATTTAAGATTAACTATATAACTTTTTCAATGGTATACATTAAAGGTATTCATGTTTACGTATCATAACGAATATTATATTGGAATACAGATTCATTAAGTTAGATAATTTGTCGGTTACACAGAAAATATAATGTATTGATATCATCAAAAATTCAAACAGGACAAAAAGAATAAAGATTAAATATAAAACAAAAGCAAAAGATATATATGAACATTAAAAAACAGTCATTAATAAATGACAAAATTAATCACCAAAATGGTATATTATTTAAACCAATCATAAAAATAAAAAATACGACTGGACAGACCTGAAAATGACGATATATATTCTAAAAAATGAAATTGATAAATAATAAGTAAAATAAATCAAATATTAATAATACGAAATTTGGCTTATATTGGCTCCACCTGTTTGATAGGTAACATACTTAAACCCAGGATTCTTGACTATGATTGAAGATGCACTATGAGAAAAACAACGATTGACGAGGTAAGAAGAATTCACAAGACGCCATATAATAATATGAAGAAATAATAATATTAACTCGATGCCAAGATTAGATTTTTTTCATTACAATTTTGAAGATAATTCAAGATACTTTTCAATTAAATCTCATTTTTCGGAAGTATAATGAATATTGTTGATCTAAAAATGTGCTCCTCAGACCCTTGTTGTTCATGTATATTACCATTAAAGTGTGGAATGACTAAAAAAATTGAAGGGGAAAGTTTTGTCTTGACATTCTTGTATAGTGAAACTCCTTTCCAATTCAATAAATCATTGGACTTTCTTAGAATGCATACCTTAAGACAGAATTTACCCAATGAAAAAGCCTGAGTCGATTTCATTAACTTTTGATACCATGATCAAACTCAACATTATACAACACTATTGTAACAGTCTGTTAATTAAACAATATAACCAGTTATGAGGATTTTATTATTTTCTTAGGACATGAAGGTAATGTTACTTGAGGCCTTAGCTAAACTTATACAAAAACCAAATTTGTCCCCCTTTTTCACCGACTCCATAAATAATTCACAAGAGTTGTTCTAATCTGAGAGATATATTGCATAACCAAGTCACTCAAAGCTTTCAGCAGCCTTGAAACTGACTAATATTGTACATATATTTATTAATACTCACACATAAATATAATCTTGTGGTAGTACTTGATGATTACAGTTTATATTTAAAATAACAAATACAAATAATTTCCAGTTTTATCACTTCATGGCATTTCATTATTTTTTTCAAAAAATCTTCCATATATTTATTATAATATGATCTTAAAAAATAAAAACCAAAAAAGAAATAGAAATAGAAAGAAAAGAAGTTATTAATTCAAGTTTATCATTAATAAATATTTTCTTAAATTCATAAAATAAACTGGTTTGTTTTGAATTCTTGTTCTTGAAAACTTACTAAAAATTAATTCACTAAGTTGAGATTTTTTTTTAATTTCAGCTTTTCTCTGTCCATTCAATAACCTGCAAACAATTTCTATTAATAATCACATTTTCTGTTTCAGTTTTAGAGTTTGGTTTGAAATGTTACGTAACTATTCTCCAGTTGTTATTCGATATGCATTACACCATTTCATGAGTTTCAAATGGAAAATTGGTATAAGGATAGAACCGAAAACGATAAATTATATATTAACACTCCTACAGTAATTGCATTTGTTATTATTATTCGAAGAAAGTGTTTACCACACACTCCTATAGTTACGGGATTATTAATCCCAGAATAATTGGGCTGTTCCTTCCTGAACATGTAATTTTCAAGGATTTGATTGACTTTGCTCAAGACAGGTTTTATAGATTTTTAAGTGTGTAAGGGAAGTTTCACCATATTGATTCGACTTACTTCAATCATTCAGTGTCATTATCCTTCAAAGATCAGAACGATCAGTGGTCAGATTTAATAATTCAGAGCCCTAGTCATCATGATGTAATTAGGTTACTAATTATAAGTTCAGTCCTTCACAGATACCAAAATGAAAGGATGAGGGGTGACCTAGAATAAATTATTAAATCATGTCGATCTATTCCCGGTTTATTCTTAAAGTTCCCATAACAAAGTCAAAATATTTTCCTTCTCCTTAATTTTTTTAGCCAATGCTCGTCCAGGCTGTTGGTCCATTTGACGTTGATCATTCCAATACCCATTAGTGATATCTTAAAGCAACCTCCTACGTTTCACCTAGTAAATGATTTATTGACAGAAGAAGATGACGGTGGACTGCATGTGGTCGTGGCTTTCGCTTCGTGAAGATTGGTTATAGCGGATTATTGTGTCCTGTGGTAACTAGACATTTTATTCTTTTATTTGTATATACATTTCACCTGAAGAAGTATGTTTTCAAAACGAGCAGTTTTATAAAAAAAAATTTAAAGACTAATATGTTTTCTAATGTTAGAAAATACCCCATAGTCATTGATTGATTTCCATTTCAACAATTGAACTAAATTTTAAACAAATAAACTAAATCTTCAGCAGCTTTGGGTAAATTGTTAAATTGTGTATACTTCAAGATTATTCAAGTGGCCTTCTTCTAGAGAGCATTCTTCGGTATTCATTTCATTATTGCTAACTTGTTAGTGTTTGCTATTGAAGTAACCAAGGTAGCAAGGGTAAATTGTTGCCTTTTATAAGTGTTGTGGCTCTGTTTTCGTTTCCATATATCACTTGTTGAGTTGTTTTCCCTTCCATGAAGAAATATCTCTATTTTGTTTCTGTTAATACTATTCTTCTTAGGTACCAAGGTTTTCTACCGTAATGAGATTCTGATAGATTTTATAGGTTTTCAGTTGCAACCTTAAACCATAATAAGGGCGCCTTAAGATACAACTTGTGTGAGTGGGTAGACCACTTCTTGTTATACTCTGTTATTATAAGAGCACCCAGAACTGTTTAGTTACCAGTCCACTTTTGCATTAGTAGTCCACGAAAATAATGATTCACTTTCATTGGTTTTACTTTATAATAAGTAAATTATAGTTATAATGGAAAAATTTTGTTATTGATAATTTGTCTGTTTTCCGATCCACTTGGTCTATTTGTGAAGTTTCTTTGCTGAAATTTGGATGTGATTTTTGTTTGTGTGAATGCGTGACGGTGCGAGTGTATCCCAATCATGTTGGTAAACGCATACCAGGTCATGAAATGATGGATCATTTTAATATTAGAATCAAAAAAATCTGTTACATTGTAGATTAGATATATAGTTTGGGGTAATATGTCAAAGTAAAGTTTGCTTCATTACTCATTATTTGTTTTTCGACTTCACTTTTTCACCTAAACATATAAATCTGGAAAGTTGTAAATTTGTAATTGTTACAGTATTTATATTAGCATTAACTGAAATTTTTTAAACTTCTTAACAAAAATAAAAGGTCATTTCTAAATAAAGATGTACAAATGCTGAGTACATCATTATTTCATTTGAAATCAGAATGCTTGTGAACACGTTACTGGGCACATCATTTGACAAAAAAATAATAGAATTAAACATGGAAATAGATCTTTGTAAGGAAATTACTTTTTCAGTAATTATTGATAAAAATAAAAAAAAAGGAGATATAGTATTATTGTGAATTGGGTAAATATGTGTTTGCCTCTAAATTTCAAATACAAGCTCAGAGGCTTCCTGCTTGTCAAGTAGACTGTCTTCATGGACCAGGTTTCAATTTTCACTCAAGCCTTCGAGTTTTTTACATGAGTCATAAAGACATTGCGGTATGTCGCTTCTGAAAGAGTTCGTTAAGCCATAGTTCCCGAGTCAGTATACTCGTTAAAATTAAAAATCCCTACTTTAAATCAGTGTTTCCCAAACTTTTTCGAGCGACCCGCCTCCTTGGGTCCGTAAACCTATACTCAACATTCCTCAATAATCAGAATCTTAGACTAAATAACGAAATGAGTAACATTTTAATAATAAAATTAATATAATGACCAATCGAATATTTATTTATAATCCCAATATATGTATTGTTTCATAGTATATTTATGCAAAAGAATTAATACACAATAAAAGAAACTTGGATGAGAATATACTTTTAACATAAAAATGAATTATCAAAACAAATAATTTCAAGAAACCTTTTCCTAGAAGTTTACATGTGGTGTTTTCACATAAATTTAGAAATTATATTACATGAATATTTTAATTTACGGAAATAGAATTCCCAACTCCTTTTTGCATTAGCGCCCCCCAGGGGGTCGGTACCGCCCACTTTGGGAAACACTGCTTTAAATAAACTTGAGTTAGGCAAAATTTAAGACTTCCAATATAAAATCATTAGAGAGTTGTTATATTCCCTTGAGAATCAGCGTCAGCGATGAAGCCTCCTTGCAGAGGCTCAATCCCATCAAAAAAAAAAAATAAAATTAAAAACTGAAAACTAGTACGCTATGAAACAATCATAAAAAGTTTTGTTCCTAGTAAGAGGCTTATATAACCCTTATAACATAAAACTCTACTCTTAATTAGAGAAGCCAGCTATATTTGTCGGATTTGTTCATATTTCTCCATATTATAATATGTTTCCGTATAGAATAAATATATTAAAAATAAAGCTGTAACCATACTTTCATAACGAAAAGTATACTGTATATCAAAAAAGTATTGTTATATATTATATACTTTATAAGTGGGGAAATAATTCTTCCGCTATGAAATATACCTGATTGTTTAGTTTAGCATCCAGCATTAGCATTTCACTTAAGTCTCTATTGTAGTAATAAAATTTAAATTTTATCCTTATATTATTTGAATATTTGAATCCTTGATATGTAATTATGTTGTTGTAGGCTATTTTTTTATCTTTTTTAAATAAATACTAGATGGAAGGAACATATCAGGGTAATAGAACAGTAAACTAACGAGAGGAATAAATCAGGGAGCAAAACAATTGATAAGGAAGATGAATACTTTAAAATCAAGTATCAAATATTTATAAAGTTACTTAATAAAAAAGACAGCTTGATAATTATCAAATTCAATGACCTTTGTTTGCTAAAGATGCAGTGAAACAAAATTCACAAATTTTTAAAAATGAAAATGATAAAATATAATTAAACAATAGGAAGTACTCAGACAAGTTTTATATTACAAAAAGCACTATGTGCTAATATCACCATGAGTATCTATCTTCCAACTGCAGATGTTATCAGGTACTTGGGGATCTTCATTGACAAACGACTAATCTGGAATCTTCATACTCGCCTGAAACGAGCGTTATTACTGTACTAACTTCTCGAAAAGTACTCAAAATTTATGCTCCATAACCAAAGTGCTGTTCCACAGAACCTTACTGACACCGATCTGGATTTATGGGTTTCAACTATGAGGGTTGTGCAAAACTTTCAAATATTCATAAAATAAGGTCATTACAATACAAACTCCTCCAAACTATCACTAATGCTCCTTATTATGTCACAAATTACACTCTTCATAGAGACCTAAGAATTCCATAGCCTTTAATCTTCATTTGTAAAATAATATTGTAAAATAATTTGTAAAATAATTAATCCATTTGTAAAAAGTTTTGCTTTTTCTCACCTTCCCAGAACCCCTCCAAGACAACTCAAAAGAAGATTTCCGAGGGTTCTATTGCTGCGATAATCTACTACTTTCAAAAAAACAAAGTGAAAAGTTGAACCAGTGGGTCTGGTTCATTCTTTACCCATGTGTATCAAAGCTCTATGTGTTACTCTAACTACATAAACTTGTTACGCAAAATATGCGTAGTTGTATAAAAATGTTAAAAAGTAAAAGAAAATATTTGGAAACAGGTAAATCATTAAATGAAATATAAATTTTTAAAAATGTATATTCATGAACAGCAGAAACACAAAAACTTTAATTGAATAGAAGTACATATTTGGTTCATTCACGTAATTTTCAGAGTTTCAAGAACTATGAAAGTTATTTGAATGAAAATTGTAGATACAAATTGTAGTTAAACAGTGTTACTAGAAGAAGATAATGAAGATCAGTTCAAAGTGTTTTGGGAGTAATATTGCGAAAGGTTTAAGTTTGGTATTGTTTAGGTATTATGCGTTTATATGATTTCTGTTTATAATCTGAAGACAGTCACATTAATGGCTTAAATATATAGTTTTTTTTTAATGAAGCTATTGATGAACTAAAGTCTTTATTACCTTTATTATTAGAAATGGAGTTTTTCAAATTAAACAGCGTGGCCATTAAAAAGTTAATAGGTACATTATCGTTCTTTATGCCAAACGGATATTAAATGGAGCCTGCTCTTCTAGTGGTTCTCAAAATTTGAATTTTATAATAAATATTGACAAGAAATGAATAATTCAAAATACAAATGATTCGCATTTGGATATTGTTCAGAGAAACCTGTTCAACAAAAGATGTAGAGAATAAAATTACAATCAACTGAGTGTTTTTAGATTTTTGATAAATTCATCCATTTTTAATAGAATTTTATGGAAATATTCTGCTATAGATTTTATTTTATATATATTTTTATATATATAACGTTATTGGTAATTAACTCTATTTCGTTAATTAGTATCCCAAACAAAGAGAGCATGCACAGTCAAGAAAAATGAGTAAAAATAGTGCAAAAATGTGAATTTTCATCAAAAAAAAATTGTATTTATTATGATATTGTGCAATGAATTTGTACAATACATAAACAAAACATATGTTTAGTATGCTAGTTTATAAAGTTTTTGAATACCGTTTTGTCAAAAAAAAAAATTATTTTATCAAGGAAAGCAGTAGAGCTCAAGCAAGTGACAAGTATTTTACTGGCATTAACTTATGCCTTTGGGAACAAGTGTTGTTTGTTCCCACCACTTCTAGCAAGAGCAACATCATTGCAGCAAGAGATCATCCCAGACGTGCTTGAACCTATTAAGGTCCTGTTGGCTGTTGTTATTCGGTGTTCAAAGTCATCAATATAAATAAAGTCTTTTGCCTGTCTTCACAAGAAAAACTGAAATATTGTAAAGTCTAATCAACTCATTTGACCTCCAGACCTCACAGAGTGTGATTATTTTCTGTAAAGTCTTGTAATACGCTGCGTTTATGTTTCACCGCTATCGGCTAATGCCGAATAACAACAGCGATTAACCCAGTAGACTGTGATATGTTGAAACAAATCCTAGGTGAATTCCCAAGCCGCACAGATGTTGCCTATGATGCAGATAGTGAGAAATATTGAACATATATAATTCAAGAAACACAACCTAATTTTCAGTATTTGACACTTGGTTTGAGTTTTATATTGATTTATCATCATAATATTTTGTAATAAATCAGAGCACTTTTTGAACAACGTAGTATTATGATAGTTGAGGTTTTATATGTTCTAAAAATTGTAACAGTTTGGTAAATAAGGAATAATTAAACAGACTTTGCAATATTATATTGGATATACTAATTTCATACACAGAATGTATTAAAAAATTAAATGTGTCTTATTATTTAGAAAAAATAGACAGATCTTTAAATATCACTTTGTGCTCTTATATCCGGATCAGTCATACAAATGTATAGGATTTTCTCAAATAATGGCAGCACGATTATAGAGAAAACTACCTATATTATTATCATCACTACCGCAAGCATGGAAAATTTATTAAACGTTTTGTTTAAAATAATGTTTAGTAGTAGTAAAGAAAGTTTCAGATTAACGAGATTAATACGAAGTAGAAATTTCTCTACGCGAGATACAATTTGCAAAAGTGTAATAGAAGAGAACATTAATAATAGTTTTACCTCATAGAATATTATCCAAGAAAACAAATGATCACCTTGTTCTTAATCTTCCTGCTTTTAAACATAGAGCACTTCACTGGTACACTGATGGCTCAAAAATTATTAGCATAATCAGTAAAAATAAGTTCACTCTCAGTTGGGTGCTTGTCTTAAGAGATACATGAGAATAAAGAAGCGAACTGGTAAGAAAAGATTGTAACTAAACAAACTTCTGCAGTCTAAAACTCATTTGCACCATATTTTTTCGAAAGGATACAATTTGAGGAAAGGTTGAAAAGAAATGCAAATAAAATGTAGCTATAAAAAGAGGTCTGTTTTTGTTTAAAAAGCTTATTCCAACTGAAAAAAATTATCAATATTAGTAAATCTTATAGTAAGGATTTAAAAATATATGTAAAACATATAGAACAGAGTTTTATATTTTTTAAAAACAATTATAACATAATAGTGATGTTAGTCTATTCACTCTTTTTTTACAGAAAATTTACAATTTTCTGTAAATGTTAAAGAACATATAAAATGTTCTTTTATCTACCACTAAAGCAAGCTTTAATTAACATTGGACGAATAATCCAGTCTCAGTATAGAAGGGGATTTGGAACGTTTCGTCATATCTTATATCAGAGCAAGGCAATTGCTTTTAAGAGAATAAAAAACTTCACACATCATAGCTAAAACGTGAAACATACTTCTCTGAGGAGAATTATAAAGTTTATTAAATAACTTATAATCGAAAGTTGATTTTGAAAACGAGATTATAGAGTAAAATAGGAAAGACACAGCAGGGTTGTGCACGAGTTCGTTGAGTCTCACTGTCTCAATTTAATAATAAGAATAACATGCCAGATTGATCTAAATTAATGATTTCAATTTTGTTTCTATAATTCTAATGGACATAAACGCATTAAAACAAACGAAATCATTAATCTGATCCAATATGATTTTGATGTTACTTACCATACTGTTTGATAATACGTCTAAACCACAGCCACATTAAAATAAAAACCAAACTCAATTAGTTGTCAGCGAGTTTATTATATTTTCTTTTAGTAATGTTGAGTGTAGTCCACGCAAATTTTTTTCTTTGTTTTTCATTTGACACAAATTTTTCATGTGTTAATCAAATTAACATAATATGGTAGACGTATGATTTGAATATTGAATTTTGTTAGTAATTGAGATGATTACAAATTATTAAATCGAAAAATTAAATTTTTTTTATAAATATCATTTAAAAAAGCCTGCGGTTTTAATCTTTTATAATTTCATTCTAATAGTCATCGTTGACTAGTTTTGAAAGCTAGTCAAACTAAAACCCCCAAGGCAGAGCAAGGCAGTTTAAATCTATAACCACATTTAATGACACACTAAACCCAAACTGCCCACTTAAATACTTATCGCTCTTTAGAAGTGATGATTTAACAGTTCTACTAGATTTAAATAGTGAATTACAACCGTTTTTTAATTATGAAATAACTGCGATTAAAACGGACGAATGAATGCCTGATGACATTCTGAAAGTGAATAGACTGGGAATCAATTCTGACGAAACTAGACACTCTGACCAGATAGCAATATTTAAGACACGCATCTGTAATCAATAACCACATATATGTTTAAAAAAATGCTATATCTAGTTAGTTTAAAATCTAAAAACATCATTTCATATAATGTAATCAATGATCAAACCACAATAAGATCTTAGTCTTGTTTTCCCATTTCTTATTGTGGTGTGATCATTTATTGTTATTTCACGTGTTTATGTGGAAGCTTTTTATATAATGTAATGAATACTTTTGTTTCTGCGAATAGTGGCTTCAAATACAGACTGGAATACCTCCCATACTTTTCAAGAAGTAACACAGACAGTTTTATAACTCTTGACTCTAAATACAAGTTCTTTTACATGAAAGCAAATTACTGTTTGACAGTCTTACTAATTTTTTTATTCATAGTAGCTCCATAATTCAACAGTAATATTCTCTATTATGGAACAGCTAATTAAGGTGTTTACTACAGTGCACTATAACATTTGTTGGAGTTAGACCTCAATATAGTAACCGCATTTATTACTTTTTTTTCTGTAATTGCATTGATAATTATTTCACTATTTAGAGCCTTATTCATAATAGGAATGAAGCTCAAAAACTGGTCAATAGTTTTATTTATGTTAAATGAGGAAACAATTAAAGTTAAAGGACAGTATGTACAAAGAAAACTCACTAGGTATATCGCACATTAAAAATCCTCAGTTGTTTTTAACTATATAAATGTTACTGTAAATGAAACAGTATTTATAAAGTGTGGTGAGTTAAACAATTTTAGTTGGCTATATTTTTATGTAATTTTGTATTAGTTAGTATTAATTCGTTTTTTGGTTGGATCAGTATCATATGTTTGTACAATCTACAGAGTTGTGTGTTAAAACTTCTATTAATAATTGTATTAATTTTAAACCTCTACTACAGGAGTTCATTTTTTTTTAAATTTGATACTTCTGTAAGTCCTTTTATTTCGTCTGGAGATTTGTATTATGACATTTTATATTCTATAGTTTTGCATACTTTGATTTGTGTCTTTGTTTATTTGAGTTCTCCCTCCCTCCGATGTTTACTTAAAGAAGTCGAGCTCACTGGATACAAATCCAGTATCCAGTTCATGAAATCTCAGTCTAGAACAATCTGTACAAAATACGTACCTACCAGTTTAGGTACTTATTTTATAAAGATCTGGCTCAGCATTTTTCCTCACTGGAACAATATTGAGAGAAGGTGAACCCATAATCCTGATTCTTCTCAATCTTGGTTTGGAAACCTTGTGGCTAACATAATATGATTGGCTCACTCACAAATGTTTGGGACCATACAACGTGAGTTGTATGCCTGTACCGTATGTTGTATATCTGTACCATATGTTTTTATAGTACAGAGTCATATGTAGAATACATTAGAGTGGTATAGTGATTTCTCTTACTGTAAAGTATAAAGGCTCGACTACGTTCTGCAAGTAAGTTAAGCATGAATGGTTCATTCAATCACTTTTTAACCATCTGTCTTTAGCCAGTGGGACTTCTCTAATGGAGGATCTTTCCTGTTATCCAGTAGCAGGTGTATGTGCGAGTACTTGGGAATTCGTGAATTACGGGATTCTATCCTTTTAAGTAACAAGTCCCAGAATTTTTGACGACTGAAGTCTCCTTAAACATAAGTCCAGTGTTATTAATATATGTCACTCCCTATCACATGTTGTTCTACCATATTATTTCAAGATGTTTGACATTACCTAGTACTCGTGACATTGCTAGAGTTATCTGTACCTAGAGACGGTTCTCGAATGGATTACCATTTATTTAAAACCATTTTTCTCAATATAACTGACTTTCATCAACTCTTATAATTTATGTTAAAACCTTCTTTACAAACATTACCTAAATAACTTTTCACACAATAATAATTTTCCTTTCTTTTCCCATCAAAACAATATTTCACCTTTTAAACTACTATAAAAAAGAAATCTAATTTTCCAAGGAGTATAACTTAACAAAATAATATTAATTTTAAAAAAGCTAAACATTTTATTTTATTTATTTTAAGCTTTTTGAAATTACTAAAAAAAAACATAAGTCCCACTTTCTGTTACTTTTATACAAATTTAGCTTTTATTAATTTATTGCCTTAGAAAAAATAAATGGAAACAAGATATAGGAGATATTAAATTAAAGATAAAAATAGAAAAGTTGAATTAGATGTGCTTGAATAAAAACTTCTTTCAATCAACCTTTTTTATAACCAGAAAGTGTTGTTTATATTTTTTTAAATGTGACCAAAATGAACAATTAATTTCAAGAAAAGTGTTCAATGATATAATATTCCTTTATAATATCGAAAATATCTTTTTTAATGGATTTAGCAAACAAAATAACTAACATGTACATTAAAATGAAATTAAAATAGCATGCCAAAATTAAAATTTAAAGTATTCATCAATTAATATTATTGAATTTAATAGAATTCATCAATTTCAAATATATATTTAAGAAAAAGAAACATTTATGCATATATATATATATATATATATATATATATATCAGTTCACAAACAAAGAAAAGCAACACACAGAGAAAGAGACATACTTACAAACTCAAATTTTCGGATGATCTGTCTTCAGGAGAAAATAGAATGGGCGACCAAGCACGCCGGAAACACAACGGTTATATATTTTATAACATAACTTCTGTGCTATATATATATATATATATATATATTAGATCATTTTAACAGGCTTTATGCACCCAAGAACAGAATTTAAAAATGGAAAGAACATTATTATTTATTAGATTATTATTATTAACGATATCTTAAAGTTTAAGGTTCATATTTGTGAATTTTATTTCGTAATATTTCAGGTTTCTTCACATTTGACGAATAAAAGCATGAGTTATTAAATTATTATGCAGCAAGTATGTGTAGGTAGTGCATTGTTTGGAGAGTTTTAATAAACACCTTGGCAGCTCAACCTCTTTTTTCCTTAATTTAAAAATGTAATTCCCCCCCCCCCCCTATGATTTACATTCTTTTAATTTTATTTAATTTTCCTGTTGCTACCATCTTAGTTATCTTTAACGATAATGATCATCAGTTTTTCAATTTTTAAAACTCTGGTTCACTGTTTCAAGAAAGTTAAGAATTTATTTCTATAACTATTCATATAGAGATGTGTATATGAATTTCTAAGATTCTGATTCTGTTTCAAGTAACAGAAGTTATTCTCCGATAACTATTCATATAGAGATGTACATGAATTACTCAAATTCTGTCTGTTTGTCTTGCAAATGAATTAACTTTTATTTGCAAAGTTGGTGGGATTTATTACCACCTACAGTATTAACCAATGCATCATTATTCCTTAACTAGCAGCAACTTCAATTTTCACTAGAGTTATCAACAAGTACTCATAACAGCAATTAATTTAACCATTTTTTTGTTTAAAAAACTAGTATAAACATTTCTTGATTCTTTTTTGAAAATAACTTACCCTAAAAAGCAATCCAAATGCAATTTCTTATAATTACATTATCGAAAAAAATAAATATAATTTATGTTGGGAAGTATAACTTTTTCTATACATATATGGCTATACACATGAATTTAGAAAACCAAAAACTTTATAATAAATTAACTTATATTTCTTAATTTCATCAACAGAATGAAGTGAATGAATAAAAATTATCAGAACAATAATAATATAAAAATTCCAAGACCACTGTCATCACTGGCCGATAAAAGGTTTACACTGTTTTTTTTATAGTTAGCGCTTCAGAAAAGAAAATATCCCAATAAAAGTTGTAGAGAATAAAATTTTTAATAAACTATGTCGTTTTAGATATCTTCCAAATTATTTTTTTTTTACCCTGAACATGTTACAGTTATATATATATATATATACAAAACTAAAGTTTATCGGGACTCGGTCAGTTCTTCAGGCTCAAATTAAACTCTCATTGCCAACGTTTTGGTTTTCATTTAAAACCTTTTTCATAGGAAAAAGTATAAATTTTGAAACAGAAAAACTAAGTATTACATTACAAATTATTTTACAGAGTAATATAATATAATATTTTACAAAATATTTTGTAATGTAATACTTAGTTTATCTGTTCCAAAATTTATACTTCTGCCTATGAAAAAGGTTTTAAATAAAATCCGAAACGTTGGTAATGAGAGTTTAATTTGAACCTGAAAACTGACCGAGATCCGATAAACTTTAATTTTGTTTCTATTCCACGGTCGATACTTTTATCAATATTTATATATATATAAGATATTATTACCAACCGTCATACCTCGTCTACCGCTGTTGAAGTCGCCTGACCGGTTTCGCAATGGCTGCATCATCAATGGGACTAATGTAACCTTTCAAAATCACGGTTATAAATACCTATTTTAACTCAATGGTACCAATATATATGCCTAATTTTCCTACCTAACAGTTTTATTTTATTTTGTTTAACCTTTTGTTTCTTTTAAACTTTAAGTCGTCTCCGTCCTGTCGTTTTTTCATGTTTTTTATTGGTTTAAATATTATGTCTGCCTGGTGCTTAATTTGTTCGTTTATTAGGTTATCAGTATTTTGGTGTTATATATTTCCATTTCCTCTATTACATTTAATCTTTTACCTATTTGTCCTATTTTAATTAATTTCATTCAGTTTCATACTGTCGGGTTCATGTCCGCGTTTTTTTTAAATGGTTAGCAAAATTTATATATATATATATTATCGTTTCTAACTCTTACCGATTTGGACAGGTTCTAAAAAGTTATTCAAATAGAGTTTTTTGAGAACTTAATTTGGTTTATTAGTTTGGGTTATACAGCATATACGCTTCGTTAAACGGATCGAAAAGTAACCAAAAGTCCACGACTTCCCATCAAATTACTTTATTTGGATTGTTCTATAGTGTAAACTACTAACACTGACAGACTTAAGACTTTTATATTTTTGCATGATCTATAAATGCCTAAAATAATCAAGATTCTTGAATTCTAACAATCAAAAATTTTTATTTCACTTGTCCATTATATTATTGTTGTTATAATTAAATTCAATAAAATGTAGAAAATGTTAAAAATTTTCTACATTTTTTCAAATGTTTTTTTGAAAAAAAGTAAAATACATTTGAATTTTGTCTAGATGTTCACTCTATTATTTGAGTTGGTGAGACTTGAAAGATGAGACTGTGAAGCATCAAGGACACTGAGAAACTGTCAATGGCTAACCTAACTGGTGGACAATGGATAATTTGAAAGTCTGTTTGAAAGCAAAACCGGTGAAACAGGTGAGTGGGAGGTGTTAGCTAATTAGCAATGTCTAACGGGAAAAGGCGAGAAACAACTTATTTGGCAATTATTAATTAATGTTGTATTGTCAAGATTTGCTGAATGTTTGTATACTTTTTTTTCTTATATTTCTTGTGTTTTAGGAATTAGTTACCTAAAAAGCACATAACAGCATTAACAGAATCAAGTTTATGGGAAAATAGCATCAGAAAGCAATAGATTTAATATTTAGACAATATATTTTTTTTTTTAGAAAATAATGCTCCATGGAGTGCATTACGGGTAAAATTCAGAGGAAAATTATACTAAACGTTACTATACAGTATACTATTCAAAGACGCAACAATAATTATCAGTGACCAAAAAGATTAACAAATTACATGAGTGCGGAATGTTTACATTCTTTCAATTTATAATAAATACATCACTAAAATATATTATACAATTTGTATTTAAAGAACGTAAACAGTTAAATGGTTATTTACTCAGAATAAATTATGACATATTAGACATGTCAAATCAATAGTAATAAATTCACTCAGTGTTGCCTTAAGCTAATAAATAGCCTCAAATTCCCTTTAGGCTTCGTTTCTAGGCTGTTTTTCTTATGGAGCAGCACTTGTTTGCAATTTACGTAACTTTAACTGAAAGAATTAAATCAATTTTCAAAGCTATTTGCAATTGAGTAAACGAACAAAAATAATTTATCTTATGGTGCAAGTTGCAAATACCACTTTATATGCAACTATAACCAAACTACTTTTATAAAACCTTTGGATGATTCCTTTCAAGGAATGCTGAACTTTTTTTTTTATATAACTAATACCTTCCATCAGTAAATGGTGATTGATATCACAAGCATTGATTTAAATTCTCATGGTTAAAGAATACTTTCAGTAAAGAAATTGTTTTGAGAATAGCATCAAAAAATGTTTTTGAAAAAATTTATCTATATTTTACTTCAACTTCAAATTACAAAGAGGTAACTTCAAAATTAATTAAAATTGTTTTAAAATTCAAACGGACAATATATGTAATTAGTAATATAAAAGTACTATAAAATCTAGTCAAAAACATTCCTAATCACATTTGTCACTAACTACGAGGTATCAAATAGCTGAAAACATATTCATAAAAAATTCGTCTTTAAAAAATACTGCAATTACGGTAATAAAAATACGGTAATTTTATTCTCTCTCGTTCTCTCTCTCTCTCTCTCTCTCTCTCTCTCTCTCTCTCTCTCTCTCTCTCTCTCTCTCTGTATTGTGTATGTGGATCCACATTTTTGTCTTTTAACAGATCGAATACATTGCAAATTTAAACAGTTTATGATGGAAAGAAAAACTATAGTTGTTGTATAAAAACTATAAATTTCAGCTACTAGTAACCGTAGAATCAAAAAATTTACAATTGAAAAGTTTGAAATAGCATTTTATTTGTTGGTTGTTACTTGAGTCTTATCTCTTAGAAAAAAATTTCATAAGATGTTTATCCTATCATTCCATTCTGGTTTTCAGAAATATAACATTTCTATTTTATGTGGAGACTAACTGATAGAACCCATAGAATTTATACAAAAATTATAAGACCTTTAATGATGAAGTTTTTGAGTTTTAAATACCATTAAGATCTATCAAAGCATTGTGAACTGTATTGTGGTCACAAAATTATGGACGGTCACAAACATACAGAGAGAAAGATAATGAACAATATGTGAAAAATTCCATTCATAAAAGGTTTTGACAAAAAAAAAATTATGAAATAATTTTCAGTAAATAGCACATATATTCAATATGTGATATTCAATATAAGCTTTCTATATGGTTTAAACATCTAAAATATTATTTTATAAAAATTAGAGATGCCTCCAAAAAGAATGACAGTTACTGTAAAACTATCGTTTGATTTAATTAAGAAGGAAAAATAAGAGTAATTTCAAATGAGACTCTGAAGGTAGAGAAATGATACCCAATTGATGGCGTGAGGGGACCCAGTAAAAGAGTTTCAGAACATCAAAGCATATATATCTGATAAGAAGATAGGTACCACCAACTATCAACTCAGAAGTTTCAATTATATGAGAAAAAGTGGAGCACACAAACATTTTATTTAAAACCCCTTATATACTTTCAGTTTAAAAGGCATAATTATTATAGCCTTGTAAGATATAAAGTTGTTCACAAAAATTGGAATAACAGAGGAAAATAGAGTCTACACACAAAAGACTTTATTAGAACACTATGCCTTTGTAATACTTTGTGTTCATCTTCAGGTTAATCTAAAATACAAAAACAAAAATATCTATGTATTCAACTGGATAAAAAAAACCGTCAACACAATAAGTACATACCTGTCTTGAGATATAGACGGAAAATGGTCCGTATGCCCAGAAACATTAATTTTCCTATGTAATTTTAATTAGGGAAATACCACAAAAAAATTATTGAAATCCTCATTTGTTCACAAAAAGCTTAAAGTTATAAGTCAGGTATATATGTGAATATTTTTCATTAAAGTTTACACCAGTTTCTGCACCGAGTATTTTCTTGCTAAATGCTTCCAATTTTCTTACTGTTCCTCATTGATTTGACGGTCATTCTCAAATCATGCCGGCTAGAGAAATTTGTTATCACAATACTCTACAATCCAAAAGTAAAAGTGTTATCCTTAATAAACTAAAAAGAACGTTAGGTAGGTAGTAATTCCTACATTAATTGATTGGTTAATTGTTTGGAAGCATTCAACAAGAAAATAGATAAAGAAGCAAATTTCCATTTAATTTGTCTATAAAAATGAATTACTACTTACTTATACAAATTTATAATATACATATGCATGTTATTGTGTTATATTTATACTTTTGTTTAACACTTCAATCCTTGATTTAGAAAGTAAATTATTTCATTAAGAAAATAGTGATTTTCAAACCATCAAGGTACGATATACATAAAACAATGAAGAGAAAAACAGAAAGTTGTTAATAAATTTGTTTTATTTCCCTTTGATTATTCTTTTTATAGTGTGAATGTATCAAATAATGTTTTTGTTCAACTCCTGGTCGAAAGAGTTGGGAACTCGTAACTTCTTTTTTTAAAAATATAAGACTGATGTGTTAAAAAATGTGTAATTTATGATTTACAAGTTAATTTTAAATTAGCAATGTGTATTAAGGAATAGTTGGACCAACACTGGTATATCTCTTTATATAAAGTTGGTGAGTTTGTTTGTTTGTTTGTTCACTCATTTTCCGTGGAGATAGACCTGAAATTAATATATATTATTTATTACCTGAATAATGCTTAATAAAAGAAAATTATCACTATATTCCCAAAATTGGAGCCAGGGTAGCAAGTGTCTTACATGCTTACCGATGACAGTAGTGCACATGTATTATATATAAATGTAACAAAAAAAATTTTTTTTTAATTTAATATTTGCGTAAAAGTGGTAATAAACTAAAACCATGGAGCCAGGGTATCCCACTGGTTTGTGTGCTCGCCGATAATAGTAGCACAAATATAATACAAATAAATGCAACGAAAATTTTTGTTTAATTTAAAATTGAATAATATAAACAATGGTAATAAAATAAAGGCATAGTGCAAGAGTAGCCCAGATGATGCGTGCTCGCTGATGACAGTACTGCAAATTTATTATAAATAAATGTAACAAATATATAACAAACTACTACATTAGAGGTTAAAAATGAATAATTTTAGAAAAGACTTGAACACAACTGTGAGATAAAATACGAATGTTCTAAGACAATATTATAATGAAATCCCCTCTCATTAATGTTATTTTATGTTAGGTAAATAAATTGAATATTTAAATTTACAAATTTTGTTTGTTTTAAATATATTTGATTGTGTATATAACTTGAATTAATATTTTATTTATTTATGTCAAAAATATATGATTTTTTTTTACTTTTTTAATTTTTATTTCGCTAAATACACTTACTGTGTATATATCATAATCATGTTAAGAATAGTATATCAAAAGCTTGGGCCATATAAGAATCTGTTTCTGTGCCTTAATAACAAGAAACAACAATTAAAATTATCCCTGTCAATCAAGTTCAGTGAGTTAATTTCTCCTTTGTTTGTGAGTGACACAAAGGGTCATGGGTAGTCTAGTATAAACAATGAAATATTATGTATCCAAAAGAAAACATTCTACATGGAGATGAAATATTAATAACAACATAAGCAACTCCTTTAATAACATTGTAGAGACAGATAAGAAAAAAAACAGACAGTAGTCAACATCTGAAACTCTTTTACAGGACTTATATCGCGTTGATAAAAAAAAACTTTGTTAATTGGTCTATAAATTTGATCGGACAAATCATTACAAGTATCAGACGAATAAAATATAAAAGTAATAAAAAATATTTTTTTCTTAATATGTCTGGATAAAAGTGACAATTTGTCAATTGAGGCAGGACGAGAAAAGATTGGGAAAGAAACCGCCAGTCAATTAAAAAACAGGTTGAGGAATGGGAAGAAGCCGTGTTGAAGAACCAATTACCCTAGATTGGATTATGTAAATTTTTGGAAACAAGTTCAACTACTGCCAGTTGAAACCTTTCTCAAGTCTGTTTGGTTGAGGCCAGCCGTTATAAAAGGGTATATTTCTTTTTTTATTTACATATTTATGTTTAATACAAGGTAAACAATTTTCTTAGATGTATTCAAATTTTTAGTGTCGTTAGTTTTATTGCATATTAAAGTGTGATATGAAATAATTATCGGCTATAATAGTAGAGGAGAGGTTACATGAGCCGTACTGGCTCAAACTAATTTTGAATCCAACAATTAGGATACATTTACTTAATCAATATGAGACCAAGAATGTAATTTTCTATCTTGAGAGCTGACTTGTGGAAAGTACTTTAGCAGTCTTGCTTAATAACAAGGCAACGCAATCATTGCAAAAATAACATACATAAAACATTCCTATGTTCCAAAGAAATTTATTATTTCAAGAAATAAAATTCTAAATATTTGGCTAATAAAAAAAACAAAATAATTAAAGAAATAAACCAAGGAATAATTAACTTCCAATTAAGCTATCACTTTATTAGGTATAACAGATTATAGTTTGTATAATTAACTGTTAATAAGCTGGTTAATCTCACAAATTCAATATTTTTGAGTAATTATAATCATAACTGAAGTTATAATATTATAATATACAATTTATGTAATAATATATTATATTATAATTTCATTTCTTTGGATTAAACTGATAAACAAAGACAAGAGTCATAAAGTTTTATGAAATGATTGTTATCATTTACCAGTGCATACTCGTACAGTAAGAAATGAGAGAAGCTGCAGAGATTGTGTATGTTATTGTAAATGGTTTATCATATAATTCTCTTCTTTTATATAATTAAAGAACTTTCTAACGTAACTTATAATATTAGTGGCATTTATAATGTTTAATGTTACATTTATTAGTATGAGTAATTATAATTATATATACTAATACCTATTTATATATGTATTATAAATGTATTTTATTACCCCCCCCCCCCTTTATTATCAATTTCTATAGTTTTGCCATACCACGAATCATTGGACCCCCTTCCAAGATTAGCCAAACAACTTGATTTTAATATAGTGTTTTCTAATCGTAATAACGTGGGTAACATGTTAATAAAAAACTCTCCCAGCGAATTGGAGTCCGCTGGTATTTATAAAATACCGTGCAAAAATTGCCATAAAATTTATATTGGTCAAACTGGTAAATCATAAAAAACACGTGTAAAACAACACCAATATAACGTAAGTAGACAGGAAAAAAGTAGTGCCTTATTCTTGCATATAAAAAATGAAAATCATCATATTGATTGGACAGGAGCTAACTTTATTACCTATGAAAAATCAATGTTGTTAAGAAATATTATTGAATCGTCTCTAATTAAATTTAATAGATCAAATATTATAAACATTACTAACGGTCTCTTTAAACTTGATACTTTCGTCACGAGGGCAATAGCCTCTTCAAAGATGGTTGACAGCTAGCGGATAGTTTTTTACTTTTTCTTACTGTACTCCTTTGTTTCCCCAAACATCCCTTTCTGGACATTAGTCCTTTCCTGCACTTTCACCCTTTTAAAATACCACTCTTCCCTCTCACTCTTCTCAACTCCTCACCAGATGTTTTCTGCATCTAGTGTTTAGTTGGGTTTTTGACTCTGACGAAGACCGCTTGTTACGGTTGAAAGATCTTAGTCTAGTTTTCCCATTTCTTATTGTGGTTTGATTATTGTATTTATATGTATTTATATATATGTATTTACATATATTACATTACATATATGTATTTATATATTTATATATGTATAGGCTAGCTCAGTGGTTACGTGCTCACCTCTGAACTGATAGGACCGGGGTTCAATCCTCACCTGGCCCTCGATTTATTCACGCGGGAGGTGAATAAATCTGAGCACGTCGTCCCTCGAAGAAGGACGTTAAACCGTCGGTCCCGAGCCTGTGCGATGTCAGGTACTCGTTAAATATCCCTATTCTAAATACATTTGAGTTAGGCAAAATTTAGGACTCCCACTGTAGAATCAATCTTCATTGTATGGTATTACAAAGGGCCAATGCTTTGGACTACGTGTGTTCCCTTGTGGGACTACCACTGCAACCTAACCTAACTTTCTAATACATTCATTCCCAACCAAAAAAGAATAAAAAAAGTACAGTTTTAATAATTTGGTTAAATTATTATAGCTATATTTTTAATTCATTCCAAATTGTAAAATCAAACAGGAAAATGACAAAATGGAGTTAGAAGGCCTTTTTAACATCGCATTTTTCTTCATTGGACACCATATTTCCAGAGTTCCTTTAGAGTTCACTAAAAAAATAACAATAATAACAATAACACTTTTTGTTTTTACTTTTAATTATAATTAAAACTACAACTATACTAGCGATAAGCATGTATATCAAGAAGGACGTAACCTAAATTCCCAATTTCTAACATTACTTTTCACAGTTCTTATTACTATTTAAATAAATCAATAACTGTAATACAGAAATAATGGACTGAATAAATTTAATTAAATTATAATCACTCTTCAGTATATTCACCCCATGTAACTAAAGTGTTGAACAGAGGCAGCAAAATGAACTTAAAGCAATGCTGGATAATGCAAAAATAACTTCCCAAACTGATTTTAATTATTCACATCACTCGGTTTTAAGCGCTATTCCCTTCCTGGGAGGCCTTGAATATAATTGAAGAGTCGTAGAGGAAAAGGAGAAGCAAATTTAGAAATGTATTGAAGTGGCTCAAAGATTAAAAGACGTTGGTATAATAAATAAAAAGATTATTTGGGGGGGGGGGGGGGGGGGAGAGAATAGTTTTAAGGAATAAATATTAACTCTACTATATTCATTTTTGTTACATAGTCTAAATTATTTATAATAATAATAATTGTGCAAAAGTAGTTGAACTTATTCAAGTCAGTAAAGTTCACAGAATAAACAAACCATTTCGCGTGAGTCGCTGATTTATTTTCAGAAACAAACCAGAGAAATATTTATTTGTATACATTTTTTTTATTAATTTACTATTTACAAACCTTTTTACCAATTATATTGTAGGATACCCACAATTTTCGACTTATGTTCATTTGTTTTACATTTCTTAGATTTTACGCTCAAAAATTTTAATATTTTTTTAATATTAATATTTTAATTTTAATTTTAATATTATTTTAATTTTAAATATTAATAATATTTTTATTTTAATATTTTTTTAATATTTTTATTTTAATATTTTTTTAATATTTTTATATTTAATATAAAGAAGCAACAAAAAAAAATTCAAAATTATAAAAGAAAGCGTTTGTGTACATGAAATTGAATTTACTTCAAGTACATACTAACTTCAAGTACATACTTACAGTACACACTTACTTCAAGTACTGCCTAACGAAACTAAACTTGAATAAACTCATTTAATTGAAATTACATATGTATGTATTTTGCTTGAATTTAATATACATATTTGATATTAGGTACATTTACATTATTTTACAATTTTATGTTTATGATACATGATTTAGGGGAGTTTTATAAGATACGGTAACTGAATGAATGTATATATAGTCCAGTATGAATGGTATATATTATAAGAACGTACAGTAACGACTTACTTTCGGCCGTTCGGAACATAGCTAAAACGAATGTCGAGAATTGTCTGTACTAGAAGTAAATAATAAATGTATTCGGTAAAAATTACTCTTTTCAAAGATTAAAGGAGAAGAGAGCATTCATTTCAAAGGGACTATTACACAAAAAAAGTTTAAGAACGACTGATTTAGCCATTTTCATGAAAACACAATTTTCGGTAAAACCGTATGAAACATAGTGGATGCACTACATTTGTTTTCTACTTTATTTTTTAAAACTTTAAATGTAAGGGTTTATAGGGACTTCGTTCAAATTGAGAAACTATGTAAGGCTATAAATTTTAAAACTACTGGGAAAACTGTGTAGACAATTTACTTTTCATGACTACCACATAAATAAAAATTGATCCAAATTGAATTTTTTTAAATTATGGTTATTCTGATAATAACACTAAACGTTCTCGTTGAAAATTCTTAAAGGAATATTGACTAATAAATATAAAAAAAGAGTTAATAATAATCTTTCACATAGATTATAACCCATGATTTCAATTATGGCATAAAGTAGAAAAAATTTTAACAATGTGGATCATCATATTTTAATATATAAGCTTTTATAAAGAGCTGATATTTTAAAATAAATTTAAACAAATATTTGCATTTTGCAGTGATTTTATATGTTAAGTGTTGAATAAAAATGTTTATTTCATAAAGACCGTAAAACAGGAAGCCATTTAGCCTCCCTCCACTTATTGATTATTGATGCCTCTTTGATCGTTCAGATCAAGTGGTTTCTTATTCTGAGTTGGTTTTTTAATGGGAATCATCATTATCCATAGCCTGATATGAAAGCCGTTAGCTAATACCTACTCCTAAGTCATTTGCTTTAAATCCTGGGATCCTGTTTAAAACTTGCCTGGTAGGTAGGTCAAAACTTGCCATTAGATAGCATATCCCAATCTCTCAGTATTTCTAAATATTAACTTTATCTTAAATTATATATCTCTTATTAATAAGTTATTTAAAGAAACATGGACACTGCGCTCTAAATTCCTTATCATCTAAGTCACGAGCTTTAAATGAAGCAAAGAGTAATTTTAGCAAAATTAAACATCATATTTTTTTTTTTGAGCAAGGTATTATTTTTGCTCTATTTTAAGATAAACAGAGTTGATATCATGAACAAATTAATTAGTAAATTAAATGTCCAATCATTGCATTAAACACGAGTTTATAGCACAGATTCAAACAAAGTTTTTAGCAAACTTGTACATATTTTGAAAGAATAAAACCTAATATCCGGAACTGTTCTTTTGAAATAACTTTGTTGACCAATATGTGTGTTTAAACATTACTTTTCTCTTTATAAACTATTATCTCTAGTAACTTAAATAATTACAATCATTAAAAATTTGATGTGAGTATTAAACAAAAAAAAAATTGTGGAAGTTTTTAAAGAGTAATGGTCAGTTTTGTATTTAAATTTTAATATTTATTTGTGTGAATCAAAAATTTTGTAAATACAATACTCATCACACTACTTGATAAATTGTAATAAAATTAAACACAAAAGTAACACTCTTTAGGAAAATTAGCTGTATTGATTCTAAAAAATGTTGATTTAATAAAAAAAGGGGCGTTAAGGTTATTGCGAATTCAAAAAAATATACCTTTTTTATTTTTGTCTCACAAAATACTAACACCGAACCTTAAATCCGTCCCATTGACATTTCCCTCAATTGATATGATAGAGAAAAAATGTGCAATGAATTGGGTTGATAAGAGGATAACTATAAAAACGTACAAATGTACTTAAAATAAGATACTCTGCTTGACAGTTTGTTCACAATAACTTTGGCAACTTTTTTATCAGAATCAAAGTGAAAAAATTTCAGTTTAATTCATTAAAATTATTAATTAATTATTTAATTAAAATTAATTCATTTTAATTCATTAAAAAATAGTAAAATGCTTTAAAATTTTACACTCTATTTAACATTTTTAATAATTTAAAACGTTTTTTCAAAATTATATCTGTAATATCTGAAATATGCATGTCTGTAGCGTCTTGATGGGAATTTATTTTCGGCAGTAAAAATACATTATTATTCTTGTATTTTTTCAATTAGTTAAATAATAGTAAAATGTTTATAAATCAGCACAGCACAATACATCTCGATATTAGCTTGAAATATAAATATTATTATACATGTAGTTATAAATTATTATATAATTTACCATGGTATAAATATCTACAATCATGGTATGAGAAATATTTTTTAAATATTTCATTACACATTCACTTATTCATAAATGTAACGATTAGAGCACTGCATTGCTTTACATGTTTACATAAGCGAACTCATCATGCTTGCTGTGTATTGGATAACTTTGGTCCTATAGTCTTCAAAAACTGCATGAGGTAGTGACTTTGTATTTGGTTAACAAAAGTTAAACTTGAAATTATAGTAAATTATGGCAATTAGTGCTACTGCATTACTGAACGTTTCTATCAGAAATGCACTTATTTTACTAGCTGCAGTATACCAAACGACCTTTTTCCGGAAACTATGTCTTTCTACACTGACAATAGCAAAATTGAAAACATTTTTGGTTCAGCGTTCGTCATGTAGAATTCGAAAAAAAAATTCAAGTACATTAGAGGCGCATATAAAGTAACGAAACTCTGTTCAATAAAACAGGAGTATATGATGCTTTGCTTGAACACAGAACAGATACTTACAACCAGGTAATTTGTAACTACTTATTTGTTTATTATTTGTAAGAAACAATGTCAGATTTATATTAAAGTGAAATAACGATAAAGTTATTGAGAAGAAGTAATAGTAACTTTAGTAATCCAATCCATTAAACGCAATATAAATCAAATAAGAGACCCTGGTAAATAAATAAAAATATAATAAGTTAAAAAAAAACAAATGGGTTTTTCTGAAAATGAGCTAACTGATTTAAAACATAAGAAGGAACTTGGACTATAATCTACCCATAATCGATAATAAACAACTCATCTCGTATTTAAAATACCTATTGAGGGCAGTAAGCTTGAAGAAATAGGGAAAGCCTTGGGGAAATACAGGAAAATGAACCACAAGAAAAAAAATACTTTCCCACTGTTATTAGCATCTGAAAGACCATCACAGACAACCATTACAAAACACGTACCAGGCCTTTCAAGCAATATCTACACAGAAAGAAAATCATAAAATCTCCAGCCTATCCTTGGAAATGCGAGATAAGTATTTATCTAACTTTGTGTAATATCCCACAACCGGCGATATTGTTTCGGTATCCTATCAAGTCCTAACCCCTATATTCTGACCTAATTCACAAAAATGTTAGAATATTTTCTGTAAAAAATTTTTTGTAAAAAGTTTGATTTAAATTTATTATTATATAGATTATTTCTATTATTAAATAATGTAAATTAACAGATTTATAGCCTAAATATTTCAAATACAGTGGATTCCGCTTAATTGGGACAGCCGCTTATTTGGGAAAAATCTCAAAGAACGGAATCCACACTATGAACTACAATTGTAAATTTGTATGTTTAATTAGGACAACATTCCGCTTAATTGGGAAAGTAAATTTAAGATAGTACAGTAGCGTCCTGATTAACCGAGTATGTTTTAACTGAGTTCCGGTTTAACCAAGCCGGTGAAGCGGCAAAACATACACCACCCCCTTCTAAATCCCGGGAAAGCCAGAAAGGCGGCTTCTTTCTGAACCCGATACCCGTGTTTTAAAAATCCGCAGCTACCTCATGTTCACATTTGCTATCTTTTCCATCTGAGCCAGTGCAGCGGCAAAACAAACACCCCCCGCCCCCTTCCAATGCTTAATGGCATTGTTCCTAAAACCAATCAAATGAATTTCCAAAAAAAATGTGAAATTCGTTTAATTGGGAGCCGCTTAATTGGGACAAAACGCCTCGGTCCCGATGTGTCCCAATTAACCGGAATCGACTGTATATAATATATGTAGCATATCTTATTGCAATCATTGATACATATATATATATATATATATATTGTATTATAAAACATGTAATATTAATGTGGAACATGCTAAAAAAAATTGTAAAGGAAACAATTGTTGATGAGAAATATTGAAAAACTTTCTTCATCCTTGATTATACCAGTATAATTCTTATAGTATTATATCAATTTGATTATAATAAAATATCTAACTATTCATAAATTTAAATTTTATAAAACATATTGTTTGAATATGATTATTGCATGATAAAAATTGCATGCATTTTGAATATTGTAAAAGAAAATCTTTGAAAAAAAAAGTAATTATCATGTTTTAGCTGTAGTAATTCCAACCATAACTAGATTCCACGATAGCGGTATATCAATGTTCTATTTTCAACAGTAAACTCATTTAAAACATCATATTATTGTACAAAATATGTATTTATTGGGCGTTTGCTTATATATTTTTAATTTTTTTTTTAATTTAGAAAATATAGTTTTAAAATATCTTTAAAAAATAGTTTAACATATCTTTAAGCCTTAAAACAAGAATACGTCTGACTCTATTTCGTCTGGCTATATCCAAATTGAGTTTTCCGTTTTTATAGCTATATTAAATTTTGCGGTACTCAAATTTTGTAGAAATTTGTTTGATATCATACTCTTTATTCAGAGTTTTATGAAAAGAAAAAATTAAGACTCTTAGCTAACTCTTCTGGGAGCTAAAAGTTTTTCTCAAAAATGCGGAGGTGTAGCTGACGCGATTAGGTAAGTGATTTGGCATCGTCAAAGTCATCAAGCCGGCTATATGTAACTTTTCACAGCTGTCAGCTATTAAAAAATCAATCAGTGTTACTTCCTGTTGATGTATATTTCAATTTATTGACTTGTTTGTTTATCTATTTGATTTATTTTAATTATAAAAAAACATAAATACAAAATAAATATATTTATTTTCTATTTAAAATATGTTTAAAATTTCTGATTCATATTCATTATAAATTATATTTTTCATTTTATATTTAATTTTTGAATAAATATTGTAAATTTATTCATAAGCCTTAAAATTAATTTTTATTTAAAATAAATACGCTTAAATAATATTTTAAAATAAATATATTTAATAAATATTACAACCGAATTTGGTGATACTGTTCATTAAAATAATAAATGTCCTGAATTTCTATAAAAACTAGATTTTTGTAAAGATATACTTATTTTTCAGTCTAATATCAATGGAATTGACGTTCGTGTGTGACTTTGTGTAACTGTCGACAACCATGCGAACACCAATTGTGAGAAAGGGAGCAACGAACTCTACAATGTATCGTCAACGAACCACAACTAGTATCAATCTCTTCGGCAACCAATTATTAAAGGAACACCTCAACACTGGTAATTAACCTCTGAGAATGATATCACATAGGGAGTCACGCCAGTTATGTTTTAGAATAAACAATCTTCAGGTTGATATTTTTCAAAAGAATTGCAAACAAGAAATCAATTATTTTGAAAGCATTTATACATATAATGAAAAATGAGCCGCTTATTTTGAAAGTGGCCTAATTCCATTTATGTTAAAATCGAGATATTTAAGGGTTTGCGTTTTACAAAATTTAAAAATATTGTCATTTTATTTATCAACTAATTTTTGTTATAAAAAAACTTAGTAATTTTAAATAAATTTTGTACAATTTGATGCAAAAGGTAAAGATAACGTAAAAATGTAATTATTTAAATAGCTAGCTAAATTTTTTTGGAAAATGGAATTAGGCCACTTTCAAAATGAACGGCTCAAATATCAAATGGTCCGATTATGACAATTTATCATAATTGTCATAATATGACAATTAATAATGACACTTAATGCGTGTTCAAGATAAGAACACGTAGAAATACAAATCATAATAACAACACAAGTCACTTCAATATTTCGATCTCATTGCAATCAGGAGAAGAGGAGTTCTGCTGGGCTAGTAAACAGCAACTGCTAATTGCATATATAAATGAACAAATTATATGGAAAACCGACAACCGTAACTCATTATTATTACAAAACATGAGTTACAGTTTTAACATGAGTTATAGTTAGATAGTTCAAGCAGTCAATCTAAAAGTATAAATATTTAAATAATATTTAAAATTTTATATTTAAATAGAGTTCTAAGTATAATTATTAATATTTTTTTAATTTGTGGAATTAATTAATTAATTAATTGTGGAAATTAATTAATAATTAATTCAATTTGTGGAACATCACCATAAAATTCTTAAAAACTAATGCTTTTGTTAACAGGTATATCAACATGTGCACTCATTAACACTATCTCAACATGTCAATCATACAAAATGTAGACTACACACTGAACCAAGGTTAAGAGATTCAAACTCTGTATTGGAGGCAAACGATTTTGCTGATCAAGTCATCTTAGGAGCCAAAATAGTTTTAGATCCTAAGAATGCGCTGAAATAACAACAGTCGTTCTGTGCTTCCTCTATTTATTCTCCTAATGATAGTTGTATCACAAATTAGAGATTCTACTATGCTTATCTATTGTAAATGTTTCTTTAGTTCATTTTTAAAACATAGTATATATAGTAAAGAGAATTCATTAAAAAAAGCTAAGGAAACTGAGCTCATTCAGCCTTTGGGGCCCAACAGAGTTTGAAATTGAAAATTTTAATTAATATTTCTAATTAAATAATTTTGTAATAACATTTCTTTAATATTATAAAAGTATAAAACAATAAAGTTTGGAGATAGCATTATAATTATATGCTTGAAGTTTGATAGTTTGATCTGAAGTTATTATTAACTGAATAACATTCACCGTGATCCAACCAAAAGGAAACTCTCTAAACTTGAACAGAACAAAAAAAAAACAGAAGACATAGCTGAGTTTAGAGATACCTAAAGTAAGACATTCCTCAGATAAAATATTACCTGAATTACGGGTCTTGGTAAAATGTTCTTTTGTTCGATAGAAATTCACGTCAGCATAAACATAAAGTAAGCAGTAAGTTATGAGTTGCAAACTAGTAAGAAATCTGCTATGTAGATTATTCAAGTAAGATTTAAGCTAAACCTGTTGAATGTTATTTATTGATTTGTATTTAAATTTACTCAGAACTTAGTTCAGATTACACTGCTTTCCTTTTGAACGACATAAATTGTTTTGAATAAGACATAAATCAGAGACAATTTTATCTGATTTGTAGTTGTTTAGCGGGACTGATGGTTGTTTGAAGGGACCTGTTTAAGAAGATAATGTACGAGTGGGTACAATTAAGTGGATGAAGACATGACGAGGCTTTGAGGAGGCGGCACACGGCTGTAATTACGGGCCATCTTTTAGCAGGGATTTATCTGAGGCCAGGGCACCAAGACGGAGGTGTTTGGACCAACTGTCTTGTGGGCCGACCTTAACAGTCCGAGAATGTAAATATTTCTCAATGCATTTAAAACTGGATTCATGCCAAAAGGAATTGCTACTTTTCTAATTGTCATTTTACGAAGATTAGTTTTATTAATGATGTAATCAACAATTCATTACACCTCTATTTCTAAAAAGTGAGTTAAACCTTACTTAACAAAAGTTCTAAAACATCAACATACGATACTAAAGCAAACATAAATATTTATAGAAATCTTACAGATACGTACATTCTTAAATAGAATATTAAATAATCATTGATTCTATTAAATTCTATTTCACAAAATAATGAGACTGATATTTATTAATTTACGTACAGATCTTTTACAATAAGAAGTTTTTATTTATTTAGGTTAATATTAATTAATACTTACTTAACCAATAAGCACACTTACTATAATAGTAATGATAATGATAATAAGTCAAACTAGATTGTGACAAAAGCAGATGAACAAACTGTAACATTATAACTATACTGAAGGTTTAATTACTTTTTAAATTACCTTAAATCGCAATTAAAAAAATGTTCATTGCCATACAGACGATTGCACTTTATCATCATACAAGACATTGGGGCATGGAACATAGTTTTAATCGGACCTTATATTCAAGAAAAGGAATCAATACATATAAAACATTTGTACCATCAAATTTTTCGCAAAATAAAAATGTAATATAAATTTGAAAAACTAGAGACACTTTACTTCGACTTAAGTATGGAAGAAAAAATTAAATTAAATTTTGTAACTGTATATGTCCTTTAATACTCGTAAGGAAATCAACTGAGAATAAATATCATGGATACAAAAGCAATGAGCGAACTGGTCTACGAGTTCTGGAAAACGCAAATGTATAGTATTTTTTGCTAATAATGAGGAATCAGCTGTATACCAGTGGTATTTCTAATTTTTTTTTTTAAATTTTTATCCTGACTGGTAACAATATTTTGCTGAAAACAAGTAATATAAATAAAACAACTGAAAGATTAAAACCCATGTTTCACTGATTCTCTCGATAATAGAAAATTACAGAGATGAAATCAAATTATTTATTTGCTTTATTTTTTAACTCTTCTTTAACCCTAAACATGTATAAATATAATTTTAATGCTCAAATTTGTGTTATACCCCCAGACTACTATGTAAATAATTTGAAATTTCTTATAAATCATCAAGAAAAAATAAAAACATTTCTATATTACAAATTCATTTCGTATTTTGAACTACGAGGAGTAATAGTTTAATATACTAAGCAGTCAATGTTGCTGGACTTTTTCAGGCTTGTCTGATCAAAAACTAAACTTTATTTTCGAAAATGAAAACATAAATTTTTTAAATGTTGGAACACAGCATTGTGTTTTTGACCAGATAACCTACAGAAAGTCCAACAACATTGATTGTATAGTGCATTTTTTATATTGTTAAAAAAATAAAATAGTAAAAATTATTAAACATGTAAATTGAGAAATGATTTTATATTAGAAAATTAGGAAGGGTACTTTAAACAAAATTAAGCATCACTATGGACCCAAAATATGAAGATTATCATTTACAAAAAACTAATTGATAACAATTTTGTTTGTTACTTACTATCATTTTTACGTCACTAAAAACGACATAAATAGCCACATTGGTAACGTAAATTCAAAAAATACATTTGAAATAAACAATTTGAATGAAAATAAATTATTTGTTTATCAGTTTTTTTGAAAATATTTCTATTAAACCAGCAATACATAAGAAACGTCTGATATTATACTATATCTTTGTCAAAAATTTGTAGAAATTTCAAAAACAGTGAGAATAAGAGAAATACTTTCGTAAGCTGTTCTGCCTAGTTTTAGCTATCATAAATGATAGTAATGATTATTAGTAATTCTTTTGTGGACTCAAATTATTGTTGTTGATATCATGGTGGTTGATAGATCCTCTCGCAAAGATGGACAATGTTTAAAACCGGTCTTACTATGAAGAAAAACTACTAGTTAAGATGCTTTATTCTTCATTAATTTTCCTGATAACTGTACATCTGCAAAAAGTTGTGTATGTCAGTATTTAATCAGTTGAGAATTTTTTCATAAACCTACATCATTTTTTTCTAAAAAAAATTATTTAGAAAAGAGAAACTAAATTTAAATATTAATTTAATGAATATATTAATTTAAAGTGAATTTTAATAGTTCTAATGAAATGTTCAAAATAGCTTCTTTTTTTTCAATTCTCTCATCATTTTTTCTTCATATTTTTTTACTTTTTCCTCTAGATTTTGATCTTTATTTTGGGCTACAGAAAAATATACCAGCTGTATCTCCCTTTCATTAGTTCTATTTGAAATTCAAATTTAAAACAGTGCATTAGAACATTTGTCATACGATTTAGTAATTTGGCAGTAATATCATTTAGATTACTCTAAGAGAAAGTCACAACTACTTCAGTTATGTTTTGTCTTCTCCACTCTAAAGATAATAACTGACTGATTATCTTTATAATTGTGAAGATAAGTCACACCAGACACTTTCTTCATGTAAATCCTAGCCAATTTTTTGAAACAGCACTCCAATTACTACTCTTCTCTTTATATTCCTCTTCCTTTACACTGTTTAATATGTATTTATTTTGTCAACTGTATTAATCTATGTAGTAATTATAAATGGAATGCATTAATGATATAATGAAATTCTTCTAACATAATTATAATAAAACTTTATAACGAAAAGAAATCAATAAAGCTGAATTGAGTAGAATAATCGAACTATAAAAAGTTATATTTTATCGAACTATTATATCAAAATTCGATTATATAATCGAACTATATAATAGCCAACTGAATTAAATATAATAGAATTTTTAAAAATAGATTGCATTAACTTTAACAGAAACCAAGTAACATAGTCATAATAAACTATTCATTAAAATAACAAAACAATATTTAGTTTTGCAACAATTTACTAGAATAATAGCTTTCAAAAGCTTTTTTTTTTTAGAAAAAAAAAAAACAGTTGATATATCAGAAGAATTTTCAGAATTCATAAATTTAATCAAAATGAAATTTTTATTATTTAAATCTATTCAAAATATTTTTGCTCTTTTTAACTAGGATAATTGCTTTTGAAAGCTCTTTTTTAGAAAAAAATAATCAGTATATTAGAAAATTTTTGAAAAATTCATAAATCTATTGAAAATAAAATTTCGCTATAATTAGTGTTTTGATGATGAATTTCCAACAATGTAGTGTATCAGTAAAAAGAGAAGAAAATGAAAAGTTGAAATTAGTTAGAAGAATACGAAATGCATTAGAAGAATCGACAATACTGTGTATATATATTAGAAAAGAATGAAGTGTACTTCTGTAGAAAAGTAATTATAAGAATGTAGATACCCATCGATTAAGACAAATATAAAAATCCATTCTAAGAATGACAACTATGTATATCTCAAAGTTCAATCACTTTGACAATCCAGATAAAAGATTTAAAGATAATTTTATATAAATTTACACAAATCTGTAAATCTAGTAATAAAGATTTCGTTGTAATAGGGTTTTGTTTAGATTGAAATACTATACAAGTCAGCAGAGAGTAAGCTGACCCAAATTGATTAGGTTTATCTCGACACTCTTACTGTCCGCCCACCGAAGGGACTGACCGACTTTTGCCCTCAAGAAGTCTCTAATTTCTATATACCAACCTTCCTTTTATATATATATATCAATCAATTTTTAACTTTATATTAAAATTTTATACATTTTATAGCAAAAGTATATATTCAACAATTCATATCCTAACATAATGGTTACTTTTATAACTTACGTTTACAGCTTAAATAGGAATGTTCAACGGTAATATTATAAAGAGACATTCGTTTCATTAATGTTATTTTATGTTGAATAAAATAAATGAAATATATATTCATTTAGGTTTTGTTAGTTTTAAATATATTTGATTGATTGATTTGATTAAATATACCTTGAATTGATGGTTCATTTATTTACTTTTAAATTATTTCTTGTTTCATTAAATATACTTATTGTGTATATATCTTGATTCATATTAAGAATCTATATCAAACGCTTGGAGCATATAAGAGTTTTGTTTTCATGGCTTAGTACAAGAAATAGCATAACAGTTGTTCCAATCAATCATGCATATACATATTATTAAATGTTGCTATAATTTCTTAACTCTGACTGACAAAATGGGTCACGGATCGTCTAGTTTAAGTATAAAACTTAGACTCATTGGTGAAAATATATAAAAAATTTAAAGAATCAAGGCAGAAAAGTTAATTTAATGGTTGTAAAATTGTAGTTTATATTTGTGACACCTTGTGACAAGCGATTGCAACTTTCACCAGGACAGAAAGATAGATACGGTATGTTACAATAAGCGTTTCGCAAAATATCATACTGAAGGACTGATAATATGCTGTCGCATATGATGGTAATGAGGTTGTGATGAAAAATGATAATTATAATATTTATCAGTTTATTCTATCAAAATACCTATTCTTTAATAACGCTTTGCTTAATTCTTCCACATGTTATTAGCCCTGAAGGAGACATTAATATAAGTGAAAACGTTTACAAAAGAAGCTAGTTTTTACCCTACTACTTAAAGCATCGAAAATCTTATTTCTTGTGAATAGTGGGTCAAGAAAAGAAAATCCTTATATTTATCTATACAAAACTAAAGTTTATCGGGTCTCAGTCAGTTCTTCAGGTTCAAATTAAAATCTCATTGCCAACGTTTCAGTTTTTATTTAAAACCTTTCTCATGAAGAACCTGATATGATAGACCCTAAAGAACTGACTGAGTCCCGATAAACTTTAGTTTTGTTTCTATTCCACGGTCGAAACTTTTAACAATATTTATATGTATATAAAGATTTCACATAATCACGTTAAAAAACAATCAATAATCAAACCACAATATGAAATGGGAAAACAAGACAAGACTAAGATCTTTCAACCGTAATAAGCGGTCTTCATCAGAGTCAAAAAACCAACTGGAGTTGAAAGATCTTAGTCTTGTTTTCCCATTTAATATTGTGGTTTGATCATTGATATATATATATATATATATATACAAAAATATAGTTTATCGGGACTCGGTCAGTTCTTTGGGTTCAAATTAAACTCTCATTGCCAACGTTTCGGTATTTATTTAAAACCTTTTTCATAGGCCTACAAAAACCGAGGAAATATAAGAAATAATACAATCATTCAAAAATCAAACATACATAAAAGTGCCATTAGTTACAATTAAAAAATTACAATAGAAAATTTGACTATAGGTTAGTGAGAAAACTTACAGAAGTATAAATTTTGAAACAGAAAAACTAATTATTACATTACAAATTATTTTACAAAGAAAAATAGTATGTGGATTTTTAACAACTGTAGTCTGAATGAACACGCGACACTGAACTGAAATAACCAAGCAAGGTAACCAAATTTCACCAAACAACCAAAAAGACAATAACACAATTTTTTTAATATTTTTTTTTACTTATATATATATATATATATATATATATATATATGTTTTACAGTAAACTATAAGCAGAGAGTAAAGATACGAACTCTTATTGAATAATAGTATTTAATAGTACCACACTCTTTACAGTCTTTAATTTTCGGTTGAACCGTCATCAGGAAAGTAGAGATTGGGACACCAAGCGCACTTGCGAAACGACGATTGGAGACCGTTGGTTGGTATATATATATATATATATATATATTCTCCAAACAACAAAAAGAAATGAGAAAAAACACTAAAACCATAACAAGCTGTCTTCGTCAGAATCAAATCCCAACTCACCAATATCAGTTGGGACTTGACTCTGATGAAGACCACTTGTTACAGTTGAAAGATATTAGTATTATTTCTCATTTCGTATTGTGGTTTGAACGTTCATTGTTATTTCACGTGTTAATTGTAAAATATTGTTATATATATATATATATATATATATATATATATATATATATATATGTCTAAGATAGACAAACTTATGAAGAAGCAAATGAGGGCTACATTTTTAATAATATGTGCTGAAAGGAAGGCCTGCTACTAAAAGTTACAAATATTCGACAGAGAAACTTTTTAAGATTCCAGTTTCCGAGGTAGACTTACATATGATGAAGGATAGCTTTTAGTATATAAATTTCGATTAAACTGATGTTTTTGTTTTTATTAGTAATAATTGATTGAAATGTCTTCTAATTAAAATGTTATTATAAAATTCTTGACAAGAATACATTTCAATGAATCAAACTAAAATCTTAAACAATTTGATTAAAGATTAACAAAGACTGAGTTGAGATAGGGCGCAAGTAAAAAGACCCTTCGAGGATGAAGACAATGGTGAAAGTTCAATAAATATTGATAGACTTGATGGACCATTGTGGCAGTCGTGTGGTAATCTGGCGTGTTGTCTGACACGTTCCTATTGTGACGCGCCCTTGAAAAGAGATCCAAGAGGGCCAGGTCAGCGCAGCCCAAATCACTAGTCCAAACTGTCACATCATTTTAAACACACTTCAGTCAACTAAAGTCTTTGGAAGAAATTTTCAGGTACCATGAACACTAATAAACTTTCTTTAAGCATTAACGCTACTAAATAACTCTAGTCGAATGATTTACAAGTTAAAACCAACAAATATATGAATATATTTACAAAAACAACTGATTATTATATATAAATAATGTAGAAACATATAATATGAAAATTTGAACAATATAAAAGAGAACCCTTTTCTAATAGGAAAGAATAGGAAAAGTTGAGAGTCTTTCATTCCGTACTTTTACTGTATGCTCCATCGATTGTCGTGCATATGGATCTTGTCAAGTTTACTTGATGTTATTTGCTTTGGAATATTTTCCGTCCATTTCCTATTTTCTTTATCTTGTTTCAAATGAATATTTTTATCTTCTTTACTTACAGTTATTTTTTCAGTTCTTGTTAAAACTTTGTTAAATATTTCTCATACTAGTTTTTTTTTTAAAGATTATAAATATTTTCACCCAAGGATTAGTATTTTCTTTACTACTGGAGTCTGTTTTTGCAGCAGTCATTTGCGATACCAAAAGCTTCTCTAGAATTGAGTAGATTATGCGAAACTTAGCATTGTTCTGGATGGCAAAACACAAAATTAAATGTCAGCAATTTTCCATTGTGTTATCTTTTGGAAATTGTTGATAGTTTGAAGGTCTACCAATAATTTCATTTGCAATAAACCGATTTTTTTTAGATCCCTAAATTTCAATTCCGCTGTATACCATTTCGAAACCAGATCATTTTGAAAAATTAATTGCATAATATTTCTCAAAAACGGACCATTTTGAAAAATTAATTGCATAATATTTCTTTGTCTTTCAGCCATTCAGTAGTGCCAAAGTTTTGTTCATCTTCTCCCATAAATTTTTCATTCAGATAAAATAATCAAGTATCAATTAATTATTTCTCCATATCCTATTAGATGCTGCATATTTTTTTTGCTATCAAATTATTTCTTTTATTTTTCTTACTCTAGAAGTAATTCACTTAATTCACCAGTTTCACCACTTTTTTATTCGTGAATGTATTCCACTTTATTCATGGTGTCAGTTTTTTTGTATTTCTGTATTGAGAAATGACCACATTTAAAATGACAAAACTGTTTTGTCTAAATCAGATGATCTAAATCCGTTAAAAAATATATTTCTTCTTTATTTCTTGTTCTTTTTAAATATTTTTTATCTCTTCATCTAATGCTCTTAATAATATTAACACTGGTGATATATTCTGTTAATCATATGTTACACTTGTCTAAAACTCTCATCTTCAATGTGATTAATTGAAGGACCAACTTTGTAAATTTCAAATTAGAGAGAGCACCGCATATTTTGTATGAAGGACAGTTTATCCCTAGTATGACCTGTATCTATTGCTAAATCCACTGCAATGTTTGATGACATCATTGAAAAAGGATCCGTTCTTTGTTAAGAGAGAGCAGATCACAAACAAAATGACTGTGAAATCAGTTTGGCATTGACAAACTAAAAGTTCAACTTGAGTGAAAAAATAATTATGAGTAAACATGGATTGAACAAGTTCAAATTCTTTTGTGAAACAATCAAGCAAGCAGACACTATATGATTGTTCACCTTCCACACTCTTATGATATCTAGTAATAAACAACCAACTATTCTGGTCTATAAAACAAATTACAACTGAGGATGATTAGTTATTAGTTTTAGTTCTAGAAATCAATAAACAACAAATCGTTGGATGCAATTTATAAACAACTTATCAAAAACAATTAGTAACAAGTTCGGTACAAAAGGAATGAACACAGATCAGTAAAGTATGTAACTTCCTTCATCACCTCGTGTTAAAAAAAACTTCATGTTTTTCATTCGATTCATGTTTTGCTTAAAAAAAATTATATTTATCGAAACTTAGTTTGCAATTCAATTTTAATAAACATGTTTTTCATTGTGTTAAGCTTTTCTGTGAATATATTATAGAAATATTAGATGAAGGTTCCTATTAATGCTATAAATTTACTCTTTTAGAAGATTCTTTAGTTCAATAGTTAATATTTGAAATATATTTCATTACTAATTGAGTTGTTGGCATCTAAATAATTAACAGTAATGAATATTTATCCATGTCGTTACAATACTCAAAGTATGATTAGATTTTTAACGTCCATACTTTATGCTCTTTACGCCTGTTTTTAACACTTTTATTCCATTCCAAAATATTTAGCTTTAATTATTAGTTCTTTGATATTGAATATAGAAATGTATCTGATTTGTTAATTTGTAGGAACTACGGGGAACTTCAATAGTTTCCTCATTTTATTCATTAAGCGACTAAATTATTTATAGGAAGGTTTCAAACATTTATCAGCAGTGGAGTGTTTTTTTTCTTCACTAAAAATAATATGGGGTACTATTTAAATAGGTTAAGTTAGGTTGCAGTGGCCGTCCCATAGAGCGCTATGCTCATACTAGAGCAGGGGTTTCTCAACCTTTGTTTGCTTGTGGACCCCATAAAAGCTACTTTTGGACCCCCTAAAAGCACTCATTCCCCCCCCCCCCGGATACCTAAAAAACATAATTATACAAATTTATAAATAAATATTTGTTTTTAGGTAGATGAAAATCGTTAATTATTAAAGAATTTCATTACATCTACAACACATGCGAAAATACAAAAATGTTTTTAAAACAATAACAAAATATTCTTTATTAACATTTTATAAAGTACCCTGAAATAAATTGTAACAGAATCAATTTTGAATGTACCATAAAGAGAAGTGCAATAGAAAATTTTAAAACATCGGAACATTTTAACAGACTGACGAGGATATTAGGCCTTATATTTTAATGATGTGTGAATATTGTACGGCCAAAGCTTACTACGCTTTGATATATTTTTGATTTGCTGATGAATTCATTTAAACTTAACATAGAGCCCTAACCACGTGTCATGGACCTTCAGAATACTATTTTCCTCATGGACCCTCAGTAATCCTCTGTGGACCCCTGGGGGTCCATGTGGCCACGTTGAGAACCACTGTACTAGAGCATAGTCTCTATGGGACTATTGCCTATCTTAAAGGATCTATTAAGATGGGTCCTTTGAAATACCAGACAATAAAAGTTCTACATTGGGAGTTTTAAATTTTTGCCTAACTCAAGCATATTTAGAAAAGAGATCTTTAACGATTATCTGACAAATTACAGCTTCGGGGCCGACGGCTTAAGGCATCTCCAAAGGACGATGTGTTCAGAATATTTAACCTCACGTGTGAATATATTTAAGGCCTCTATTTAAATAATAATGAGTGATTTAGAACAGAAAGGAACAATTTTAAAATGATATGTAGTAGTATCTTCGGACTACAATCAGACAAAACACCAAGAATAACAAATGCCATGTCAATATATGAAATCAAAATATGTGTTGATTCGATTTTTCTTTCAATAAATTTTAGAGTGGACATAAGCTCCTTCAAATTTTAATGATTTTATTACAAAGATAAATGAATATATTAAATTGCAGTCTTTTTCGTTTTCATTTAAAGCACTCATAACTGAATTCATTAGTTGCAAAAGGGCACACCCAAACAAAACCTGTATCTTGGTAATGTTTTCATTTTAGACTATTATATTTTTAGTGTTAGAGTTTTTTGAAAGGTAAAAGTTACCTAATCATTAAAAGATAATCTAAATGAAGATACATGGTGAAAGTTTTTCTTATTAAAAATTAACTAATTAAACAAAGATGTTTTATTTATCAAACATTGCTCATTAAAAGTTTCTTACATTGTGAAACGTAATACGTTCTACCTGCCTGCTGACATAGAACATTACCAATCACCAATTTGAATATTAATAAGACCATTTCGAATAATTGAAAAAACTAAAGCAATATTTCCTTACCTATTATAAATATTACCAAAACACCAAGATATTTATACTGTTTATACGATGTATTGAAACAATTAAATACATAATTCTGCTCAAACCTTTTCACTAATAATTCCTAGAAGTTTGTCTCTAATTATAATAAAGAAGTATGATTGGTATATCTTCTCACTAAATACTATTTTAATTATATATTGAAAATTCAAAGAAGCTTAATGAACACCCCTATAATATGATTGTAAGTTTTAATTTTTTTTATGTGTCAAAGTGTGCACACATCTTTTGTATTGGTAGCTCCAACAACCAGAAATTTCCCAAGTTTGGAAGATGTATTGACATTGATATATTTTTCCTATATATATATGATTAAACCACAATAAGAATGGGAAAACAAGACTAAGATCTTTCAGTTGGGTTTTTGACTCTGACGAGGACCGCTTGTTACGGTTGAAAGATCTTAGTCTTGTTTTCCCATTCTTATTGTGGTTTAATCATTGATTGTTGTTTCACGTGTTTATGTGAAATCTTTTTATATATATATATATATATATATATATACTTGCAAGCACCCTAACAGAAATTTATCAAAAAGAATAATTTTACACATTCAGGAATTTTTAATTTTCTGTTCAATGAATCAACTAAAACAATGTCAACTGTCACCTTCTTCATAATGTTTCTGTTGTTGCTTGGATTGTTATTTTGTTAATATGATTAAACTGCAGATTGCTGTTCCTCCAAACAGTTAAGATGTTTCGTATAAATGTTTGTAGAAAGGAAGTTGTTTCATTGGAAAGCCAGCTGGTTGTCGTAATCAAGCCAATGCAAAGATAAAAAGGGCGTGCTTTAGAAAGCCAGTATCTAGCAGATAATACTGCCTTGTACAACCTGCCCGGCGAGTGCCCAATTCTGTTGGTATCGCACATGCAAATGAGCAGAGCTCTTCACCAGGTCAATGTTCTACCCTGAACCACATGGTTCCTTATTCAATAGATAAATGACTACTTCATATATCATTCTTGTTTGAAAAACCTTACAATTAATGCTACTTATTTGTCATGCAAAAATATGAATACTATGGGTAATGTATTTTTATTACTACGATCATACAAACCATAAAATTTTATAATCAAATAAAATACGTATAATAAGTCTAAACCACTTTAAGAACATAAAAAATAGGACCAAGGTCTTTTAACCAAAATAACTAATCCCCGTCAGAGTCACATTTGAACTGAACATAATGACATATCTATATATATATATATATAATATATATATATATATATAAAATAAAAAGTTGGTTTTTTGACTCTGACGAAGACCGCTTGTTACGGTTGAAAGATCTTAGTCTTGTTTTCCCAATTCTTATTGTGGTTTGATCATTGATATATATATATAACAAGATTTCACAATAAACACTTGAAATAACAATCTATTATCAAACCACCATAAGAAATGGGAAAAAGAGACTAAGATCTTTCAACCGTAACAAGCGGTCTTCGTCAGAGTCAAAAACCCAACTGAAACACTAGATGCAGAAACATCTGGTGAGGGGTTAAGAAGAGTGGAGGGAGAGAGAGTGGTAATACAAAATTTAAAAAAAACGATCCAAACTGGACGCAAATTAAAGACGCTTTTTTGAGCTACTATATATATATATATATATATATATATATATATATATATTTACTCGTATATATACAGGTCTTCATCTAAGCATGATTTCAGCAATTTACTGAAAAAAATAGTGAATGCAAAATCTGCTCTGCTATTTAACTATATATATATATATACAATTAAAAGAAACGGTCCAGTGGACTAAGTCGCCGCCCTGTCTTCCTGCGGGACTCTTCGCTCTTCACTCTTCACACCTCCTGATGACGACGATGGTCGAAATATCGATGTGAGTTATGTCTGTGTCTTTCTGTGTGTTTCCTTCGTTTTGAATTTATTATATATATATATATAATATATAGCACGATTCCGGGTGCGTGTGTATGGGAGTGTATATATAAATACATATAATATGTCAGGGCTGTGGAATCGGAGTCAGAGTCGGGAAAAATCAGCCGACTCCGACTTTGACTCCGACTCGTCACCTATTTAAATACTTGGGTACATGAAAAAGACACAAGATGATATACCATGATTGATTAGTCCAAGTAGGAATTTTTCCCTTCGAAGAAGGACATTGGACTTTTGATGATGCAACACAAAATATTTAGTTTAATAAAAAATATCTGGCCTTGCCTCCTCCTTAACAGTTAACAAGAAATATCAGCGCAGTGAGAAATTAGCTTAGAATTAATATCCGTTGTGTAATGTAGAACAACAGATTCCATTCCTTACACTACACTATTACTGAAAGATAATACCATTCGTAAACACAAGAAAATAAACATCCAATATTAAGTTTTGTTCAAGGGTGCAACATATAAATTGATTAAAGTATTTTGTTAGACAAATCTATCATACCGTGGAAAGCATTGAAATTATAGGTTTGGTTGACGTAGATTTTCTAAATGTAAGATATTTTCTTCTTACATCTTATATTAAGTAATTAAATCCTTTCAAATTATTTCATTAAACCTCTAAACATCAATTTTATTTCAGTCTATTCAGTTGAAAAATTTCTAAGTCAATGTAAACAAATCTGACACATATAGCAGGTGATCCATTAATCCAGGCTGAATATTGAAATTTCACAGTTTTTTTTATAAACTGCTAATTATTATTATCATTATTATTAGAAAGTACTAGTTAAAATTATCCACCTATCATCTGTTTTTTAATAATAAAAAGAAGACCTACAGTCAGAGTTGGCTTTTGCAAAATAGAGGAGTCGACCCTAAGAGAAATTTTGCACAGCACTGATATATAGAATTAAAAATAGAAAGGTGGTAGTTTAATCGTATTTTACAAATCTAAAAATTACACATAGCACAAATAGGAACAAAAGACTAGAACGCTATTTCGAACATCAGTTCATCATCAGATGAAGTTAGAAGGAAGATGTAAAGTATTACACATACGTATGTATATATTTATGACAAACAATGTATAAATACTTTTATATCAATAAATTTTTTTTTAGTCTCTGTGATGTCTATTATAAGTGTTCTTCTTGTAAAGTTACGCTATATATATATATACTTTTTCGTTGGAAATATGTCCCCAACGATTGGGTCTCCAACCGTCTCTGAACCAGTGCGCTTGGTTTCCCTCTTTTATCCCTCCTGAAGATTGTTCAAACCAAACATTAGAGACTGTAAGTGTGTGCTTCTAATTTCTCTATGTTTCTTTTTCTACATTGAACTATATATATATTGGAGGCCTCATAATGGTAGACTATCTCTATCTGTCTCTCTGCTATCTCCTTCTTGCTTCATCCTTTCTTCTGATATTCTCCAAATAATGAAGTGTTTCTTGATCAAAAAATTACAACTAAATTTCGACTGTATCGTAATCAGGTAGGAAGACGTATGCTGCTCCGAAGACAAGGGACGACACGAGAATAGAGTCACGCGTGTTTATTTTATGACAGTTGTGCATATTCACACAAACACGCTCTCAGAAAAACTCACATCTATATTTCGGCATCCGTTGCCCTGCACATTATTGTTCATAGTTATATATTGGGACAGTTTTCCCGTTTCTTTTCCATTTGTTTTGAGCATTTAATTTGTATTACTACGCTCTCCTCTTTTCGGATATGACGATTTATATTTCTTAAATGAGATAATATGAGTTTTTCTTTAAATTCAAAAACTATAATCTAATCCTGCACTATACTGTTTCAGTGTCAATAATTATTTCAAATGTTAAATTCTTTCAACATAATATTTTATTTGGTTACAAACATCTAGAGAAACAAATCTTCAATTAAAATAATGGTATTAGTAGTATAGACGTCATTCATTATACTTTAATATTAATCAAATTGGAAAACTATTTGTGATCCTTAGTTAAAAGGTCGTACAAATGATTTTTTACTTTACTATAAGTAAAGTATAGTGATCGTGAAAAAAATTTGATCTCGAGATTTTGACGGACTTACATGTTTTGAGGTCCCAGAAGTCGTTTTATGAAGTTTTTACGATGAAGTCTGTGTGTGTGTGGGTGGGTGGGTGGGTGGGTGGGTGAGTGTGTTAGCATTGCTTGTTACCACGCTACGGTCCAGAATCTTTGATGGATCAAGTTGATATTTTACACAAAAATGGGCCCCATAAAGACGAAGATCCCTATTGTTTGCGAAGAATTATGCATGATGGGAAAGTCACTTTTTTTGCCAAAAACCGTTTTTTTTTAAAACATTTCTCCTAAACTGATAACCCTACAGTTTTGAAATTTTGACATTATCTTTGAGGTTACAAATGGAACAAACGAAAAATATATTTAAAATTTTAAATCAACAGGAAATATTTTTTTTTCAATAAAATGTACAAATTTTGACTTATAATTCAATCTCAAACCTTGTGAGAGCGATACAAGCCATACTGTTTGACGGACAAGAATGAAACTATGCCTATATATAGAACATTATGTGTAGAATGAATTGAGATATTTTTTTTTAAAATTACATTCGCTAATGGGACGTTACAGTACGATTTCTTTTTTCAGAAAATGTTTTTTGACGCTAAACGGCTGATTAAAAAATAATGAAAATTTGACCAAAAAAGGAACAAAAAATTAGCAATTCATAAAAAAAAAATCATGAAGTTTCAATTATGCGAAAGAGCAATAACGCTATAAAAACTGTTTGTTTATATTTGACTAAGAGATCACCTGCTATACTTGTCGAATTTTTTATATTTTTTTTCATTGTTTACATTGACTTAGAAATTTTTTGAGCGATTCCACTGAGATAAAATTGATATTTATAAAGGAACAATTTAAATTGTTTATTGACTTATATGAGATGTAAGAGGAATAATATTGTGCAGGAAAATGATAACACACACTCTGAAAAAATTCGTATATATGTTATTTGATACTAAGAAGCCATAAAATTCAAAGTATAATAATTCTGTAAAAAACCAAAAATGTAAAACATAATTCAAAATTGAAATCTTTCGTTTAGAGATTAATAAATGTAATTATTGTACATCTTTAATTATAAATCACCTTAAAACAACATTTTCGTAGCTGTTTATGATGTTTTTCAGAGAAAAGAGGGTATTTTCCTGTTTTAAATTTGAAAATTTTACTTTAATATTGAATGTAGAAGGATGTCAAGTAAACGATGTAAGAAATCCACTGGCTATTTGAACAGAGGCTATGTTCTCTTGTAGGAGAATATTTCGTATCAAGAAATGTTCACTTTGGTTTTTCAAAAATGTTATTACTGCTGTAGTTATAATAATGAAATTATTTGCATCAGCTGTGTGATGTACCAAAATAAGCTTATATATTGATATGTCCTTCAATCACTATCTGTACTACCTCAGGAATGAAAGACTAATAATCATATCCCATTTAGATGTTAACATTATGCTTAATTGAGATGTTATATATTATATACTCAAGAAATTTGATATTAAGTTACTTATAGTAAAGTTGAGTGAAGGCCACTCCAGATTTTTTCCTATAACATTCTTCTTATTTCAAATTTTGCTTAGAGTTCATTCCTTCTGTCAGCTGTTCTGTCGATAATAGAATATTAACAGTCGTTTATTAAAACGACATGACTTGCACACGCTTAAATAATATCACAAGACCAGTCTAATGTACATGATGAAAATCATAATTAGACAAAACATGCTATAACTATATTTAAGTGAAATATATAACAATTAGAATACAAATATACTTAAGAATAATTTATATTATACCTAAGAATAATACTTATGTAGCACGCAACAAATCAGTTATATATGGTCTAAAACTTATCAAATCAGTAAACAATTACAAAACATCTAAATTTTAACATAACTCTATAAATAAAAAATGACTTTCAAACGATATTTTGTTATAAAGCAATGGTGATTATTCATCTGAAATGAAAAATTATTTCTTCATGAAACCCGAGTTTCTTATCTACAGATATACAATAACACATAGTAAAACTTCTGCTGTGATCTATACTTCTCTCATTAAAGTATACCTGCAATCAGATGTAATAAAGAATTTGTCTAATATATTTTAATGTGTCCACTGCGTGCTACCGATTCTGATAAAAATATAATTAGCATATTTGTTTTTTATCTTTAACATGGCCTAGATACAAACTGATTGTAGTTTTCCAACTCAAAAGTTCTTGTTTTACATTTAACGGAAGCAGAAGAAAGACGGGTTGATTTAGTAAGCCTTGTTTTAGAGGATTTTTTATTGGACTTGCATGAGTGCGAGATACCATATGACGGCATATGGTGTTGACCGTGGTCACAAAACTAAAGTCAATCTACTCCAGCCCTGGATTCATCCAGGATATCCTATCATTGCATCAAAAAGAGATGCACCTTCTAGCTTGGCTGCCATGCCGGACTACAGTTTAGGTAGTCTAACACGAGAACACACAATGAGCATTCTAGATTAGGAGATCTACATTTTGACTAACTCAAGTTTGTTTAGTGTAGAGATATTTAACGAGTACCTGGCACAGTACAGGCTTGTGACCGACGGATTAATGTCTTTTCCGAGGGACGAAGTGCTCAGATTTACTCACCTCTCACATGAATAAATCGAGAGCCTGAGTGAGTATTGAACCCCGGATCTATCAGTCCAGAGACGAGCACGTTGCCGCAGGACTAACCTGGCACCCACGGATGACTACTATAACATTAATACTTTTACTATTAGATGTGGATCAGTGTGTAACAAATTTCTAGATTTCTAGTACTCATGGTTTTTGGTCTAAGAAAAAACAAGAAACAATGGAAACAAGAAGATTCGTAGCAGATTTGTACGTCGATGCCTTTCAAGGCAAAACAGCACCCTCTTTAATCAATTCGACTATTCGATTGCAAGGATGAAGAGAGCTCCTCATCCCAGATTAGCGCAGTCTAAATAAGGTGGGCAGTATTTTTGTTTTATGATAGAAAGAAGTGACATTTAATTCAAGGCTCTGGTTTTGTATGTATTATTTTTACATTTTTGTTTGTTTTGGTGTTTATTTTATCTGTTTTTAATTTTTGTGTGATGTCTGTCGTGGACACCCGCTTCCGCGAGGTCCACCTTTGGCGTACCGTGGAATGCAATATCGCAAATTTGATTTGCGAATATTGTTGAGTATCACAGCGAGACTAAAGGGCGCCACGTAAAAAAACATCGACCTGCTCTGCTTTGTTCCATATAATGGTCGAAAGGATAAATGGTATATGGGAAGAAATCAAAACAGGCCTAAGGAAAACAGCCATTTTCAGATGATCAAGAGAGATATTCCTAGTATAGTAATAAAGCTGCAGACTGCTGTGGGTCAATTCCGTTGATAAATTTTAAGTATGGTCAAATCAAGGACATTTGGTATAAGTCGACCTGGTGATATCAATCTTGGAAAGTCCTCTTCAGTTAACACCTGCTGATCTTTCCATTAATAAAAAAAAAGGTGATTCAAATGTTTCATAAACGCTGTACCAATTAGTATACATTTTGTTTTGCAACTTTGAAAAAATGGAACTGTATTTTTTATTTTTTTAAATAAACATTGATTAACAAGGAGAACTCCATTCAGATGAATTATAAAGGATTTTTGGATCGGACAAAGGAAAACTATAGGAAATTACCATTATTCAAGTTATAGTCTACATCTTTGTACAGTTTTGATGTAAAGCATACAAGTGGGGTGAACATTATCAACTGCTGCATGCAACAGGTGCTGACAGATTTACAGGTAGAGTCTTTGTATACATCTTTAATATATGTTTTTCTAGAAATCAAAAAACGGTATAGGGTACAGTACAATTCATACCCATGAAGAGTTTCTTAAATTTGAGTCATGTTTGCATTTAGACAAATAAAAACAGAAAACAAAATATTGAAAAGTACAGGTATGATTACTAATGATTCAATCATAACATGCGTTTCATATATTAGTATATAAATAATTCCATATTTAACTGTAATTAATATCAATTCTTGCATATTTTTCCTTATTTATCTGGAATAAAAAAAACAACTTTTTTTTTAAATTTTAAGGCAATAGTTGTATGTATGTTTTCAATGAAAGTAAGGATAAAAAACGTAGTGTTCATTACAAAATAGTATAATGTTTTCAATGGAACAATGTATTTTCATACATTGTTCCATTGAAAACATTATACTATTTTGTAATTAATAAATTTTTAATTTATAAACAATATTATATAAAAAGCGTAAATCAATCTACAAGGATAAAGCTCCATTACTGTAATAATTAACTTTCATGTCATGAGAATTTTCTTATCGTTGGTCGGATTTAGGAACACGTCTGGTCCATGGAGGAGGAATGTACGAAGTATGATGGTCAATAATGCATCTAACAACAACCAAAGTTGGTTCAAGTTAATCGCCCTAAAATGGGTTGTGAAAAAGCCGGAGCAGGTATGTTGGTTTTTTTCTTTTTTTTTTTTGTTTGTTAATTTTCTTAACGTCAATTATAGAGCAATAAAGCAGGAAGATGAAGAGATTTACCCGGAGTTTGCTGATCTGTGAGTTGAGCTTGGCAATCTCGAGGTCCTTGGAGCGAAGTTGACGGCGAAGCTCGCCCACGATGGGGGCAGGCGGCCCGTTTCCCATGATATCTGCCAAGGCGACAGGACCGGCAGAAGGGTCGGCCGCCCCACTGGAGTAGTGGCTGCCCCCACCCCACCAGTCCGCCTCCCTCTCTGCCTTCATCCTGCTTCCGAACAACTGATCGCGAGCCTACCAACCTTTAGGTCTTGGTGTCGTATTTGCCAAACAACTTCTGAAACATAGAGTACACCAGTTATGTATTGAAATATCCCTTAACAATAACAATTAATTCACTGAATTTTTGGTTCCCATTGGTTAATTAAAATCATAATCGTACTATTTATTAGTTGTCAGTAAATAACAATAGCATATCTATGTCTTCACTAATTAATTCGCCAAATATAACTGCTGCATTCCAAAAAGATTAGTTTTCACAATAAAGCCGTAAATTAAAAATTAAGGTTTAAACTACGATATGACATTCATGAGCGGGACTCAGAATAACTTTTGACTAAGCAACTTGTCGGGTTGATGGACATTCATTCATTGTGTGTCCCTAATGAGGACCGGTTCTTGAAAGACTGATCATTTAAGATTTTTTTCTTTAAAAAAATGTATATTTATATATATTAGTTCTTTCACTCTAATTGAAGAGTAAATATACAGTCCGAACTTTTTGCTAGTATTTAACATATTAATCCAGAACATGCAATAGATTTCCTTTCCTTTGTTACATTTTTGTGATTACTCATTTTAATCTTTCTGACCAACTTTGTACTTCTAGCCAATCTCCAATGGAAAAAGTTTCTTTTGATTTGACTAACATTTTTTTTTTCTTTTGGCTTCATTCATTATATTCAGCGCTGTTCTGATGCATCTATTAACCATTTCTCTGTACAACAAAGTTAATGGTTTCATTAAAATTGCAAGCCAAAGAACAAAACTGTTACTTAATAACTACCAGATGTAACAATGAAATCAATATTTTAAAAATCTTTGAGCATATTTAAGGAAGAGCTGTCACGAAACAACATAAAAGTTTAATGGATTGAAAAATTCAATAAACGCATTACTATTACTTCTGTCTCCTATCTGAGTAATATTTAAAATGTTTAGAACTTTATTGTATACTTGAGTTTAAACATACCAGTAAATAGGATAAAAGTATGCTTTTTAACAAGTCTGACGAATTTGTCATTAATTATTACGCAGTCAACATTCTTTGAAGAGAAATCTCTTCCGTTTATACTTTTTGTGATGTAACACTTCAAGTTATATTTCTGTATCGGCATTTTTTCACCATGATGAAGCACTCTCACATATTCATATTCAGTCGTTAAAGTTCAGATGTAATCAGTCCCACATATTCTCTATTAATCTGTTTGGCTATAATTGAATATTTTCTGTGAAAATAGATGTCTCAATATGTATTCCTTTGGTACTGTTTGTAAATACCCTTGTAATATTAATGGTATCACTCTGAACCCAACTTCTAAGAGAAACAAACACTTGAAATATTTGTAACCAGGATTTCTCAGGGGGATGAGGAAAGGTCGAAGTGGCATGGGTTAACAGGATTTCTCAGGGGGATGAGGAAAGGTCAATGTGGCATGGGTTAACAGGATTTCTCAGGGGGATGAGGAAAGGTCGATGTGGCATGGGTTAACAGGATTTCTCAGGGGGATGAGGAAAGGTCGGTGTGGCATGGGTTAACAGGATTTCTCAGGGGGATGAGGAAAGGTCAATGTGGCATGAGTTAACAGGATTTCTCAGGGGGATGAGGAAAGGTCGATGTGGCATGGGTTAACAGGATTTCTCAGGGGGATGAGGAAAGGTCGATGTGGCATGGGTTAGCTAAATAAATCCAAGCAATTTGGGAATCTGGATGTAACTCTACCCGGAAACTACCAAGAAATTATGTACAACAGACAGCCCAAAATTAATTTTATTCATTTATAATTATTTTATTTCTTCGAAATTATATATCTTGCTTAGGAACTAATTTGATGAATATTTGAAACCATCGATACAGTTTAGCACAACACTCTTTTAATTTTCTCTCTATAATTGTAACGAAAATCGTGGAATAATTGCAGCGGTAATTGTTTTAACATACGGGGAGGTATCTGTACTTGATGAAGTATGAAGTAAACATCGTGACTCAAGTGAACGAGAGAGGTATCATACTCTCCTCCTCTTGCGTCACTGAGTGATACCAGAGATATGTTGATAACACTTATCAGAAGTTATCATCCACATTGCATTAAACTGTTGGCAAAGAAAACAGAAACTCCCTGATACTTATTACTACTTTTTAAATCGCAAAAAGACACTAATAGTTAAACATTCTAAAAAAAAAATATTATAGAATTAAACTATCAAACGCTTTGTGTACTTCAGGTTTATCCAGCAATCATAACATTGATACAACCTGATTGGAATAAACCTGGTGAAGAACTTAAAATGGTGTTAAATAATGAATCTTGTTTATTAATTTTAAAGTAATAATAATGTATCATACAGTAATTGCTACAAAACTATAAAAAAAGACCAACTTAACTTATATAGCTTACAAGACTAAACGAAGAAATTTCCGAAGGCTTCCCTTAGAGCATTTATTAATGAACCTTGATCGAAGTTAATCCTGTTGGTTTATTTAAAGATTTCAAATAAAAGAAAATTGGGCGAGTGACAGGGAAACACATTAAAAAGAAGAAATACAAAAAAAAGAGTATACACTAAGAATAATATTTCTTGCATATATATTTTATCATACGAGTCGCACTTACATTGAATAGTAAACTGTAGTCTGCATTTCACAAATAGTTGTCCATGCCCCACCTATGTTCTAAAATTAGCAAAAGCTAACATATTCTTGATCATTAGTTGTTACTTAAAATTATAAATGTAAATGACCAATTACCATGCATTCATATCAAAGTGATAAATTGGAATTACCTTACTCTTGTATTAATTTGTGTTTTAAAAATTTAAGTTTTATCGTCATATTCTTCAGTAACTGACATATGTATATGTATATATATATATATATATATATACAAAACTAAAATTTATCGGGACTCAATCAGTTCTTCAGGTTCAAATTAAACTCTCATTGCCAAAGTTTCGGTTTTTATTTAAAACCTTTTTCATAGGCAGAAGTATAAATTTTGAAACAGAAAAACTAAGTATTACATTACAAATTATTTTACAAAGAAAATGAGTCTGTCGATTTTAACAACAACTGAAGTCTGAATGAACACGTGACACTGAACTGAAATAACAAGCAAGGTAACCTTACTCAGATTTATTCACCTCCCACGTGAATAAATCGAGGGCCAGATGGGTATTGAACCCTGGCTTTACCAGTTCAGAGGCAAGTACGTTAACTACTGAGCTAAGATGGCTCAGCTTAGAAAAGTTAAGAAAGTTATAAGAGAAGTTAAACAAAGTAATAAAACTAAAGATGAAAGTTAAAGTATATAAGAAAATAGTGTAAGGTAAGGATATAGGAGGGAAGGCCTGAATACCGTGACTGTAATGAAGCGTACATATATATTTACACTTTAACACAGAGAAAAGAACAAAGAAAGACACTGCCGAACTCACTTCGATATTTCGACATCCGTCGTCATCGGGAAGAAGTGCGAAGTACTCGCGTTGAGAAGCAAACTGCTACTGGCCTCCAGACTCTGAAGTCCAGAGTAACTCGTGGAACCACCGCAATGCTGCCCCCCAGCGGAGGAGAGGAAAAATAGAAATCCCTCCAATATTTATTTATAAAACAAGATAAAAAGTATATAATACGAAATAATAATGAAGACAATAAATAATAAGAATGCAAATAAAATTAAAAAATATATATATATTTAAATAATATTTATTTGGAAGTGTTAAGTTAACATTGTTGATCAATGCAAATTTGTTTCAGTTAATTTTTGGTTTTCTGGCACAAAAGCCATGAAAATCATGAAGCACAACCCATTAATTAATCGTCAACACACGGGGGTTTCACGCACACTGCAGCTACTAGGTGACCAACCACCAGCTACTCGCCAAGCAGACACTCAGTCCCCGCACAGTATTCAGACCAGCAACACCTAAGATATGTATATGAGACAAAATGTCGTAGGATGAATCAGAATGAAGAAAAATAAGCTCTGACACCTCGTAGATTATATATATATATATATATCGTCGTTATCAGCCTTTGGAGCGATTCACTTCTTTTCCTGAAGACGAGGACATCGAAATATAGTAGTGAGTTCAGTGATTTCCTTTCTATGTGTTCTTTTTTAAATTCTAGTTTATATATATATATATATATATATATATATATATATATTATTGAATAATAATCAAAATAACACTTGATATAATAGATGGATTAATTTACCACAATGAAAACAATTTTTGAAACAATGCTCTATGAAACAATGTGTTAACGAAAGGCCTTGGAGCATTGTTTCAAAAATTGTTTTCATTGTTGTAAATTAATCCATATATATATATATATATATCGTCGTTATCAGCCTTTGGAGCGATTCACTTCTTTTCCTGAAGACGAGGACATCGAAATATAGTAGTGAATTCAGTGGATTCCTTTCTATGTGTTTTTTTTTAAATTCTAGTTTATATATATATATATATATATATATATATATATATATATATATATATGAATAATAATCAAAATAACACTTGATATAATAGATGGATTAATTTACCACAATGAAAACAATTTTTGAAACAATGCTCTATGAAACAATGTGTTAACGAAAGGCCTTGGAGCATTGTTTCAAAAATTGTTTTCATTGTGGTAAATTAATCCATATATATATATATATATATATATATATATATATATATATATATATTCAATATAGTTTATCAAACTTTAATGTTTAAAATACTAACTTACTTTTCAACGACTAGGTCCAAAACAATAAAAATTAATTAATTATTATGTTCCGTCGAAAACTTTTCGGCATTATGAAGACTTATAGAGGGAAATATTTAAAACATTATCGTCCTCTCTTTATTCTTCACTATATATTGGAAACAATGTATAATTTTAACGTTGATTTTTTTTATTAAATCAATACCACTACATTCTGCAATAAACATTAATGGTATTTTTGAAGTATCCAGAAGATTATCCGTAACACCTTCCTGAAGGTAGTTTCCAATTTTATGATCCAATATTACTCAAAAACCTAGAATTGTTAACACCAAAAACTAGATAAGTTCATTAAAATCTGTTAAAGAAATTACCACGTAGATATAATACAACTCATTTGTCAGACAACCATCCATGGAACGCTGAAAAGATAAATAGGATATATTGTTGGTTTGGTTCTTGTTTATAGCTTTAAGAGTGAAATATCCTTATATATCCTATGAAACTCATTAAAATATCTTAAAATTTCATTTCTTTTCATTTAAGTAACAATTATTTTTGACTCTATTCAGGCAAAAAAATGTCTAACTCAATTTAAACAAATCCAACAACAAGGATAAGTCATCTATTCGTCCAGGTTGAGTTTTCAGTTTTATTGCTACGAGTAAATTGCAATTTGCTATAATTCAAATTTTTTGAATTTTGTTATGGCTTATTAATTTAAATTTTTTTTTACAGAATTTCATTCTTCCATAGTTAGCCATTTAGTGTTATAAAAATACCTAACAGGGTAATATGTATTATTGCATCCATTTCTGTACATGTAATTTCAACTAAAAGTATCATCTAACTCTCTCAAAAGGTGTAATTTGTGGTTATAATTTGATCATGATCGGTTAAGTGTGTGACCTGAATTGTCTTCATAAGATTTTAACTTATTCAGAGTCTATCAAAGTCAAAATATTTACGTTTTATGCAATAAAATACATTATTGGTTGTTTTAAATATTCGTGGTGTTCTATGTTATTTCTTCTGTCAGTTTCAATGTTTCCATTGAGAAGAAAAGTATATTTTTTCTTACTTTATTAAAATTAAGTATATTGACATATAAGTCAATTATAATTTTAATATTATAATTGACTTATAATATTAATTGACGGACTGTCTGGGGTTCCGTGAAAAACATTTAGTAAAAATATTTTTCTAAAAATTTTTTTTGTGGGTATGAATTTATTCTATATTTCTTGTGAATCATGAAACCGAATAATGTTTATATCTAAATATAATGTCTAGAGTTTATATTTTACAAAAATGGCAAAATTATATTTTTCCTAAAAAAAACTGACATTGCTATGATGATGCATATTGCCCCAAAAAAAAGGCACATCTACAATATTAAGACACAGTTTTATAAAACATAAATTACATCGATCTAACTGTGTAGTGTGAAAAAATTTTTAAAGGACTTTGAGGACCTCAGATAATGTAAATCCGTTAATATCTCGAAATCAAATTTTTTCATGATCGTTATGCGTTACTTAGTAAAGTTAAAAGTTAGAATAGTTTGTGCAATTTTAAACATCTTCTTATAGCTGAACTAGGCTTTATACCTGAATTCACCCAAAAAGATAAATTTTCAATAATACTTGCAATATTAAATCGCTTTGATGACGTGTATTTTGCAAATTTCTTGGATGTTTTCGTTCATTCATCATAATTGAAGTGTGTTGGTTATTGTTCTGTAGTTTCACTACCATGAAGAGATTCTAAAGGTCTTTGCTTAATAATCCTCAAACTATTGCTTGCCTCATTGCTCTATCCTCAGAGTTTTATTTAACATGTTCTTTTTTTTCTTCATGTTCTTTAAAGAGGGTTTACCTATACTTTTTTTTCTTTTTGTGCTATCGATTAAACTTCGTAATATTATGATTTTGAGATAATGTAGCGATTTATATAAGTATTTTTTAAATAAATTTCTTTTATAATTTTTGTTTTAAAGCTTCCATTGATTGGTTGATGAATACCAAAATAAAAGAAAAAAACGCACTGAAATGCAAAAGATTATCGTATGTTTACCATACAGTACTCCTTTTGAGCTTCAGTCCATTTTGACTGCCTAAAACCTTCCCAGAATCAATACAAATTATCTTATAAACTTTAATAAAGTCTATGGAATGAACGAAAAAACAGAGAATTATACATATTTATAATAGATTATGACAAATAATAGAATAAATGTATGTAAAAATATAAATAGCCAATTACATTGAAATAAAGCAACCAAGTCGTTAATTGAACTTGGGTAGGGTTTGTCGGTTTTTAAAAACTGATTTTAAAAACCGGGTTTTTGGAGAAAAGTATGAAATTCGAAAACCGGTTTTTTAGTAGAAAATATCGGTTTCAATTATGAATAACACTTAAAAAAAATTTGAAAGTGACAAATGTAGCCAAATGTACCAGATTGATGAAAACACTAATGCAAGCGGTATGGTTCTTGGAATCATATCGGTCCGATTTAATAATATGGTTATAAAATAATATGGTTAATAATATGGTTATTATAAATATATGAAAATATATTGTTTTTATTTATTCGAACCCTTTGCTGAATAACTCGTCTCACTATTATAAATAATTTACATCCTTATATGTGAAAATTATATCTAAATTTTCTGTTAAAATTTTTTGTTCAAATTACAGAATATACGAGCAAAAAAAAATTTTTATAAAAATTCGAAACCGGTTAAAACCGGTTTTCAGGAAAAATTACTATTCGAAAACCGATTTTCTAAAATGTCAGTTTTTGCATGAACCCTAAACTTGGGTTTGCCCAGCAAATTATTGGAATATTAATTTTTCAATCAGGAAACTAGGAAGTAAAATGACATCAACTTGATTGGTTAGCCCTTCTTCCGGCATTAGCCAAATGGCTTGTTTCCCTCACTCATTTGTAGGAATAATCAAAATTTGAGCAAATAATCAAAATGTCAATGATGGTTGAAACCATTGCTGTACAAAGTCATCAGGCAGGACATTACTCTGAACTGATTTCTGAAGACATTACAATTCATTCTGTGGCTTTTGCGGTTTTTATTTAGGAAATTCTTAGGGTTAGTGTTACTGGTCCTTTCAGTCTTTAAGAACTAAATGGTCCTGTATTATCAAGAGATTCATACAATTGATCCTCTTGTCTAAGTGGAAAGAAATGAAATAAGGCGTTAAAACTTTTGGAACCTACCGTTGGTATGTACAAGAACAAGGTGTAACAGAAATAGAATCCTGTCGGGACCGAAGTTATCAAATTTCATTCACTATCAGTGCTTGTACTTCCTTCAACTTCTCCTTCAACCATTAAACTAATTTATTTTATTACTCCTTGTCTCACTGAAAATTATCAACTTGACTACTCTCAACACGATGTCATTTCGAAGGTTTAGTTTCAATTTAAATGTTTACTTTCCTGCCAGTTTTATACAAGTCAGCTTAATAATTAGTATCCAGTGAGAGGAAAATATATATAAACTACATATTATGGAGGCTTTATATATTAAAGAAAGAAACCCCCTCTATTAATCTTCCAGTAAAGGAAAATTCGTGATTCCAATGAGCAGGAACATAGAACCTGGAGTGAAGTGGAACGAATACGGAAAATGAGACTTGTGGTCTGAAAAGTTCAGTACATTAGACCAGAGGTTCCTAAAGTGGGTTCCGCGGAACCCAGAGGCTCCTTAACTGACTGTCTAGGGTTCCGTGAAAAACATTTAGTAAAAATATTTTTCTAAAAATTTTTTTTGTCGGTATGAATTTATTCTATATTTCTTGTGATTCATGAAACCGAATAATGTTTATTATATCTACATATAACCATAAGTAGAAGTGGTCAAAATTTTATTCATATTTAAGATGAATCACTAGTCAGTTTTTGGAACTATCTCATTCCCGAATTTCCTGCTATTGCAAAAGTAGCACTTCACACATTGCTGCCATTTCCCACTAACTACTTATATGAAACTGGATTATTCCTTTAAACTGCCATAGAAACCAAACACCGAAGTAGACTAAATGCTAGGGGTGATTTGAGAATCAAACTCTCAACTATAAAGCCAAAAATGATTACAAAACAAACTCTGTTTTAAAATTGCTAGTAATTCTGTTTTATATGTTATGCACTTGTGGAAAATAACAGATCGTGGAAAAAAGGTTCCGCGTCGAAAAAAGTTTGAAAAACCCCTACATTAGACCAATCAGAAAAACGACTTCACTAGGGATGACTGTATAAGCATCCGTCCACAAGCGAAATTCCACCTGACGATGACCGATATATCTATGGTCGAATGCTCAAATTTTATTATGTCCCTTGGAGATAATAAAATTATGGCAACTTGATATAGTTAATATGGCAACTCAAGCCGCAATATCGGCTAGAGTTTCCATATTAATTGACAAAGAAACGTTATCTTTGGTATTCTTGTATTCTCCAAACTTCTCTATATCATGGAGACTTATAAATAATAAAATATGACCATGTTAATAAAAACTAAAAGTTAAGGTAAGGATTATTTATAAATTATTTGGATTTTAGTCTTTTTAAAATCTATAATGTTGGAATTTCGTCGACTATTTTAAGCAAAAAAATAATATTATTGCTTTCACAGAAATATTTGGTACAAACTTTGAATTCAGAGGGGATAAGTAGCATTAGGATACAATAAGGGGTTCAATAGGATTACTTTCTTTTCATCTAAATACTAAACCATCAAGAAGAAGCTTAAAAAAAAAGTGATAGATCTAATAAATATGAGTAATCAGCTTTGAAAAAAAAAACTCACAATTGTACTCGTAATAACTTAAATATATATATATACATTTATATGTAACATAAAAAGGATAAATTGGGATGCGATCAGTGTCTTCCACTTCTAATCAAACTCTCATTGCCGACGTTTCGATTTTATTCAAAATCTTTGTCAAAGGCCTACAATACAAAGGAAATTAAGAACTTAAATACGAACATTTTTAATACAAACAAAAAGAAGTACATTATGAAAAATTAAATACAATCATGAGTATTAGAAGAGCAATAAAAATAATATAAAAAAATAAATAAAATAAAAATTTTTTAATAAAATAAACAAAAAAAATTATTGCTATCCTAATACTCATGATTGTATTTAATTTTTCAGAAAGTACTTCTTTTTGTTGGTATTAAAAATTGTTGTTCGTATTTAAGTTCTCAATTTTCTTTGTATTGTAGGCCTTTGACAAAGATTTTGAATAAAATAGAAAAGATGGCAATGAGAATTTGATTGGAAGTGGAAGAAACTGACCGCACCCCGATTTATACTTTTTATGTTACATATCTGTCCCACAGTCGGCAATTCATTACTGTTTTGTATATACATTTATATATATGATATATATATATATATATATATATAATATATATATATATATCCTTGATTAATCTTATACCCACTACTAACTAATGGAATACTTCTAAAAACCGAATTAGAGATGTGAAGAAATGAAAACCCCTTAATTGAAAGAGTTTACTTTTCATGAAATTTCGTATTAACTGAACCATTTAAATAATTATTTATTCATCTTCTACTTCGGGTTTATGTTTTCTAAATCTTCTTACAGATTTACTTAAAAAAAAGTAAATCGTGATTATATCATAACATAGAAAACCAATATAGAGATAATTACACATTAACTGGTAGAACGAAAGAGTAAATAGTACAAAATAACTAGTTCTGAAATATATAGATCCAAGAAAGCTAGACCTAGCATTTATATTCAAATTGTGGAGCAGTTATCACAGGTTTTGGAAAACCAGTTGTACATGTATTGAAATTAACATTACAAAATGTAATAATACACCATTTTTTTGTAAACATCGTCAAAAAATCTGCATCAAAACCCAATGATTGGTCAAAAAATAGTTATATAACTATTATATCTGTAGTAAATCATTTGCTGCATTAGCTTTTCTACTCTCAGATTTAATAATCGAACGTTTGTGAAGTTAAATGCCAAATTTTTTTTAAATAAGAAAAATAAATAGGGAAAACTACATAAAAAATCTGGAGTGGCCTACACTCTACTTTACTATAAGTAACTTAATGTCAAATTTCTTGAGTATATAAAACATAACGTCTGATTTAAGCATAACATAAATATCTAAATGGGATATAATTATTAGCATTTCATTCGTTAGGTAGTACAGATAGTGATTGAAGGACATATCAATTTATAAGCTTATTTTTGTACATCACAAATAATTTATTATTTGCAAACAATTTCATTAGTATAACTACAGCAGTAATAACATTTTTGAAAAACCAAAGTGAACATTTCTTGAAACCAAATATTATCCTACAAGAGAACATGGCTACTGTTCAAATAGCCAGTAGATTTCTTACATTGTTTACTTAACATCCTTCTATATTGAATATTAAAGTAAAAATTTCAAATTTAAAACAGGAAAATACCCTTTTTTTTCTCTGAAAAACATCTTAAACAGCGAAGTAAATGTTGTTTTAAGGTGATTTGTTAATTAAAGATGTACGATAATTACATTTATTAATCTCTAAACGAAAGATTTCAATTTTGAATTATCTTTTACATTTTCGGTTTTTACAGAATTATTATACTGGGAATTTTGTGGCTTCTTAGTATTTAATAAGATCTTTTTCCTTCCCCTTTGTCAAATAACATATATAGAATTTTTTCTGTGTGAGTATTATCATTTTCCTGCACAATATTATTCCTCTTACATCTCATATAAGTCAATAAACAATTTAAATTGTTTCTTTATAAATATCAATTTTATCTCAAAGGATTTGCTCAAAAAATTTCTAAGTCAATGTAAACAATGGAAAAAAAATCTGGAGTGGCCTACACTCTACTTTACTATAAGTAACTTAATGTCAAATTTCTTGAGTATATAAAACATAACGTCCCATTTCAGCATAACGTAAACATCTAAATGGGATATAATTATTGGCCTTTCATTCCTGAGGTAGTACAGATAGTGATTAAAGGACATATCATTTTATCAGCTTATTTTTGTACATCACAGATAATTTATTATTTGCAAATAATTGCATTAGTATGACTACAGCAGTAATAACATTTTTGAAAAACCAAAGTGAACATTTCTTGAAATGATTTATTCTCCTACAAGAGAATGGCTTTCGTTCAAACAGCCAGTAGATTTCTTACATCGTTTACATGACATCCTTCTACATTGAATATTAAAGTAAAATTTTTAAATTTAAAACAGGAAAATACCATTTTTTTCTCTGAAAAACATCTTAAACTGCGAAGAAAATGTTGTTTTAAGGTGATTTGTTAATTAAATATGTACGATAATTACATTTATTAATCTCTAAACGAAAGATTCAGATTATGAATTATCATTTACATTTTTGGTCTTTTATAGAATTATCATACTGGAAATTTTAATCTTTAAAATAATAATAATAATAAGCTTCTTAGTATTTAATAAGATCATTTTCCTTCCCCTTTGTCAAATAACATATATACGAATTTTTTCTGAGTGAGTGTAATCATTTTCCTGCACAATATTATTCCTCTTACATCTCATATAAGTCAATAAATAATTTAAACTGTTCCTTTATAAAATCAATTTTATCTCAGTGGATTTGCTCAAAAAATTTCTAAGTCAATGTAAACAATGTAAAAAAATACAAAAAATTCTACAAGTATAGCAGGTGATCTCTTAGTCTAGGGTAAACAAAGAGTTTTTATATCGTTATTGCTCTTTCCCGTAATTGAAACTTAATGAATTTTTTTTTATGAATTGCTAATTTTTTGTTTCATTTTTGGTCAAATTTTCATTATTTTTTAACGAGCGGTTTAGCGGCAAAAAAACATTTTCTGAAAACACAAATCGTACTGTAACGCCCCTTTAGCGAATGTAATTTTAGAAATAAATATCTCACCTCATTTTCCATATAATGTTCTATTTTTAGGCATAGTTTCATTGTGATCCGTCTAACAGTATGATTTGTATCGCTCTCATAAGGTTTGAGATTGAATTAAAAGTCAAAATTTTTACATTTTATTAAAAAAAAAATATTTCCTGTGGTTTTAAAATTCTGTATATATTTTTCGTTTGTTTCATTTGTAACCTCAAAGATAATGTCAAAATTTCAAAACTCCAGGGTTATCAGTTTAGGAGAAATAAATGTTTAAAAAAAAACGGTTTTTGGCAAAAAAAGTGACTTTCCCATAATGCATAATTCTTCCCAAACAATAGGGATCTTCGTCTAAATGGGGCCCATTTTTGTGTAAAATATCAACTTGATCCATCAAAGATTCTGGACCGTAGCGTGGTAACAAGCAATGCTAACACACGCACCCACCCACGCACCCACCCACCCACCCACACACACACAGACATCATCGTAAAAACGTCATAAAACGACTTCTGGGACCTCAAAACATGTAATTCCGTCAAAATCTCGAGATCGAATTTTTTCACGATCACTATACTTTACTTATAGTAAAGTAATATAAAAAATTCGACAAGTATAGCAGGTGATTTCTTAGTCTAAGATAAACAAACAGTTTTTATATCGTTATTGCTCTTTCCCATAATTGAAACTTCCTGATTTTTTTTCTGTAAATTGCTAATTTTTTGTTCCATTTTTGGTCAAATTTTCATTATTTTTTAATGAGCCGTTTAGGGTCAAAAAAACATTTTCTGAAAACAGAAATCGTACTGTAACGCCCCTTTCGGTGATGTAATTTTGAGAAAAAATATTTCAGTTCATTCTACACATAATGTTCTATTTATAGGCATAGTTTCATTCTTGTCCGTCAAACAGTATGGCTTGTATCGCTCTCACAAGTTTTGAGATTGAATTATAAGTCAAAATTTGTACATTTTCTTGAAAAAAAATATTTCCTGCTAATTTAAAATTCTGAATATATTTTTCGTTTGTTCCATTTGTAACCTCAAAGATAATGTCAAAATTTTCAAACTGTAGGGTTATCAGTTTAGGAGAAATGTTTTAAAAAAAACGGTTTTTGGCAAAAAAAGTGACTTTCCCATCATGCATAATTCTTCGCAAACAATAGGGATCTTCGTCTTTATGGGGCCCATTTTTGTGTAAAATATCAACTTGATCCATCAAAGATTCTGGACCGTAGCGTGGTAACAAGCAATGCTAACACACGCACCCACCCACACACACACAGACATCATCGTAAAAACCTCATAAAACGACTTCTGGGACCTCAAAACATGTAATTCCGTCAAAATCTCGAGATCAAATTTTTTCACGATCACTATACTTTACTTATAGTAAAGTAAAAATAATAAAAATAACAGGAGGAAAATACAATATTCCTCTTCTTTGTAGCAAATAGCGTTTGTCGAAGGGCAGAACAAAACACAAAAGGTTAACAAGCAATTCAGGTCTTATATGATTCATTGCATTATATGCCTTGTGATATTTTTAAAGTCATTCATCTGAAAGAATCTTGCAAAGGTCATGAGCCAGTTGTTACAATTACCAGTTTTGTATATTCGCTCTGAGATTTTGATCTAAAAAAATTTTCAAACATGATTGTATGTACTATTAAAATATTACTGTATTATTACATATTCCCTCATTACAATCAACAACTAGTAAATTGCAAATGGATATTTTCAGTATCATAGTTGATTTATTATATGTATTTTACCACGAAACAATATTCTTAAGAATAAAAAAATATTTTTAAAATTAAGTACTGTCATTTTCATATAAAAAGTTGCCTACTTCAAGAACAAACAAGTGTATTTTTCATATTGGTTGATCATTGTTGGATTAGGCACAATTTCAATTCCACATTTTCAGTGAAAATTGGACTGAATGTATAATCACACTATAAATTCATTTTCTACACTTGATAATATTATCTTCAATAAGGTTAAATAAAAAAAGCTTTTCTTATAATATTTTATCTTATTATTATTTATTAAAAAAGCATTGTTTATGAATATATATTATTACAATTTTAAAGAGAGTACGCTGCGTTATATAATTTGTTCTCATATTTATTCAATTCATATCATGTTTTTGCATACAATGATCTAATAATGAGGAAAAGGTAAAATTACGTAAAATTAGTATTTCTTTGTTTAAATTTCAATTCTATGATAAAGCATTACATATCAAATATGGTGAGTAAATATTCACTGTTCTCAGTGTTTCCTAAAATATCTGGATGCAGTAAAGAGTCGCAAGGATAATGATAAAGACGATTAAGAAATAAATGAAACTTTATCCCAAAAATATAGAATTAGAACTAAATAAATCGCAAACATTAGAATGGTGTATTATCTATTTACTGAGAGTCAGTGGAAATGATAGTTTATACCTAAATATTTTTTAGTTAGATGTAAAATTTTATAGTCACTATTCAGTTTACTGATTATAGGAGAAGATTACTGAGGCTGTTTTCTGGTTTTTATTGTTATGTTGATTTCTATTGTGACGCAACTCTAAAATGTGCCGTTGATATAATAGGTTAGGAAACACTGCTATACATTAATTAAATATTATATTCTATGTTATATGTCAGTGATGACATGCAAGCTCATTTTCGGTGATACGTATCTTCAAAGAAAAAAAAATGCATACTTGTAATTCAAATATTTATCACATAATATTAAGACAAACAAACGAAATCAGATAACAGATGAAGAGTCAGTGACTCTTACATGGCCTAGAAATGTATCATTATAAACCCAAAGTAGAAGATTTAGTAAGTAGTAAGTTTAGTAAGTATTTAGTAAACTTTAGCACCAGGAAAGTCACAAACTTGTCAGATATACCCATTTTCTAATTTTATAAATCTATTATTTATTCCCCAATCAAATATTTTTTTCTAATTAAATGTATATTAGTTGATTTTCTATGTTATGTCAATGAAATATGTAAAACAAGTACTTAATTGAAAACTATTGGTTTCATAATTTCGGTGTTTGTATTTTAAATAGCATTAAACAAATAATTAACTTACAAATTTATAAATATTACAATTATGTTATGCTTTTTTTCAAAATTTTTGACAAGCTGAACTCAAAAGGCCATCACTGTTTAGGTAGACTATAATGACAAGAAAAAAATATGGATGTCTATGTTTTGATGTTCTTTTAATCAATTTTTGATACTTTTTTGAAAATGACTGTGTATGCTTATGGTTGAAGAGCATTAAAACAATTTACCTTGTTTCAACCGCACTGAAGGTCACAACACATAAAACAAAAACTATAAATTGAATGTATAAGTAGATCTTAGTCAGAAAAGTAAAATTATAAAAAAAATACAGTTTTTAGACAATTTCTAAGTATTAGAAGATACTTTATCGTAAATTATGTCAAAACAGATATTAATATAAACATTAATATTGTAAGCACCACTTAGCATTGTATGTACCTCGCCGTTACGAAGTAATTGGCGACTGAAGAAGAGTTGCTAGCGTAAATAATTGTAACCTTATAGCCATGTAACCAGTAAAAAAACATAACAATACTACTATTTGTATAGAAAGGTAAAATTGCTATAACTATTTTTATAAAAATAACGATAACTATTAAGAAACACTAATTTAGTATCAATACACTACTGATCACCTTGACAACACACTAACTTTGACAACACTGACACAACACACTTTCGAAATTCTGACAGCATCTTATTTTATTTCTACCTAGACCTACACTACCTTTGACAATCAATATTTTGATCTATTTCCCTGCTTCTTTTATCTTTAGATTTCTTTTATGTTTTCAAATAATCTCTACTTGCATCTACTTTTCATTAGTAGCATTAGTAGCATCTACTCTGGCAATACTAAGAAATACTATTGCTTAAAAATAATCTTAGCTTCAGTTTTCCAATACTCTAAAGTAGACTACTCAGATTTATTTTAAACTCAGTTTTAAATGAGACTACTCAAGTACGTAAAGACACTTGTGTCACCTTTAAAAAGCCACGACTGACCTGCCCTGTACATGTCCGATTGTTTAAAGTAGTCTTATTAAAATCAAAAATATTTTTTTATTTAAAAAATAATTTTAAATTAATTTGCAGTTTACTCAATCAAGAGACTTAAATATCTAGTATTAACTACATATCTAAGGCAATGCAGCACATGCGCTAAGTATGAGAATTGAAAACTTAAAATATCTTATGCCTAGCTTCGTTAAAACGTTATTTTATCAATTTCTGTAAAATTTCACTGTCATTGCAGTTGCAATAACCTAAATGCTATCAACATTTCATGTTTATTACTATTAATTACTATCACTATTACTTTCAAGTTCATTATTACATTTCAAGATATTACTAACGAATATTTCAAAATTTTTAGTCACATTTTCTAGTACTATTTGATAACCTATATTCATGAACATATTTTCTAGTACTATTTGATAACCTACATTCATGATCATATTTTCTAGTACTATTTGATAACCTATATTCATGATCATATTTTCTAGTACTATTTGATAACCTATTTTCATGATCATATTTTCTAGTACTATTTGATAACCTATATTCATGATCATATTTTCGTTATAATTCCCTAGCAAGCCACAAATGGTACATGCAAAAAGGTATAAATGATAGAAAAATAAAGTGCTCTTACACCATTTATCACTAACTGATAAAATGATTGTAGCCAAATTTAGATAAATTAATTAACTAAATTGGTTGCCCATACTTTTGATAATTAGTCTTATTTTTAGTTATAAAATGATTAAATATGTAAGTTTACCACATAACTCTAACTACTTGCAGATTATTAAACGACATTTGCATGTAATGACTCATTTATTTCCCATGTGAATACAGCTCATGAGTTTCACTATTCCACTTTATTAATATACAGTTTAAATATATGCCATTAAGCATAGTCTGCAATTTACAAGTATACTTTTTTTTTAAGTCAATAACCGTGAAAAAAAATTGATGTGTTTTTTGTAAAATGTCATGACGTGAATATGAAGAATTTCAAAATTACTAATTACTTACAGCTGACATGTTTTATTTGAAATCATTAAGGGATTATTATTATTATAAAAAAAGCTTATGAAATAATTGATTGGAGGTAAAAAGTGTAGAACACTAAATGGGTGACTTTAAAAAAATACTGCTTCAGATAAAACAGCTGACCAACTCAGGAGTTTACAATACAAGGCAGCTCTCAAATTACTGTTTACTGCTTTTAACTTATAGACTTTGTTAAAAATAATTACTTATAAGTCATTATTAAAAATAAAAGATTTCTTCAGCACGTTTTCAATCCAAGCTGGTCCGCTTTGACCAAGAACTTTTGATTTCATGTCATTTTATTTGTGGAATACATTATTTAAATGAATGTAAACATATGTATGGAGAAAAGTGAAAAAATTTAGATGTTTCCTTGTAAATACTTAAAGGTAACTTTTTCTGTACTTATACTGTTTATATGACAAACCGTCATACCTCGCAAGATGATCTTGGAGTCGTTGGAGCGCTTTCGGACGTAGGTTAGTTGCGATCGAAGATGGACAACGTCTGAAAGTGCTCCAACGACTCCAAGATCATCTTACGAGGTATGTCGGTTTGCCATATTAATATTATAAATCATACTAACCTCAGTGGTAATAATAATATACATGTATTTTTCTGTACTATTTAAATTTCAGGATATGTACAATTCAAACGTGTATATTTTGTTGGAGAATTTTGGCAACTAAAAAAAAAGTTTTTTATTATAAAATACTAAAATAAATATAACTAAACAAAAACGTTATTTTGGAATAACATAATTAACATATGAAAAAAATGTTCTGCTTTAAGAAGAGACACATTTATATAAATCTATATACTTCAAAATCTCTGATGGCCGATCTTCTTTGTTTTCTCGTCACCGTGCGTTGTCTGAATAAATAATAAAATGTACGTAAACTTTTGTGCGAAAAAGGTACTCAAAAAGGCACTCAAAATCTGTTCTAAAGTCTTGTTTCTTTATAAAACTCTGATGTTTTTGTTTGGATGTTTACGCACGTGTGAAAATTGGAATACCTGTTAATTTCAGTTTATGTTGGATCATCTATATATAAATTCTCTTCGTGGCTCTGTATGTATGTATGTATGTATGTATGTATGTTTGTACCTTATGCATTCGGCCTACAATGGACCTTTTTCAAAAATTCTTTTGCAAGGCACTTTCTATAGGTCTTGGGGAGGTTTTAGGCTATTAAACTCTGGGGGGGCAGCCTAACCCAGGCCCCCTAGGGCCCAAAAACCTCAAAAATTTGCCGATTTTGAGTTTTTGCATTTTTTGTCAAGAAATATGGCGTGTACGACCTTAATGCATAAAATATGAAATGTTGGAAATAAAAATCGAAAATCAGAGTTGTGGTTCAGGTAATATCCCAAAAATATTATAATAGATAAGGTTTCCTGTATAACCTGTTTGTTTACATTTTGACTTTAATTGATAATAGCGGCCGCAGGTAGGTTAATCTTTATGATAATATTTCCACACGCTTAGTTCAATTGGAAACAATCAGGTACCAGAAATTCTTGAATGATCTCTAATTTTTTGTTACGAATTTCACATTATAATTTTTAAACATTCACATTATAATTTTTAAACATTTTTCATCACAAATTTCACATTTTAATATTCAAACGATTTTTGTCACAAACTTCATAGTATAATTTTCAAACATTTTAAATTAGACCTAGATTCCTAATTCTTTGTAATGAGTTCACAATAAAGTTTTTCAATTATAAATTGCAAAAATTAATTTTTTGTCACAAGTTCAACATTATCAAACAAATTTTCATAAGTTTCATATCATAATTTTCAAACAATTATACTTGCATCTATATATAAATTCTTTTCGTGGCTCTGTATGTATGTATGTATGTATGTATGTATGTTTGTACCTTATGCATTCGGCCTACAATGGACCTTTTTCAAAAATTCTTTTGCCAGGCACTTTCTATAGGTCTTGGGGTGGTTTTAGGCTATTAAACTCTGGGGGGCAGCTTGACCCCGGCCCCCTAGGGCCCAAAAACCTCAAAAATTTTGCCAGTTTTTAGTTTTTGCATTTTTTCTCAAGAAATATGGCGTCTACGGCCTTAATGCATAAAATATGAAATGTTGGAAATAAAAATCGAACTCAATGTTGTTTAATGATTTTTTGCTCTAGGATGCTTCTTTCATAGCCTAGGTACCACTATTCTCCTGAAAATGTTAAAAAACGTCCAAGGGACATAGATCATGAATGAAGAATCGTAAGACAAAAATGCATAAAATAATATTGAACCCAATTTTCATTTCGATCATTTCATATTTTATACTTAAAACTTCTAGACCCGGGCAACGCCGGGTATTTCTGCTTGTTCAAATAAATATTCAAAGAAAACAGTGAGTAATATATGACTTTACAAATAACGGTATTAAAAAGAAAGAAAAATGAAAAATAAATTATCACAAAAGTGATAGTTTTACATAAGGGAGGTAAAATTAATAGCTATAAATGCCAAAATTTATTTAAGTTTACAATAAACCTAACCAGTTATTTTCTACGTAAGACCTTATTCCAACTTTTGGAAATCTTATTGTTGTTTAGACGTACTTACTTTTAATTCTTGTTATATATATAAATAAAACAAAGCCAACGTTTTTGATTTATAATTCGCATTAGGAACTTTCACATTAAACAGATGTATGAAATTCCGATATTATACATAATAAACTATTATATTAGAGGTTTAAAATGATAATTTTAGAAGTACAGACTTAAACACAAATGTCAGATTAAATACGATTGTTTTAAGGTAATATTATAAAGACACATTTTTCCATGAATGTTCACAATTATTATTGGTAAAATAAATGGAATATTTCAATATATAGATTTTGTTAGTTTTAAATATGCTTGAATGTGTATATAATTTGAATAAAATTGTGTTATTTATTTATTGTAATAAAATAAATAAAATATTTTACTTCTAAAAGATTTTTTGTTTCGCTAAATATACTTACTGTGTATGTATTTGAATCATGTTAAGAATGCTATATCAAAAGTTTGGGGTCATACAATAATCTTTGCTTTCATAACAAAAAAACACCAATAACAGTTATTCCTGCCAATCACATTTATTGAATGTGTTTTAATTATCTCTATAACTTCTTAACAGTGATTGACACAGGAGGTCACTGGGTCGTCTAGTTTAAGTATAAATTCATACAATTTACTAATGTTTATGACTTTTTTAATTAATTTATTTTTCAGAAATTTAAGTACAGACAGTCGAGTTTATTATAATTGTAATTTACTAACTATTAAAAGCATTAATATTAAAATGATTTTTATTCTGGTGAAAAAAAGGCGCCTGGCTGTTTGGGCTCACTCCGCGAGAGTGAATGTTGCAGTTGGGGCCCTCTTCAAGACCGGCTTCGTGGTGTGCCTGACATTCGGATGACATCGTAATGATACAGTCAAGTGAGTTATGTCCCCATAGGGGTCTTGACTAATTCGATTACTGCCACCTGCTCTCCTACATCAGGCCCTTTAAGGTTCATCCAACCAACCGAGTGCCCCATTACTATTCGTAATAACTACATGCGAATAAAAATGTGGCCGAATAATGTTGTGTGACCAAAAAAATATGCATAAATCTATCACTTGATTTATTTGCAGTTTATCTTTTTTTGTTGGACAACCTCTGCTCCTGATGACAACGAGATTTGAACGATAATGGGGAGTTGTAACAGTACTATCACGGACTTAAAATTATTGAAACAGTGTGTATTTAAAAATGAAACTGCATATCAATGATCAATTAGAAAATAGTGATAATATTTTAAAGTTAGTTGGCTCAACGCAAGCAGAACTGACTCAGGTAGTGACAGAGATTTAGAGGCCCAGATATGACAGGAAAAAAACTTTAATCCTCTTAACTCTCTGGGCTTTGCCAGTATAAAAGCAGAAAACATCCAGAAAATCATTCTCGTCCCAAACATGGCTCTCAGAAATAGCTGAAACAGGTTGGTTGTAGGAAGTATATTCGTTAGTTTAGAAGTAATTATCGATAACGTTATTTAGAAAGGTAAAAAAATTTAAAAAGAAATAAATTTCTGCAAATTATGGTCACATTTTTAATAATAAATATATGCTTACAGAAAAGACTGTACATGTATACAATATTGGCCAATATATATATACACTTAATAAAACGAAACACGATCCAAACTGGACACAATCCGAGTTCAAAATTCAAGAACAGTAACACAAAGAGTAAGGAAACACACTTACAGACTCCAATTTTTGGGTAATCCGTCTTCAGGAGAAAAGAGAAAGGGAGACCAAGTAGGTTGTAGACGAAACGGCAAGTAACCCAACGGGTTACGGTTACGGTCAGAAAATTTGAGTTTGTAAGTGTGTTCCCTTACTCTGTGTGTTACTCTTCTTGAATTTTGAACTCGTATATATATAATATATATATATATATATATATATATATATATATATAATGATCAAACCACAATAAGAAATGGGAAAACAAGACTAAGACTCTTAGTCTTGTTTTCCCATTTCTTATTGTGGTTTGATCATTGATTGTTGTTTCACGTGTTTATGTGAAATCTTTTTATATATATATATATATATATATATATATCCATGATCAAACCACAATAAGAAAATGGGAAAACAAGACTAAGATCTTTCAACAGTAACAAGCGGTCTTCGTCAGAGTCAAAAACCCAACTGAAACACTAGATGCAGAGAACATCTGGTGAGGGTTTCAGAACCCCTCAGCAGATGTTCTCTGCATCTAGTGTTTCAGTTGGGTTTTTGACTCTGACGAAGATCACTTGTTACTGTTGAAAGATCTTAGTCTTGTTTTCCCATTTTCTTATTGTGGTTTGATCATGGATTGTTATTTCACGTGTTTATGTGAAATCTTTATATATACGAGTATACTTGAAAAAAGAAAATAAATCTAAAACATACTATCAAAACTGTTGATATTATTACTAATTAATTCAAAAGAGGTACCAACTCAAGAAAGATGTACGAATCACAACTTATTAGTTTGTTATCTATGTTTTTAAATATAGAAAATATTTTCTACTTTATATATTGGTCAACATCAATCCAAATACTGCGACATTCTGTTAACTGAGTTCGACATGGTTATATGAAAGATAAATGACACCTCATGTAAACTCTTTATATAGAAGTCTTTAATAAAGGTTTTTTTCTAAATATTTATAAAAAGATGTTCCTTTTAAATTCTGATTATTAAAAAGGAGGTTTGTAAGTAAATAACTTTTCAAGTTGCACGCATTTCTGCACTCCCTGCATAAGAAAAGCTAGAAAATTAAATGTACAGGTCACTTTTTTCAGGCTTTGTAAAACAAACGTTTGGAAAAACCAAAATCATCTCTTATGTTACATTCATCCTGCAGAAATAAGTTCTGCGTCTGAAGATGAATTATAGACAACTATTTATACACAAATCATTTGGCTTCACATAAGTAACATTAAATTATTATTCAGTACAATCTGGGGTTTTTTTTTAAGAATTTGTTTTTTTTTTTGTATGCTCTGGATTGATGCGAAATTAGACACTGGGAGCACTAGGAGCTTGACACCTTATTTAAACAGAGTCAGGTGACCTCTAACAGGTAGTTTGACTTTAATACTGAGGATTAGAGATTTGAAACTTGATTATGACAATAGGTTCCTTATTTAAGAGAATCTTTTGCAAAGATTCTAGATCTCTGAAAAAGATTTAATGTTGTCTGTCCAATGACGAATGCTTGTTAATGATAGCTACCCTTCTAAACGTCGGTAAAGAAAAATTTATAACTCACATAGTAAATTCAACAGAGTAATGCTACTACCCTATAACAAAAAATGGGTGCTTATTAACAGCCACACTTTCACCCCAGAACAACTCTTAAGGAAAAAGCTTATAAGTGCATCTAGTGGAAACAAACAAGTAAACTTTATTTTAACAACAGTTAAATGCTGTAATCAGGAAAATTATTTTAAAAAAAATTCGTAACAGATTCTTTCCCCAATGGAAATTGAATGAATGATTCCTGCTTTAATGTAGCTAATCTAGCTATTAAAGAAATAAAATATCAAGATTTTTCATTTCTCTTTCTAAGCATTTCATTGTAAAACTAATTGCTGGCAGTGACGCTAGTTAATAAAAAAACTTCCCTTTTAACTTAGATATTTAAAATGATTATACAAATTTATCTTTCGAAAATAAACTTCATATTAGAAGAAAAATAATTTGTTTTCAGTAACAGTGTTTCTACAGAAGATACAAAATCCCTCTTAACTCAATGATACCGAATGAGAAAAATAAACTATGATGAATTTCTTGCACTCCTTCCTAAAGTCTTAACTTTTCATCTGAAATATGGATGCAGTTTAGCTAACAAAAAGTAGAATGAAAATTCTTGTATCCGTAAAAGTACCAACTTAGATATAAAAATAACTACAATTAAAAAACTTCTATTTTACTGGGAAATATATTTTGCAAGCATTGGTAACTGCACTCAGTAATGCAAACTCAGCGACATTAAAAAAACGTTTTACTGCAACTCAATGTAGCTAATTTGGAATAATTAATGTACTAAATTAAGTATGAATTTATATTACAAATGAAAATTATATTAAAAGAAACATATTGTACTTTTTAGTTAATGTCTGAGGAAGAACACTACGTGTTCGAAACGCGTTGTTTATATCATTAAATTTTTATATGTGGAGACCATTTCATTAGATTTTTACCCTACAATGAGTAAATACCACATAATAACTGATTTCACTACATTAGAATACTGTAAAATGTTGATCGCTAACCCAATGTTTCACGGGCAGCCTATTATAACAAATATGAGAGTTGTATAAATTTACGCAATGCTTTGACTTTAATTCCACAAATATTTCTTGTATACTGTAAGGTAAAATAGTTAAAGGAAAACTGAAGTATTGTTTACTGATTGCCGATAAAAGCTTTACACCAGGCAGTAAAACCCCAAGCTGGCCGTAAGTTGATTGTTCCTTGTTTGGATATTGGTCTATTTAGTTCTATTTTCTTTTCAGCCTGGCCTGAGAATGTCAGTAAAGCCGCACAAAATCAACTCTTTGTGTGGTCACTTCTACTGCTTCTGTATGCGACAGAGTTCCGCTTAGTTTCCGCCTCTCCCACTTGATCTTATCAACTCCTACTTCCTCTCCGATATTAACCTCCTAACAGTCGTGTAAGTAGAATGTTCAACCTAATATGTAAAAATATTATGATAGATTACTATAATTTATTACATTTTTTTCTGTTTCATATAATTAATGGAGTTTGTTACCATTTCTATATTCAAAATTTGCCTTATAATTATTTTCACAGCATCATTTCAAATGATTCAGAAACCCTCTTAAATCACAAACCATATGGAGGTCAATTCAAATAACTCTCCAAGATCCTTTACTTCAAAAGATAGTTTCATTGTTTTCAGTATTAAAACACACTGACAGGAACAAAAAAAATATCTAAGATGCTTACTAAGTAATATATTTAATAAAAACGCTATCAATTTTTGTCTGTTGAAAATAAAAGAAATTTATTTCTCTAAAAAGACTTGAAAAAATTACTGTTATAAAATAAAGAAACATATCTGTCTGACTGGAAATTATTTGAATCATTCTTTACACAATTGGAGTTTAAACATTCTTTTTATATCTCCATGCACGAAACCAACACGATTAAGGCAACAGCTAAGATTACGTGTGTGTTTGTATGTGTCTGTTTGTGCGTGTGCGTGTGCGTGTGTGTGTGTGTGCGTGTGTGTGTGAGTGCGTGGTGTGTGAGTGCGTGTGTGTGTGAGTGTGTGTGTGTGTTGTGTGTGCGTGTGTACGTGTGTGATTATGTACACACAGTTTATATTTGTAAACAACAAATCAACTATATTATGGATTTATTAAACTAATCTAATTTGAATATCAGTTAATATGTTTATTGTTTCTGTTGTAATGAAGCGTCAATCACTTTAGAGCTGCTTGCTACTGCTGTTAAAACTTTATTCTTTTACAGATACCTGATAACAGGCAAGGGGAGGAAATTACTGACGTCATGGATTGAAGTTCTTTATGATTTGGCAGCACGCAATCCAACACTTCTTTAGGTTAATACTTTGACTGTGAAAGTAATTTCTGTGTTCTTTCTTTCAAGCAAAAGAATAAAAAAGTTTAAACAGCAATCATCTTGTTTACTTTTCTATATGTTTGATATAGTTTGAAGGTTATATATATATATTTCATTAAATTCATTCTGGATCCTTGAACCTGCCACTTTTTTAGACAATATTGTCACTTATCTGGAAAAGTGACAAAAACAAGGATAAAAAAAACTTAATGAAATGTGTATCAAAGAAAATCTGCTACTTAAATATACAAATATATATATATAAATATTCCAGCCATATTGAGAAATGAGAAAAAAGACTAAGATCCTTCCACTTAATTGAAAAGACTCTGACTTAATTATCTTTGACTCTAACGAAGATGGCTTGTTACGGTGGAAAGACCTTAGCCTATTCTCTCATTTGTTATTCTGGTTTGAACTTAATGTTATTTCATGTGTGTTATTACGAATTTTTTTTGCATATATAGATATATATCAGCTCAAAAACGAAGAAAAGCAACACACAGAGAAAGAGATACACTTACAAACTCAAATTTTCGGATGATCCGTCTTCAGAAGAAAATAGAATGGACGACTAAAAACGCCGGAAACACAACGGCCATATATATATATTATCATCTCACTGTACCATTTCCTCTCCTGACAATGACCATCATTAAAAGGGTCAAAATATTGCAAGTGAGTCAAAGTACATTGTTTTTATTCGTATTTCTTTCTCTTTTCTATGTAAGATTTCACAATAAACATGTGAAACCAACCGTCTCTAGTTCAAAGAGACCCTTTTTGTTCAAAATGAAACTCTTTATCCTTAAAAATTTCTGCATTACTAAAATAGGTTTTTTTTTAGGAGATTGTTACTTTATATATCTTCCGAAGTAATCTAAACGACGAAATTTACATGGAGTTTATTAACTTTAATATTTCGAAACTACTGTTAATTACTCGAAGGCGTTCTTGAGATCTTGATTGAGTAATAGCCTGTTTGGATTGGACTAAAACCATCAATAACCATTATAAAGTTATGAAGTTTAAACTCTAGTCTACATGGATCTTTCCCTAAGTTATAAGACTATCGAAAACCTGAAAAAAACTGTTCAAAAAATGCAATATTACAGTAGTATTTTAATATATTTTTTTTAGGGGGCCAGGCTAGCTCAGTGGTTACGTACTCACCTCTGAACTGATAGGACCGGGGTTCAATCCTCACCTGGCCCTCGATTTATTCACGCGGGATGTGTATAAATCTGAGAACGTCGTCCCTCGGAGAAGGACGTTAAACCGTCGGTCCCGAGCCTGTACGATGTCAGGTACTCGTTAAAGATCCCTACTCTAAATACATTTGAGTTAGGCAAAATTTAGGACTCCCAGTGAAGAATCAATCTTCATTGTGTGGTATCACAAAGGGCCAATGTTTGGCCTACGTGTGTTCCCTTGTGGGACTGCCACTGCAACCTAATATATTTTTAATCAAAACTGTACTCTAAATATAACATTTAAAAGTCAAAACTACAATAACTCAACTGCTTCTCTCTATAACACATCACCTTCATTTGAATGGTTATTTTTTAATTAAATTGAATGTTAATAATATTTATCATAAAATACTGAATGGATGAGAATTTATTGAGAGTTGGATTCATCGTATACAATGTGGGGTAACCACACAAAAGGAAATTTAACTACCTCTCCACTGACCTTTCCTCCACCTTTCCGTCTTCTACAATATAGTGAACACAACTATTTTTAGATATTGAATTAACCTAATGATAAATGCTAAAATTGTGACAAACTTATATAACAAATCACTACAAATTATCAATGATAAGATCAAAACAATTAACTATAATGATCATTATAATATAATAATAGATAAATTGAAATCATTGTAGGGTAAAAATCTATGAAATGGTCTCCACATATAAAAATTTTAATGATATAAACAACGCGTTTCGAACACATAGTGTTCTTCCTCAGGCATTAACTAAAAAATACAATGACACCAGAGAGTTATCTATAGTACAAAGTAAATAAGTACAAAAATTAATATAAAATAAAATAAGGCAGAAAGTACGAACCTAAGGATGAGTACCTCTGAATAAGACTGACTGGTAATGGAATGGAAATTGGTGGGGACAAGAACACTACGTGTTCGAAACGCGTTGTTTATATCATTAAAATTTTTATATGTGGAGACCATTTCATTCGATTTTTACCCTACAATGAGTAAATACCACATAATAACTGATTGCACTACATTAGAATTAAATTGAAATCGTTGATAATGAACTTTTCTGTCAGTGTTATCAAAAATATCAATCAAACAAATTAAGTAATTCTATATTTTTTTTTCAATTTTGGTTTTACATTTTAATATTATATTGTTAACTAGCAAATGTACCCGTCTTTGACGGAATCAAAAATTCTATTATACTTGGTATTCCAAAATATCAATTATAGTATATTACTAATACTATAATTAGAAATTATAGAATAGTAGAAAACACCATTATTAGTACAGTGTTAAACAAATGCCTCTGTATACACGACATTAGCTGGCTAATGTCATGGAAGAATATAGGTTCATGGAAGAACAATCAGTTGAAACCTCTGACTATTGAGCAAGTAAACTACAGTTGACCATGTGAGAAAAACTTGGTTTCGATAACTTGAATCCCTGCGTTAGATAAAGTCTCCCTTTGGACTTAGTTAACGTCATTGCGAAATAGACTCTGACGGGACTTTGCAATCATTTCAACGGAAACAGACAGTGGCTCGGAATCAATGGTATGCGTGGTATACACACAGACTCCCCAATACCACATCCAGTCATTATGTCCGCCTCTATGGCATATCTGTGTAGAGCACGAACTCAGAGTCGTGTCCCGTTGCACAGTTTTTGGGGCACTCATATTTCGTAACATGAAATTTGTTACTGCTATAAATTGCAGCATCATTGGTGCTCCTACTTTAAGTTTTTACTCATGAGCAGGCAGTCCAGGAGAAATAAATTCAGAGTCAAGAAATTAAATTAGATAATGAACTGCTTCTTCATCACTAATCCAATCTCTTTATTGACTTGTAAGTTCTTTCCTCGGCTTCATATAGCGTAAGAACTTGTTTGTTGATTTCTTCTGCCTGTTCATATTAAGGGCTGAGAATTGCACGTTTACAAAACATTTATTCTCAATAGATAGTACATCCTCAATTCTGTGAAACACCATTTCAATGATGTCAAATACGCAATATATTCATATGCTCAATTGAAATTAAAATCAACTAACAATACCTACTTGCCACACCTGTGTATTTTCAAAACAAACTTGTCTATGAAGTTAGGAAAATACAACTAAAAGCCCCATAACTTCGCTTCTGTACTGAATTATCAATCTATTTAGAGCCCATATTTTAAGTTAGGCACACACAAATCCAGTGTCAATGTTTCAGCTCGCTATGTCTTATGGTGGCTGAGTTTACTTGTGACAAACATTTTTGCGTTAAACGTCCATAACTTCACTTCTACGTTGAATTTCCAATCAATTCATAGCCTATATTTTAAGTTAGACCTACACAAATCTACTGTAAAAGTTTCAGCTTTATATGTCTTATGGTAGCTGAGTTTACTTGCGACAAAGTTTTGCGGACAAACAGACAAACCGACAAACCGACAAACCGACAGAAATTTTTCTAAGGGTGGATTCGGTTTCTCCAATGTATGAAACGTAAAGAAAACTTGAAATGAGTCAGTTCTAAGCAATGTACAGACAAAATCATTATTTTATTTATAAAGATATGATTGGTACATTTGTTTATAACATTTGACAAATATTTGAGATGTATGGTTTAAATAAATAACTATAGTTCAATAATGAAATGAACAGTTACATGAAGATGAATTTTAACCTTATATTTTAGCAAATAAAATTGCAAATCATAGAACTGCACAAGAAACTATAACCGATAAGGTCGATCAAATACGAGTATATTCCAGTATTCAAATCTTTATAAATAAAATAATGATTTTGTCTGTACATTGCTTAGAACTGACTCATTTCAAGTTTTCTTTACGTTTCATACATTGGAGAAACCGAATCCACCCTTAGAAAAATTTCTGTCGGTTTGTCGGTTTGTCGGTTTGTCGGTTTGTCCACAAAACTTTGTCACAGGTACTCAGCTACCGTAAGACATATAAAGCTGAAACTTTTACAGTAGATTTGTGTAGGTCTAACTTAAAATATAGGCTATGAATTGATTAGAAATTCAATGTAGAAGTGAAGTTATGGACGTTTAACGCAAAAATGTTTGTCACAAGTAAACTCAGCCACCATAAGACATAGCGAGCTGAAACATTGACACTGGATTTGTGTGTGCCTAACTTAAAATATGGGCTCTAAATAGATTATTAATTCAGTACAGAAGCGAAGTTATGGGGCTTTTAGCTGTATTTTCCTAACTTCACAGACAAGTTTGTTTTGAAAATACACAGGTGTGGCAAGTAGGTATTGTTAGTTGATTTTAATTTCAATTGAGCATATGAATATATTGCGTATTTGACATCATTGAAATGGTGTTTCACAGAGTTAAGGATGTACTATCTATTGAGAATAAATGTTTTGTAAACGAGCAATTCTCAGCCCTTAATATGAACAGGCATGAGAAATCAACAAACAAGTTCTTACGCTATATGAAGCCGAGGAAAGAACTTACAAGTCAGTAAAGAGATTGGATTAGTGATGAAGAAGCAGTTCATTATCTAATTGAATTTCTTGACTCTGAATTTATCTCTCCTGGACTGCCTGCTCATGAGTAAAAACTTAAAGTAGAGCACCAATCATGCTGCAATTTAGTAGCAGTAACAAATTTCATGTTACGAAACATGAGTGCCCCAAAACTGTGCAACGGGACACGACTCTGAGTTCGTGCTCTACACGGATATGCCATAGAGGCGGACATAATGACTGGATGTGGTATTGGGGAGTCTGTGTGTATACTTCACATACCATTGATTCCGAGCCACTGTCTGTTTACGTTGAAATGATTGCAAAGTCCGGTCAGAGTCTATTTCGCAATGACGTTAACTAAGTCGCAAAGGGAGACTTCATCTAACGCAGGAATACAAGGTAGCAAAACCAAGTTTTTCTCACATGGTCAAATGTAGTTTATATGCTCAACGGTCAGAGGTTTCAACTCTTTCTTCTACCATGAACCTGAAGGATAGACAGCTAATGTAGTGTATTAGCTGGAGGCATTTGTTTAACACTGTAGTAATAATGGTATTTTCTACTATTCTATAATTTCTAATGACATTTTGAAATACCAAAAATGACGGAACTTCTGATTCCTCAGTGGTATAGCCAAAAGGCATAGGCACACGGCAATAAAACAAAACAGGAACTTCTGATTCCGTCAAAGACGGGTACGTTTGCTATGTATTATATATAACTGTCAACTTTTTTTTAATTTAATATTTGCTTAATAAATACACTGGTAATAATGTAAGGTATGAGACCAGTGTAGCCCAGTGGCTTGCGTGATCGCCGATGACAGTAGTGCAAATGTATTATAAATAAATGTAACAAACAAATATTTTTTTGAATTTAAAATGTGGATAATATAAAAGATGGTAATAAAGTAAAGGGATCTAGCCAGGGTAGCCAGTAGCTTGCTTGCTCGCCGATGAGAGTAGTGCAAATGTATTATAAATAAATACAACAAAAATATTTTTTTTTAATTTAATATTTGCGTAATATAAACACTGGTAATAAAGTAAGGTATGGAACCAGAGTAGCCCAGTGGCTTGCGTGCTAGCATTTGACTGGGAGCACGTTAATTAGAACTAACTCATTTCAAGTTTTCTTTACGTTTCATAGTTCAGAGTAGCCACATGTACCCTTAGAATAATTTCTGTCTGTCGGTTTGTCCACAAAATATTGCTACCATAAGACATATAAAGCTGAAACATTGATTGTAGATTTGTGTATGTCTAACTTAAAATCTAATCTTTGTATACAGAGGCATTTGTTTAGCACTGTACTAATAATGGTATTTTCTACTATTCTATAACTTCTAATTGTAGTATTAGTATAATACTATAATTTATATTTTGGAATACCAAGTATAATAGAATTTTTGATTCCGTCAAAGACGGGTACGTTTGCTAGTAACTAAATATAATAAATACATATAAATATCATCTGGTGGGTGAACAATGAGAGAAGCCGAGTTAATTATATATTAATATAATATAATAATAATATAATATTAATATAATATAAATTATATATTGTATTTTCATTCAGTCAATTTTTGTTTTTGCTATTATTTGGAAAACATAGATTAAAAGCACAAATAATAAATAAATATTATTTATACTTAATTTGGGCTAGTAAATTTTATTTTAAATGGAGTTAGAGGTTATTTTATTTTTTTATAATAAAGATCTAATATATTTCTATTATTGCTTATTATTGTGATTTTAAATAAATTTGCTTCTATAAATTGTCTTATTTGAAATCTGAGAGCCGAATAATAAAAGTAAACAAATTCAACAAGTGACTATCAGTGAAACTTAATCATTTCAGGTTCTTCTTTAGAAAAGGGATAAAAGTGGTTTCCATTTTATTATTAAAGACAAATACTGTACACTGTATGTAAATTACACAGTTCTCTCTAACTGAATATTTAAATAACTGTAGTAACTACAATGATCATTAACACCACCTTAACAAGTTGACACTTAAAATTAGGTCAGAGAGAGTAGGATAGGTCACAGTGATATCTCACGAGAGAACACACATAGGACCTTTATAACACCACTCAATTAAAATTCTACATTGGTACTCCTAAATTTTGCCTAACTCAAGTGTATTTAGAGTAGGGATCTTTAACGAGTACCTGACATTATACAGGTTGGGTCCGACGGGAGAACGGCTTAAACGTCCTCCCCGACGAACGACGTACTCACCGAGATAGCTCGATTTATTGACCTCCAGCGTGATTAAATCAAGGGTCAGATTGGTCCCAAATATACAGTCCAGAGATGAACACTTTGCCACCGAACTACCCTTATCCTTACAAAGATGGTAATATTGATATATGTACACCTAAATTTAAAAACTATTTTTTAGAAAGAATTAAAATTAGAAAATAGTTTAATTAAATATTTCTGGACTGATTAAAAATATTTATTCAATTCTCATAAAAATTTCAAAAATCTAATACATCTGGGAATTTATGACATATTTTTGAATAATGCAGAATGTTTAAAGTATTTGAAAATGAGGGCAAAGATGGTATTTGAAATTTTATTATTTTTATCCAATGTTATCTGTGCTCATTTAATAAATGAACCATATCAGATAAAAAAAACTTTAATAGTATACTAAGGTTGAAATTACTAATACTTGTACTCTGTACAAGAAACAAATAAATAAAGCAAAAGGAAGCAAAGAACAAAGTAGGAAAGGAATTGTAAATTATTAAGAGAGTAAACATTTAATCAATAGTTGGTTAAACCTGTAGCACTCGTGACAGCCTCACTTTAGTCTCGTTCTTACTACTAATCGTCTGCAGCTTACGTTTCATCTAATTCACAGGGCACAACATGAAAAGACCTTAAAATGTCAAAACGATTAAGCAATTGCGATATTTCTTTATTTATTTACCGATATAAAAATCTTTTACGAAGTGAATCCATATACAACTAATGCACATAATAAATATAAACACTATAAATCACAAAATATACAATAATAAAAATATTAATTACTAAACACAAATATCGGTTTACAAATAAAATTTATTAATTTAATTAATTAATTTATTAATTTACCAAGTCAAAAGCTTGGTTAATTTAAACATGAAAACGAAAATAGTAATACTCATGTAAACCTACTTTTTGAATAAATTTTAATCATTTTTTCAATGATATTCTAGACCAGTGGTTCTCAACGTGGTACACATGGACCCCCAGGGGTCCACAGAGGATTACTGGGGTCCATGAGGAAAGTAGTATTCTGAAGGTCCATGACACGTGGTTAGAGCTCTATGTTAAGTTTAAATGAATTCATCAGCAAACCAAAAATAAATCAAAGCGTAGTAAGCTTTGCCCGTACAATATTCACACATCATTAAAATATAAGGCCCAATATCCTCGTCAGTTTGTTAAAATGTTCCAATGTTTTAAAATTTTCTATTGCAATTCTCTTTATGGTACATTCAAAATTGATTCTGTTACAATTTATTTCAGGGTACTTTATAAAATGTTAATGAAGAAATATTTTGTTATTGTTTTAAAAACATTTTTGTATTTTCGCATGCGTTGTAGATGTAATGAAATTATTTCATAAATAACGATATTCATTTACCTAAAAACAAATATTTATTTATAAATTTGTATAATTATGTTTTTTAAGTATCCGGGGGGAGTGGGGGTCCACAAGTAGCTTTTAGGGGGTCCACAAGCAAACAAAGGTTGAGAACCCCTGTTCTAGACTGATTGAAAGCATTTATTCTATTGTCAAAATGATTTAAAAATCTGATCTATTCGGTACTTGACGAATAAAAAGAACAAAGCCTTTAATTAAGAACAAGCTTTTTTTAGGGTCTTTTGAGGGGGAAGCTTTTGACAGAAGCTTTTCAGAGGGAAGTTGAAACTTATCTGTGAAACCAATTCCTTACAATTAATATTACCATTTATTAAATCGTAAATAAATAGACAAATAAACAAAGTAAATCCTTCTATTAGCCAATGAAATTTAATTGAGCTTTTCCCATGAACTACTACTACAAGCTGAGGAAGTGAAGGTTCTATAAGAATTATATTTTAGTACGTATTTTTAGTTTCTTTCTAAAGTGCTTAGTTGAGTGTAAAATATAAGAGACCAAATTGAATTGGACCTTACTAAGAATGTATATAATGTCTTAGCGTTTATGTTATTAAATATTGTGTTACAATAGATAAATTGGAAAATTTTGTTAACCTTTCAATAATTATGTCAATGTGGATGTTGGTTTTATTGAGTTGAAGATGATACCTAAATCTGTTTCCTCGAAGCCGCTGGACGAATTGCCTATTTGAATTTTATACTCTAGGAATACATAGAATAAGAGGAACTAAGTACTTTGCGTTTATCTATGTTGTGTTGACAGGTTCATGTTGTGATTAAAATAGATGAAACAATTTCGCAAGTTAAGATCATTTTATGAACTGACTCAAAGATATAATTAATAATAAATATCCCTACTCTAAATAAATTTTAATGAGGAAAAATTTTTAGCAGTCTCAATGAAAAAATCATTCAAAAAGATTGAATATTCCCTTAAAGGAATCGGAGTTATAGGCATAGCTTTACCAAATCTTCAATCCCACACTCAAAAAGTAAAAACTAAGGTAAGCTGTTTAGTTAATTCCATTTCTGGTTCCATTGCTTGAAGTAAAAAAAATAACTTTTTTTATGCTATTGCAATTATGATGAACTATAAGCTCTTCATGTTTATTCTTACAGGTGACAATCTTCACGTGAAAACGTACATATTTACAAGATATAAAAAATTTAAATTGTCACCATTTTGGTAGTAATTGTAGTATTAATATATCCTTTGAGTTTTCACCAAATATAAGAGCAGTACAAATATAGCACATTTTACAATTTACTTAACGTCAATAGCTATTGTAATAGATCTACTAAATTATGAGATATTTCGAACATTTTATTAAAATATATATTGTGTATTTAAACAACTATTAGACTCCAGTGATACTGTAAAAAGATTTCACATAAACACGTGAAATAACAATCAATGATCAAACCACAACTCAGTTGGGTTTTTGACTCTGATGAAGACCGCTTGTTACGGTTGAAAGATCTTAGTCTTGTTTTCCCATTTCTTTTGTGGTTTGATCATCCAGTGATACTGTGTTCAGAAATGCATGCTCACCACATGAAAGTTTGAAGTTGGAATAAAAAAGAAAACTAAATTTATGTGTAATAAAAACAAAGCTGTTGGATGCAAAACTAACGATGTAAGCCAATAGTTGAATATCACTTTAAATCATTCCAATAAGGCAAAATATTGAACTTCTCGTACAGAATCAACTTCTATTATGTAGATTATGATAAAAATAACTAAATCTTTATGCCAAATAACATAGGAGTCAAACTTTTCTCATATAGGCAAAAAAAATATTAAGAATCTGTGTATCAGTGTTGAAATACAAAGTACTTATTAAATTAATATATAAATTATTAAATTATTTAACGTAAGCATTTTAATTGGATATATTGAATACAGGCTAAACATTGGTATTTTAAAGTCATCATAAATATTTCAGTTTGTACTTTGTTTTATTCCCTTATTCCTTTTTCAGAAAATTCACTACTGCTAGGTGGGGAACAAACGCTCCATGAAGGTATTCTTACTTTTCTATGATACAAGTAATCGTCGTGTAATGACAACAACATAATTAATATAAAACATCCCTTTTTACTATGTTTTATATTAATTTATTCAGAATATATAAATATATTTTTTTTTATCTAAAAATAAATTTATTCTTCAGTAAGTATAATACAATAAAAATAAAAACACAATTGTCTTTCAGTTGCTTAATCTTATCCTTGTCTTTAGATACTTGTATTAAATTTCATAATATCATATATGTTAATTAATATTCATGTATTTAATGAATTAAGTGTATTAAGTTAATTAATTAAATAAGAAGTATTAATATATCAATGAAAATATAGAAATTATTGTGGCTATATGGTGAACGAAAAAAGAAAATTATATATTAGAAAATTATATTCAAGTTCTTTTTATACCTAAACTAAAAAGATTTCAATCATATAAAGTAAAAGTATTTATAATTAAGTAGGATTTAGAAATATATGTGTAATACATGAACGTTTATTTCAGATAAATGTATATTTATGTACGTTGGTTATTAAATTAGATCAAGTTAATAACAGAATGTACTTGAATGAGAGGATTTGGCAAAGAATGACGTATATGTAACGAATCATGAGTCATTGTCGAATTAATCTCACAAAAAATACCCTTCATACAAATTAGCTTCCCGTAGCAAAAAAATTACCCTCCACTTCACAATATATTATTCAACCTTTGAAAAGAATTCCTTCTTAAAATAAACATTTTAATTACATTCAAAATATGCAAACACAGCTCATATTAACATATCAAAATCTTTAAATTAGAGTGGCTTGAACAAATAATAATAAATTATAAAGTTAAACAAGAATAATATATTTTCTTTTAATATTTATTGAAGAATTATTTAAAAAAAAAATGGGATAGGATAAGTACAATATCTAAATCACAGTAAGAAAGTAGAAACATGACTAAGATCTTTCAAGTGAGAGATCATTAACAAAAACAAGTGATCTTCATCAGAATGAAACTGATACACAATATATAAGTTTGACTGAAGAACGCTTTGTTTTGGTTGAAAGGTTTTAGTCATTTTGTGATTTTTTACTGTATTTTAGACGTTGATTTTTATTTAACGTGTTTCTTGTGATATCTTTGGGATAGGTACAATAAACAATATTATAAAAAAAAAGAAACAGTTAAAACACTTTAAGCTATTATATGTTATTTGAACAATTTATGATCAAATCACAATATGAAAATGGGAAAACAAGACTAAGACAAAGACAATTGCGGTCTTCGTCAGAGTCAAAAACCCAACTGATTCTGACGAAGACCGCTTGTTATGGTTGAAAGATCTTAGTCTTTCATATTTTCATATTGTGGTTTGATCATTGATTGTTATTTCACGTGTTATTTCATGTGAAATCTTTTTATTGAACAATATATTTATAAAAGGTGCCCGATTGATGCGTATCAGAGATGGTTTGATGTTTTTCGATCTTAATTTAGTCATCCATGAACCCTATAACCCAGGTTGTCTGTATCAACAACCAACATTTTTGCTTTCTTCAAGTTAACAAAGAGTGCGGATTTATAACAAATTTCTGTAATTGTTAGTAATTACATATTATATGAATAAGTAATTTATATTATACAACATAAAGAAAATACTTAATATCCTTATTACTGAAGCAATTTCTATTGGATTAATTAAACAAATTTTACTCTTACTTCAATTCTTTTGAAGCTTATACCTGTACATTATTATATTATTTTCTGGTTTAAGTTATACAAACAAACATATTACAGAACCACTAATATGATTTTTTAAATTATAAGATTAACTTTATTTTTAATTATTTGATATTTTAACATCAATTTTTGTTGATATAATTTGGTCTAGGCTGGGGCACCTCCAAATACAATCCACCGAAAAGTTCTTTCTTTAGCTTTCTAATCATGCGTTTAACCAAACTTGTCAAGTTTTCTACCATATTTGTTAAATGCATCATTTAATTTGGTCATTTTTCTACTAAATCAATGTAATACGCCAATATTAAAAACAAGCATAAAAATATGATAAATCTAAGACAACAACAACAATGGTACTTATAAAAACACATTCGTACAAGTAAAATTGTAAAAAAATCTGAATTTATCAGCCAATCATATTCTAGAACAATTGAATGCCCAATGTCATTTTACTGTGTACTTAAACCTGTCCAGTGTATGGTATTCATATTTAGTTATACCTTATAACAATTTTTGTTGATAATTTGACAGATACCAATATTTTTTTATATACCAACTTATTTCCATTTATTATGTACTTGTTTTATAAGTTTTCTTGCATGGACTAAAAAGTAAATTGATATGCAATAAATTCAGTAACTATTTTAATTCTATACACATTTTTAATATTTAGCAATTATTACTATTATTAACATTACTACCACTTATCAATATAAACCCATAATTATATTAAATAAATAGTTATTGTTTAATTATATCTATTATAATTAAATATAATAATATTATTAATTGCCTATATTGTAGTATTAAAAATAGTCAGTTATATTTCCAATTCGATTTTAATTTTTAAAATTTATGTTAAATTTTTCATTAAGCAATATTTTGTAATTATGTCATCTAATTTAAGTTATTAGTTCATTACTCAATGAAAGTACATCGGATAATATCGGATGTATTTAAAATATAATAATTTTGCAAATTGTTCGGCAGCCCTAGTGCATAACTAACAAGACTGGAAAGGCATTACGTACTGGTGGCAGGTGCGAGGGTGACTCAGCGGGAAGACTGGCACCAGAGTGCAGTAAGCGGCCTCCAGATGAGGGGAGGGCACATCGATCGCTCTGCCAAACCTCTGACCGTTTATGAAGACGAGGAACACAACCAGGTCTAGGCCAGGGCACCTCCAAACACAATCTACCAACAAGTTCTTTCTTTAGCTTTCTAATCACGCGTTTAACCACACTTGTCAAGTTTTCTACTTTATTTGTTAAATGTACATTTAATTTGGTCAATTTTCTACTAAATCAATGTAATACGCCAATATTAAAAACAAGCATAAAAATATGATAAATCCAAGACAACAACAACAACAATGGTACTTATAAAAACAGATTCTTACAAGTAAAATTGTAAAAAAATCTGAATTTATCAGCCAATCATTTTCCAGAACAATTGAATGCCCAATGTCATTTTACTGTGTGCTTAAACCTGTCCAGTGTTTGATATACATACTTAGTTATACCTTATATTATCATTTATTTAATGTACTATTTTATATAATGACAAGCTATGTAATTTGAGCTAATGTTTGCTGACTATTTGCTGAGAAAAAAGTTGGCCTTCCTTAATACATTTGACCCTTGATTAGTGTAGCAATATGGATCATGTCAAATTGTGCTCTCATTGAGACCATGGTAGAGGCTTTTTTAAAGGCGTATGTCTTCTTTATTCCTTTAAATAATTATGAATAACAACAAAGACAAAATGTGTATTACAGGGTATGAGAGTAATTCTGACAACACTACTTAGCCTTCGTGACAGGTTGAATTAAATCCCTCGTCAATCAGTTTTTCATGTTTGAAAACTATTCATCTCCCAAATTAACATAGATCAAATAATGTAACAGTATAGAACTATTTAAACAAAAAGATACTTTAAAATAATGAATTGAAGATATTATTTAGTGTAATATGTACATTATAATGGCATTCTTACCGGCGTAAATTTTAAAATGAAATAAATACTTAACAATAAATTTTAATAAGACAGAAATAAGTGTGTACTTTTAAATTCGAGAGATTTGTTAGGCCTCAAGGACGTAAATGAATAAACAGTATATCCACTTCCAAGGCATTAGTTTTGAATGTTTTTTATTACTATCCAAATTTTATTGTCAGATGCCATCAATGTTTTTTTATTTAAACTAGATTATCTTTAAAGTATATTCTGGTGTCTCTCACTTTTTGTAACACTGAAGCTTATAAAAGATGCACTGCTCCAAACTTTGACCCCTGTGGCTAACAAAAAAAGTGAATGTTTGTTCTCTAAAAGTTACTACATTGTGAATTACAGTTACATAAATCGGTCATTCATTCTTGATTTCTATAGTGTAGACAACCAGTTAGGAGTCACCTTCATCTCAAGACCAACTGAAGAGTTCTAAAAATACTTCAAACAACATACGAATTAAGATAGATTTATGGAATTTTAAATCATCCTAAAGAGGTTTTTTTACATTTGCTTTTATAAATTGCTTAATAATAAGCAAACGAATGTTAGAAATCTGTTTGCTGTTTTTTTTACTAATGCCTAGACTTGCAGACTTTACATGTTTCTGCTATTAGAGGAGTGAAAGTGTGATTTACTTTTCATTGGACTCCCATTAATCTTAAGAGAACCACATTTCTGCGGAGAGCAACGGCATGTGGTGCTGCATAACATCGGTAAACTTGTGGATGTGTTTTCAACATGGCTATAGCCTTTAGCACAGAGGTTCTCAACGTGGTCCACATGGACCCCCAGGGGTCCACAGAGGATTACTGGGGGTCCATGAGGAAAGTAGTATTCTGAAGGTCCATACACATGGTTAGAGCTCTATGTTAAGCTTAAATGAATTTATCAGCAAACCAAAAATAAATCAAAGCGTAGTAAGCTTTGGCCGTACAATATTCAAACATAACTAAAATATAAGGCCTCATATCCTCGTCAGTTTGTTAAAATGTTCCAATGTTATAAAATTTTCTATTGCACTTCTCTTTATGGTACATTCAAAATTTATTCTGTTACAATTTATTTCAGGGTACTTTATAAAATGTTAATAAAGAAATATTTTGTTATTGTTTTAAAAACATTTTTGTATTTCGGCATGCGTTGTAGATGTAATGAAATTATTTCATAATTAACGATATTCATTTACCTAAAAACAAATATTTATTTATAAATTTGTATAATTATGTTTTTTAAGTATTCGGGGGGAGTGAGGATCCACAAGTAGCTTTAAGGGGGTCCACAAGTTGCTTTTAGTGGGTCCAAAAGTAGCTTTTAGGGGGTCCACAAGTAGCTTTTAGGGGGTCCACAAGCAAACAAAGGTTGAGAACCCCTGCTTTAGCATAACAGATATTGTAACCAGAGTGATATGAGAACTGCTGATGATATAGTAGAAAAATGTAACGTAACATTGAAGATCATTATTTTTCAATAATCAATACGCTTTGTGTGTACATAATATAAGCTTAAACCACATCCAAAGATGTCGATTTTCTTATCTAAGGCTTTCCGATTCCGGTCTGTTTTTCCCCTTAAGAGCCGGAAACACGTCTGCAATCATAATTCTCTTTCAAACATCACTTACAAGCCTGTTCCTGTACATATTTAAATTATTTGTCTAAATCCTTCAACAACTCCAGTTAATACCTGCTATTTAAACTTTCCTGTTAACTAACCTGACAACTCAATCGTTCAAACAGCTAATTGTCTAAAAAGGAAACAGGAATTTCAACAGACTTTTGCTGGCCTGCGAAACACCACGCCCAACTAATTCCCTTCCAGTTTAGTTATAATTACACTTTACTATGCTAGCAAAAATATTGACTTGTCTTTTGTGATAAGCTATAAAAAAACCTTGTATTAAAATTAGCTTAGCCAATAACTTATTCATTTGTAATAAAGACTCTTTAGTAAACCTAACGCAATATTTGTACGGTGTAGAAAATCTTAACACTCAAATTTTCCCATAGAAACATCTATAATCACACATTATATATATCCTCTCACAGTCGAAACCAGCACACTTATATAATAAATTTTATAATTTCACTGTTTATAATTACTACCAGTTTATAATATTTTTACCTTAAGGTTTTAAAAATACAGTTCCAATTTTGTATTTGTGTGATATGTCACTACGAGGCACTTTAGTTCAAATGTTAATTACTTTCATACTAGCTTAATTTTTAGAAAATATTTTGCAATAGAAGATGAAGCAGGAGAGATATGGTCGGTCATACATGCTTCATCAAAGCCTCACTGACATTGAGTATGAGTGTTGAAAGATACTTTTTTTTTAATCAAAATGTATAAATGTTAACTTATGATTGAATTTGAAAGATTTTGGACAGGGAACAGTTAAACTTGTCTTTAAAAGTGGTTACTAATTTTAAGCTAATACTCCGATGATTCAATAAATTTTAAATTTTGTATTAGGTTCTCTTTTGTTACAAATATTTCATGACCTTATGTATTGAAAGAGTATATATACTACACAATCAATGATAACTATTGGGTTTTATTTGTAATAACAGAAGTTGTTTAAAGTGGAGTATCAGCCAATCCAGATTATTTTTATGTTAGAAAAACATTAACAGTTTTTAGTTTTATGGTAACATAAATTGTTGATTAGTGTTATGTTTTATAAATATTTTAGGCATATATGACACAAGCTGTTTCTACTCCCATTTTGTTGCGTTGACACACAACGTTTCTTTTGTCGCTAACTTCTTTTCCTTAATGAATAAAAATGAGAATATTCAATAAAGGATGGGGATATATAACAACAAATAAATTATTACATAAATCGAAATTAACAGGAAATGAGGAAGCTCTAACCGCTCCGATCACGGAGATCAACTCCGATCAAGTAAACCAGTAATGACGCCTCCAGAAATTCGTCTCATGCCATTCGTCTCTGAGAAATTTAAAAATGCTCTCAAAAATGTATGGTGAGAATCTTGAATTTAAAATGTCAACCTTTACATTGAAGTTAACACAGATTCAAGGTACTGAAGTTATCTTCAAACAACCGAAATTGTTTGTTTATTTCCTATATCTATCATTCATAGACTTCAGTTATGGACGAGCCACAAAGCTGGATTGATTCTACATCAGCTGTCTTACATGTTACCAGATTTCATTTTGGTAGAGTAAATACCTTTCATCAGTATCTGCTCCAGATTAGCTGTCTTACTTCATCACCGAGAGATGGCGTCCACAAGACTTCCTATCTTCCGCTTGAAAAATCTATTTCAGAACCAAAATTCAAACCTTCACCATCTGTTACTTTGGGCAATATTGTCTTTTAGGAAATCCACTGTATTAACTGTTTATTCTCCTAAACTACTAATTTTAGAGAATTAAAATTTTATTATGGACTTAATATCAGCATTAAATAATAACAGTTTCAACATTTTTAGATAAAACAAAAGGTCAATTTTATACAAAAATTAAAACAAAATATTTCAAATTGAGCCTGAAAACTCCTGAACACAATTCTGGTTATAATGAAATTAAACACAAAAATAGCTTCTTGTGTCAGGATAGACAGTACACTCTTTTTACAACCAGAAGGTATATACGGGTGTATTACTAAAATTTTCAAGTTCTATAACATTTTTTTTGGAGAATATTAATATACGTATCTTTTAACGATGTGATTTCCACTCTTAATTAACTTGTTTAAGCTATTTGAATGTCAAACTACTCAAATGTATTTAGAATAGGGATCTTTAACGAGTGCCTGACATTGTATAGGCTCGGAACCGAGGGCTTAATGTTCTCTCCGAGAGATGATGGATGCAGATTTATTCACTCCCGCGTGAATGAATCGAGGCTAGAGTCGAAATTGAACCACAGTTCTACCAGTCTAGAGGCGAGCACTGGCTCCCTTTTGGAAAAAAAACAGCAAATGATTTGTCTTATTTTCAACATTTTCAATGTTAATATATCTCACTGCTAAAGGACATTGAGAGCAAATTATGGAACTGAATAATAATTTTAAAGCTTAAACTGAGTTATCTCAGTTATCTGAGTTAAACTGAGTTATCTCTTTTTAAATGAACATTCATTTAAAAAATATCAAGTTTTGTTAAATCCCAGTTTTGTTTTGGAAATTCTTAAGGATTTTATTTCACTTTCTGCTGAATTCTTGTACAAAACTCCATATTTTTATCAGGATTATGTAATATTTTAAGTGTGCTGAATCAACAACACTTTCTAAAATAAAATTGTTACAACGAAAATAATCTGGTGTACGACATGAAGAGGTCTTGCATGTCCCTCATTACTAACCTCCTTTTAAATAATTATAATTATAAAAAAATAAAAACGTAATCATTCTATACTTATATGTATAGTTTAAGTAAAATATTAATATATAAACATATTTTTATTTTAAATATATTTTAGTGTTAAAAAAAATTGAATATACTTATTTTCAATTAACATTCATCTATCGGTCATTTGAAGTACAATTTAAGTTCAAGTTCATTATCATCAGTTATTGTTCAACTACCTATACATTTAACATAGTTATCAATCATCATCTGATCATGATGGGGTTGCATTATTCACATCAAATATGAAATTTAATTTTCATCATCTATATTTTACTTCATTATGTTTAAAATCTGTTTCAACTTAATCAGAGCCCTTTGAATGATATGGGATTGTTATACTGGATACTTTTTCTAATTTTTTGATCCTGAAAAACAATTTTTACGGAGACTCCACCTTATAACAAATAAATATCAATTAAAAAAAATAGTTTGGTCAAAATGATTCGGTCAGAATTCTATTAAATTGTGAAGCTTACATTTCTCAATAAAGTACCCCCAATGTAATACGTATGTTGTGGTGTACACCACGTATGTTGTGTACGTATGTGGTGTACACCACATTTTTTGTACTTCTTATAGAGGTAAATGGATATAAAACAAAATTCAATGTAATTGTATTACATTGCATAGAACTAACATCTGTGAAATAAAAAGATTTTTACATACATGCATATTGTTAGTGCCACAGAGGTTAGTAAATAAGATATTCTCAACCGTCATACCTCGTCTATCACTGGTGAAGTCTCCCGACCTCTTCATATATTGGCACCATTGAGTTAAAATAGGTATTTATGTCCGTGATTTTGGAAGATTATATTAGTCCCATTGATGATGCAGCCATTGCGAAACCGGTCGGGCGACTTCACCCGCGATAGACGAGGTATGACGGTTGATATAATATCTTAAAAACATTTTTACCAATTCAAAAAATACATACACATCACAAATGTCCAACAAACTTATCCACTTATGTTTTTTTACATTTGTTAACATTTGAACATCAGGGTCGTCATTCGTCCAAGTTTGGTAACCACTACATTTAAACAATTCAAAGAACTACATACTAAACTATTTAACGATTACTACCCAGAAATGTGATGAAATCATAAATTAATTCTCTACATACTTAATTAACAGTGTGTTTTCAAACTGACATAAAAAAATTTCAAACTTGAGTCATTCAAGGTAAACAGTTTGTAATTAACTTAATTCCCTTTAATTTTTTATTCCGTGTCTTGCTTTTTGAATAAATTATTTCAGCAAAATAGTCAATTATATTACTTTAACTATAATTATATTATAATTAAGCAGTTATATGAACATATAAAGGAATACTCAAGTTGGTTCATTTACAAGATAATTGAGGACATAAAAATTGGTGAAATTACTTTTCAATGTCTATGTGACTGTAGGTTATATACAGCCCTGGCATTCAAAAAAAAAAAAAAAAAAAAAGGGAAGATTTTTAAAATACAGGGTCTATAAAAGTTACATGCAATCTAGAATGTTCAATATGAAGCAATCCATAACTCTTTGCAGTTAGAGCAGTGCTTTTCATAGTGGGGTCTAATTCCACTCATGGGAGTTTTTTTTTCTCCAATCGATTCCTTTCTCAGAACTTAATACGACTTTTTATTTTTTTATTCTTATAATAAGACTTATGATATAGAATTATACCGATAATCAAGCTTGCCAATTACTGGAATTGGTGGTTAACAACAAGTGAGTAACACTGTATGTATGTTTAATTGTATTAAACCTTATGTATTACATTATATAATTTTATATATATAAAATTATATATACTTTAACACATAGAAAAGAACACAGAAAGACACTACAGAACTCACTTCGATATTTCGACATCCGTCGTCATCGGGAAGAAGTGCGAAGTACTCGCGTTGAGAAGCAAACTGCTACTCAACAAAGAGTAGCAGTTTGCTTCTCAACGCGAGTACTTCGCACTTCTTCCCGATGACGACGGATGTCGAAATATCGAAGTGAGTTCTGTAGTGTCTTTCTGTGTTCTTTTCTATGTGTTAAAGTGTTTACTGTCCACACGGACCTTTCATTTTATTCGAAGTAAAATTATATATATATATATATATATATATATACCACAATTAAAAGAAACGGTCCAGCGGACTTTTTTAAAATAAAATAAATTCAAAACGAAGGAAACACACAGAAAGACACAGACATAACTCACATCGATATTTCGACCATCGTCGTCATGAGGAGGTGTGAAGAGCGAAGAGTCCCGCAGGAAGACAGGGTAGTACTGTCTTCCTACTATATTATATATATATATATATATATATATATAAAAAGATTTCACATAAACACGTGAAATAACAATCAATGATCAAACCACAATAAGAAAATGGGAAAACAAGACTAAGATCTTTCAACCGTAACAAGCGGTCTTCGTCAGAGTCAAAAACTCTGACAGCTAGCGGATAGTTTTTTACTCTTTCTTACTGTACTCCTTTGTTTCCCCAAACATCCCTTTCTGGACATTAGTCCTTTCCTGCACTTTCACTCTTTTAAAATACCACTCTTCACTCCCACTCTTCTCAACCCCTCACCAGATGTCCTCTGCATCTAGAGTTGGGTTTTCGACTCTGACGAAGACCGCTTGTTACGGTTGAAAGATCTTAGTCTTGTTTTCCCATTTTCTTATTGTGCTTTGATCATATATATATTTATATATTTATTTATATATATAAATTTTATATTATAATTATATATAAAGTGTTAGAGATAGAAAAATGTATTCATTTTATTCAAGTATACATCGGAATTAACATTTTAATTTTTGTTGAGGCTTGTGTGCTAAATAAGTTTTAGACACTAAAACTGGATTTCACACAAATCTAATCAACAGTTATGTTCATAACTGTTTCAAATTCAAGACTACTTTAAATTAATTTATTTAATAAGTTGCACGAAATTAATTTCTAAATGCAGGTTCTAAATATCTTAAAAAATTGCAGCATGATATTTACCTCAATCAATTTTCTCAGCCAGTAGGGCAAAAACAAAAACGTTAGATAAACTGAGATAAAAAATCGATCAACTATTATTACAGTAATAACTAGTATGTAAACAATAACCTCCTTGGGATTAACAGACTTATAATGTTGCAAACTATTCTCTGTGTAACTGTATAAACATGTATTTACCAATGCCAGTCATTTGGTTGAAACAAGAAAAAGACTGGTTTTGATTGCGTAGCAAAATTTTCATAGATGAAATTTAAGTTATCTAAAACATGTCACCTTTCCTAAAACCTTTAAAGTTACCTTAAGTTTATTAGTTATATTTGTACACAATTAAAATATAAAGTTAACCGTACTGCCAATTAATCGTATTATTCCTTGCAACATGTTACACTTTATATTTACCAGTTGTTCAGTCAGATGTATGAATTAGTGTAGTATTTACCAATAATTACGAATAGCAACCTTTTAAGTTGCTATGAAACTATATGTTGAGTATAATATGTTGACTATATATATAATATAATATGTTGAGTTTATATAATATAATATGTTCAGTTTATATGAAACTATAACTTACCAGTCTCTTAAAAAATTTGAAAGTACTAAACTATTATGGGTTATATTCCTATTAACTTTGTTCTTCTGAGCATATACCTCATTGTTCTGTGGTTGTACAAATACGAATTCCATCCTTACCATGTCATAGAGTATCATATGGTATAAGTTTAAAAATGAAGAAAAGTGACAAAGAAGGTAAGAAAACTGTTATGGCAGTGACACCACCATGTGGGTGGTGATTGGCTGTTGGCTTGGCGAGTAGCTGGTGGCTAGGAAAATAAGCTCTGAGGCCTTTTAGACTATCTCATCAGAGAGTGACTACAAATATATATAAATATTGAATTTGTATACTTATATGTATGAACATGAATTGTACTTCTTATTATATTTTGTGAGCTAACACATTCAAGATGTATTAACAGAGATTGGAATTCATATAGCATTAGGGTGTTTTACACTAGGACTGCAGGTTTCCGGTTTGAATTTTGGTCATTACCCCAGATTTTTTATATACATGATATAAGATCCTGTGCATGACATCACTCAGAGAGGACGTCCAACGACCAACGACCAACGATTCTTTCCGCGCACTGCAGTGCGCGTTGTAATTAGCAGTTCCAAGTCACGGACCTACTACTGCTGTATTTTTGTTCTGCTGTGTTTATGGAATCAGTAAGCAGTCGTTTGTTTGGTATTCATTATACATTATTTCGTGGTCGTCTGGTCTTCTTGAGACGTGAAATGTAGTCAGTCTAGGGTTTGGCTTTCTATTTCAACAACAGCGTCTATGATGGATATGGTTGGGGAGTTCTTAGGGATAGGCTCTGAACGAGGGGGTTTGGATGGAGTGGGATTTTCGTATCCTCATTGACCACCAGTCTATTTGTGAATTCGTCAATTGATTTTAACCTGAGGTCTAATTGAATATCTGCATTTCTGGCATACCAAGGTGCCCCAGCCATAAGGCGTGCACATTTATTTTGAACTACTTGTATCAAGGTTTTATTTGTTCTTGCGTGAGAGGACGTAAAGCAGTCTGTCACGAGCCAGAATGATGTCAAGTACTAGTGAAACGTTCTCTCTCTAATTAAGTTTTGATCCACATAAGCCACAGTCAATGTGGCTCACCTATACCATACATAGCTGCCAATTAACAAATGTGGTTGAAAACAGCGACAACAAGTCTGTTGATCCGGTTTCACTGGTTACTTTCTTCTCATGTCACCAGTTGTGGGTATTACAAATGATGAAACTCTACCAAATTTCTGCCCAGCGTTTTGTAATAATTCCTGATACTCCAGAATTTGTTAATAGCGTCCAATAACAATAATTTAATGGTACAATACTACCTTGATTATGACATTTGGAGCCATGTACTCCTCTGACACATTATATAACTTATAACCGGAAACTGGTTCAAGAAATTTTTACCAATTGCTTTAAAGTTTTACCAAAGGAGCCAAGTATAAAGACATATATCATCATAAACTTAACATAAAGTCAAGTTTTTCATATATAAAACAACATTTAAATATGAGTACGATAAAACTTAAAACACAATTTTGTTCAGAATAAAATTAAACATTGATACAAATAAATTTATAAAATATTTTAAATTAATAAACTTATTATAAAAATTAACTTTGTTACCTCCATAAAAAGGTTAATTTTTATAATTTTATTCACCACAATTGTGGAACTAACAGTGATATCTCAGCCTTAAGCCTTTTTTGCTCATTCTGATAAAAAAAATGTTCAAGTCAATGAAAACAAATAAGACAGATAGGGATTATTTGAACAGAGGTTCAAACAAACACAATACTTATAGAATAAAAAGAACAATCTATGTCACTTGCACATTAGCGATCTACAGTGTTCTTACACAATCAGGTAACTTACTACTTCACATAAAGTAAATACCACTGAATATACTATAAAAGAATAATTGCTTTTATTTATAACATAGTGCACTGTACCCCAAACTTTTCTTACGAAGTAACACTTACTAAACACTAAAATTATAAATAACGATTTTTTAATTTTGTTGAGTTTACTACAAAAAAATCTAATGAAAGCTACACTTTAGTTTTAACATTTAATCAAACTCATTGTCAATTATTTCAATTTGGAATTATTTTAATGATGCTACGAGTAGCACGTAGAGGTATAATCAAGGTCTCTAATAAAAGTTGTATGAAAATCGTAGATAATTAATGTAATATCATCATTTTTTTTAATGTGGTTACACATCATTTTATAAACATCAAGAGAATGTAAGGATTGGTATCGAAAATTCTGCCAAGTTACTTTAGATGGAACTTAATAGTCGTAATTTTAATATATTACTAAACTAAGTAAAATATGGCTAAACTCATAAATTTATATCATTCAAAATTTATAAAATGGCGATAACTACTGCAAAATGTGATGTTTACAGAATCACTAGAAAAGTTAGTTTTAATTATTACACTTCTGTCATAAAGAACGATAATGTAACTTTCCCACATTTCAAAATAATCCGAATAGAATAAGGTTTATTCCCACACAAATAATTATACCACTATTAAATGTCATTACACTCTCACTCTGTCAAATAGTGTGACTTGTAGAGTCCAACCAACCAGCAAAAATTTCTGTGCATTGTTCCAACCCAGAGGCTCACTTTAATGACTAATAATCGAATGATTTATTCTTTTTCTGTGTTCTGTTGTAATTGAAGGGGGTCAGAAATGTTAGATATGAAAACAGCGTATTTGCAGTCACATTATCAGTTTGCTTAAACATTTTCGGTTGTAAAAAATTTCAGTTTGTAAAAAAAATTGTTTGTCTCATGATTAATTCTGAGAGGTAGTTAACACAACACTGGTCATATAATGAAATATACTCAAAAATACTCCTGAATTGGAGGATGAATTTCTTTTCAAAAAAATAGGTATTTTTCTTTTTCAAACTTATATTTCCTTTAAACTTACAGTAATTTCAGTAAAATAAAAAAAAAGGATGGTAAACAAGATAGTCAAATTTTGCAATGAATCTAAAACTACATAAAATTAATGAATATACAAAATGAATCAATAAATTGTCAGGCTTTGAAAGACTCAATTCTTTGTTTAGATTTTAAGCAATATTGCCCTATTGAAAGTCAACTATGCTATATCTTTATTAGACATATTTTCTTTTGTGTTACACTAATTTTGGATTGTTAAAAATAAATCGTAATGGACTTGGTATCACCATTAACTAATAATAGTTTCAACATTTTTATATAAAACAAAAGACTAGTTTTTCAAAAATATTTAAAAAAAAATTAAATTGAGCGTGAAACCTCCTAAACACAATACTGGTCACACTGTTTAATGGTTCATCATAAAATTAAGCATAAAATTAGCCCATTATAGGAGAATAAGCTATATAGTTTGTTGCAAACAAAACTACTTCATACAAATAATGCATTATACGTAATAAATGTTGTGAATTCATTTGATCATAAACTTGTCAGAGCATACATTTGTCAGTAAACCAAACACACTGAGTTTATTTAAATATCAAATACCATTTAAATATCTAATTAGGTAAATTTAAAGCTATCATATTATTGAAAAAACGTAATAATTTTGGTTTATTAGAAGAGGGCATACAGCTCAAATTACAAAAATGTTTTCTTGAAATAAGGTAAACGTTCTGTACTTCTCAGATTTCTTTACATTAAAACTTTTTTCTCAGATTCAAAGAAAAGAAAATTGATTCAACTTCAAAATGATTTAAAAATTAACAAGTGATATAAATAAGCTAATTTTTCATCTAAAGTGTATAAAAATTAAGCAAAGAGTAATTGAGCTGAACACTTTCATCTCTAGATTGACCACAGTTACTAAATGTTTTTAAACCTCTTTTGATGTTAAAGTGTTTGATTTGATATGTTTGTACAACATTTTGCAAATGTTTCAAAATAACTTTGTTTTATTTGTTTGTTTATATAATCAATATTTATTTAGTTTAAAGACATTCGTATTTTTGTATTTTTAAGTTGTAGTAAATACCTTTGAATGCTATATCACTCAGAATCTCTTACTGTTATTAAAACAGCCTTTCCAGGAATATGTTTTCTATTAGATACGTTAAAAAAAAGAACAGTGATTAAAAAAATACGACATCAAGCCTATTAAGGTTTACGATAGAGTAGTACCACTTATCGAATTACACAAAGTTAGCATTACTTCATTATAGAGAAAGCAAGTTTCCACTGTTACTAATACCATAACAAAACTTATATCAGGTATAGAAAATTTAAATAAAAATCCACTCGGATATATTAAAATGGGCACTTTTAATATATATATATATCAATGATCAAACCACAATAAATCAGTTGGTTTTTGACTCTGACGAAGACCGTTTGTTACGGTTGAAAGATCTTGGCCTTGTTTTCTTATTGTGGCTTGATCATTGATTGTTATTTCACGTGTTTATGTGAAATCGTTATATATAAATATATTATATATATCAATGATCGAACCACAATAAGAAAATGGGAAAACAAGACTAAGATCTTTCAACCGTAACAAGTGGTCTTCGTCAGAGTCAAAAACCCAACTGATCAAAAGATTTCACATAAACACGTGAAATAACAATCAATGATCGAACAACAATAAGAAAATGGGAAAACGCGACTAAAATCTTTTAACCGTAACAAGCGGTCTTCGTCAGAAGGGTTTTCGTCAGAAGTGGTCTTCGTGAGTTTGGGTTTTTGACTCTGACGAAGACCGCTTGTTACGGTTGAAAGATCTTAGTCTTGCTTTCCCATCTTCTTATTATGGTTCGATCATTGATTGTTATTTCACGTGTTTATGTGAAATCTTTATATATATATATATATATATATATATAACAGATTCTATTGAATAGGTGTGTTCTCTAATCGGCATTCGGTCAATTTTCTAAGATAAAAAATCATACCCTCGTTGCCAACATTTCGTTTTATTTAAAACCCTTTTCATAGGCAGTAGTAAGAATTTTTTAATTAAAAAATGAAATTTATATTATTAAAAGCCTATGGAAAAGGTTTTAAATAAAACCGAAACGTCAGTAATGAGAGTTTGATTTTTCATCCTAGAAAATTGACCGAATCCCGATTAGAGAACACACCTACTATATATATATAAATATTGCAGTTTTACATATATATATTTTTATAAAAAGCTTTCACATAAACACGTGAAATAACAATCAATGATCAAACCACAAAAAGAAATGGGAAAACAAGACTAAGATCTTTCAACCGTAACAAGCGGTCTTCGTCAGAGTCAAAAACCCAACTGAACACTAGATGCAGAAAACAGCTGGTGAGGAGTTGAGAAGAGTGGGAGGGAAGAGTGGTATTTTAAAAGGGTGAAAGCACAGGAAAGGACTAATGTCCAGAAAGGGATGTTTGGGGAAACAAAGGAGTACAGTAAGAAAAAGTAAAAAACTATCCGCTAGCTGTCAACCCTCTTTGAAGAGGCTATTGCCCTCGTGACGAAAGTATCAAGTTTGAAGAGACCGTTACTAATGTTTATAATATTAGATCTATTAAATTTAATTAGAGACGATTCAATAATATTTCTTAACAACATTGATTTTTCATAGGTAATAAATTTAGCTCCTGTCCAATCAATATGATGATTTTCATTTTTTATATGCAAGAATAAGGCACTACTGTTTTCCTGTCTACTTACGTTATATTGGTGTTCTTTTACACGTGTTTTTAATGATTTACCAGTTTGACCAATATAAATTTTATGGCAATTTTTGTACGGAATTTTATAAATACCAGCGGACTCCAATTCGCTTGGAGAGTTTTTTATTAACATATTACCCACGTTATTACGATTAGAAAACACTATATTAAAATCAAGTTGTTTGGCTAATCTTGGAAGGGGGTCCAATGATTCGTGGTATGGCAAAACTATAGAATTTGATAATAAAAGGGGCTGTTTTGAAGTATTAGAGAAAGTTTTTTAGCACCCTTCAAAGCTAAATCGATATAAGAAGAGGGGTATTTTAATGAAAGGGCAATTGACCTAATGTTATTAATTCTTCATTAAGAAATTCTGGAGAGGAAACTCTTAAGGCTCTCAAAAAACAT